>CM076447.1:12500-195000 GCA_038419695.1 Scomberomorus guttatus | reverse complement strand
ATGTGTGTCATGTGTGTCATGTGTGTGTGTTCCTCTGCTCTGCTGTCAAATTCAGGATCAGGTTGGTCTGGCTTCAATTACTGGAACCAGTTCTTCCAGTCTGACCAAGTGCAGAGACAATAACCTATTTCAACAGCAGAATCAGCTGACCCTGTCGCTCAGTTAGCGCTGTTAGCTTAGTATTAAGCTTCCCATTATGAAACATAACATCACGCTGCAGCAGGCGTGTTATAACAACATGTTATAAACTGGTTTTCATGTTGAAGTTTAAACAGAATCTTCAGTGACGCTGACGAGGATCAGATGATGTTTTTGGTTATTAAACATAAAATAAATGACTGAATGTTTGAACTTTGTGAAATTTGTTTTTGATTTGAAGCAACACATAAAAACTGTTAGAAGGTGATTATTACAGTTAATGCAAAGTGTGCAATATTTTACATTTAGAGATACAACAAGTAGTTAATTAACAGATTAGTCAAACAGCAGAATATTCATCATAATCATTTTATCTTTTGTCATTTTCCAAGCAAAAAAACAAACATTTGATGGTTCCAGTTTCTTCTGTGTTTTCTTTTGTTATAAACTGAATATTTTAGGCTTTGGACTGCTGGTTGGACCTAAATATGACATCTGAAGACGTCACTTTGGGCTCTAAGAGATTGTGATGCACATTTTTTACCATTTTAGGTTT
Source organism: Scomberomorus guttatus (assembly GCA_038419695.1). Taxonomy (NCBI): domain Eukaryota; kingdom Metazoa; phylum Chordata; class Actinopteri; order Scombriformes; family Scombridae; genus Scomberomorus; species Scomberomorus guttatus. The sequence goes on along the minus strand of CM076447.1, from coordinate 194,306 downwards.
TATAAATGAAGGATCACAAAAATGATTGTTAGTTGCAGCCCTACAGTGTTTATATTTCAGCATATCTAAAGCAAAGCTTTTCATACACCAACTGTAGTTTCAGTTTAAGTCACTCAAACTGTGAATATTTACCTACAAACTGCTTTTAGTCCAGAATTTAATCAAAGTAAATATATTTTATGTTTACATACTTCTGTAATAGTGAGAGACTTTTTCTCACCCAGAGCTCCCTGACAGATGTCGGTCCTGGTGGCTCCAGAGACGATGAACTGCGGGTCAGAGGTCAACTCCTGCAGAGGAAACACAGCAAACATTTGACTTCACTTTATACACATCAACTCTTATTCCTCAGATAAAAACACATGAGCAGACTGTAACTGAAGCTGCTTTACACCTGACCACAAGTATGCACACTTGAATTCTTTGATATCAGCTTATTAATCCTCTAAAACACAGAGGAGCTTCAGTGTGTTCATGTTTTTCTGCTCTTCAGCTTCAAACGTTAAGATTTATAAATATGAATTAAAATTCTGAAATTAAATCATTTAATTTTCAGAATTAGAATCCAAACTTCAGGTTCTACTGATGCTGAAAGCATTTTATTAAGCAACTGTACACATACATAATACTGGGAGTGACCCAGTGAAACCAGAGCTCCCAGTGTGAATGTTTCCATCAGTAAATCTTCTGTGATCACATGAAAAATGAAAGAGTATGATGTCAGAAAACAGGTGTCACATCACCTGAGCTGCTTCACTGCAGCTGATAAGAACAATAATCTGACAGATGATATCATCCAAACACTCAGACACAATCTCAGAGAGAAACCAGGTGGAACCGATTCTTCACATCTGCGATGTGATAAACGTGTTTCACATCTGCAGCTTCATGTGATAGTGTTTCACATCTGCAGCTTCATGTGATAAACGTGTTTCATATCTGCAGCTTCATGTGATAAACGTGTTTCACATCTGCAGCTTCATCTAATAAACGTGTTTCACATCTGCAGCTTCATCTGATAAACGTGTTTCACATCTGCAGCTTCATGTGATAAACGTGTTTCACATCTGCAGCTTCATCTGATAAACGTGTTTCATATCTGCAGCTTCATGTGATAAACGTGTTTCACATCTGCAGCTTCATGTGATAAACGTGTTTCACACCTGCAGCTTCATCTGATAAACGTGTTTCACATCTGCAGCTTCATCTGATAAACGTGTTTCATATCTGCAGCTTCATCTGATAAACGTGTTTCACTGCTGCAGCTTCATCTGATAAACGTGTTTCATATCTGCAGCTTCATCTGATAAACGTGTTTCACTGCTGCAGCTTCATCTGATAAATGTGTTTCACTGCTGCAGCTTAATCTGATAAACGTGTTTCACTGCTGCAGCTTCATGTGATAAACGTGTTTCATATCTGCAGCTTCATCTGATAAACGTGTTTCATATCTGCAGCTTCATCTGATAAACGTGTTTCATATCTGCAGCTTCATGTGATAAACGTGTTTCACTGCTGCAGCTTCATCTGATAAACGTGTTTCACATCTGCAGCTTCATCTGATAAACGTGTTTCACATCTGCAGCTTCATCTGATAAACGTGTTTCACTGCTGCAGCTTCATCTGATAAACGTGTTTCACATCTGCAGCTTCATCTGATAAACGTGTTTCACTGCTGCAGCTTCATGTGATAAACGTGTTTCACTGCTGCAGCTTCATCTGATAAACGTGTTTCACTGCTGCAGCTTCATCTGATAAACGTGTTTCACATCTGCAGCTTCATCTGATAAACGTGTTTCATATCTGCAGCTTCATCTGATAAACGTGTTTCACTGCTGCAGCTTCATGTGATAAACGTGTTTCATATCTGCAGCTTCATGTGATAAACGTGTTTCACTGCTGCAGCTTCATCTGATAAACGTGTTTCATATCTGCAGCTTCATCTGATAAACGTGTTTCACATCTGCAGCTTCATGTGATAAACGTGTTTCACATCTGCAGCTTCATGTGATAAACGTGTTTCACTGCTGCAGCTTCATCTGATAAACGTGTTTCACATCTGCAGCTTCATCTGATAAACGTGTTTCACTGCTGCAGCTTCATGTGATAAACGTGTTTCACTGCTGCAGCTTCATGTGATAAACGTGTTTCATATCTGCAGCTTCATGTGATAAACGTGTTTCATATCTGCAGCTTCATCTGATAAACGTGTTTCATTGCTGCAGCTTCATCTGATAAACGTGTTTCATATCTGCAGCTTCATGTGATAAACGTGTTTCACTGCTGCAGCTTCATGTGATAAACGTGTTTCACTGATGCAGCTTCATCTGATAAACGTGTTTCACATCTGCAGCTTCATCTGATAAACGTGTTTCACTGCTGCAGCTTCATCTGATAAACGTGTTTCACTGCTGCAGCTTCATCTGATAAACGTGTTTCATTGCTGCAGCTTCATCTGATAAACGTGTTTCATATCTGCAGCTTCATGTGATAAACGTGTTTCACTGCTGCAGCTTCATGTGATAAACGTGTTTCACTGCTGCAGCTTCATCTGATAAACGTGTTTCACATCTGCAGCTTCATCTGATAAACGTGTTTCACATCTGCAGCTTCATCTGATAAACGTGTTTCACATCTGCAGCTTCATCTGATAAACGTGTTTCACATCTGCAGCTTCATGTGATAAACGTGTTTCACTGCTGCAGCTTCATGTGATACACGTGTTTCACTGCTGCAGCTTCATGTGATAAACGTGTTTCACTGCTGCAGCTTCATGTGATAAACGTGTTTCACTGCTGCAGCTTCATCTGATAAACGTGTTTCACATCTGCAGCTTCATCTGATAAACGTGTTTCATATCTGCAGCTTCATCTGATAAACGTGTTTCACTGCTGCAGCTTCATGTGATAAACGTGTTTCATATCTGCAGCTTCATGTGATAAACGTGTTTCACTGCTGCAGCTTCATCTGATAAACGTGTTTCATATCTGCAGCTTCATCTGATAAACGTGTTTCACATCTGCAGCTTCATGTGATAAACGTGTTTCACATCTGCAGCTTCATGTGATAAACGTGTTTCACTGCTGCAGCTTCATCTGATAAACGTGTTTCACATCTGCAGCTTCATCTGATAAACGTGTTTCACTGCTGCAGCTTCATGTGATAAACGTGTTTCACTGCTGCAGCTTCATGTGATAAACGTGTTTCATATCTGCAGCTTCATGTGATAAACGTGTTTCATATCTGCAGCTTCATCTGATAAACGTGTTTCATTGCTGCAGCTTCATCTGATAAACGTGTTTCATATCTGCAGCTTCATGTGATAAACGTGTTTCACTGCTGCAGCTTCATGTGATAAACGTGTTTCACTGCTGCAGCTTCATCTGATAAACGTGTTTCACATCTGCAGCTTCATCTGATAAACGTGTTTCACTGCTGCAGCTTCATCTGATAAACGTGTTTCACTGCTGCAGCTTCATCTGATAAACGTGTTTCACTGCTGCAGCTTCATCTGATAAACGTGTTTCATATCTGCAGCTTCATCTGATAAACGTGTTTCACTGCTGCAGCTTCATGTGATAAACGTGTTTCATATCTGCAGCTTCATGTGATAAACGTGTTTCACTGCTGCAGCTTCATCTGATAAACGTGTTTCATATCTGCAGCTTCATCTGATAAACGTGTTTCACATCTGCAGCTTCATGTGATAAACGTGTTTCACATCTGCAGCTTCATGTGATAAACGTGTTTCACTGCTGCAGCTTCATCTGATAAACGTGTTTCACATCTGCAGCTTCATCTGATAAACGTGTTTCACTGCTGCAGCTTCATGTGATAAACGTGTTTCATATCTGCAGCTTCATGTGATAAACGTGTTTCACTGCTGCAGCTTCATCTGATAAACGTGTTTCATATCTGCAGCTTCATCTGATAAACGTGTTTCATATCTGCAGCTTCATGTGATAAACGTGTTTCACTGCTGCAGCTTCATGTGATAAACGTGTTTCACTGCTGCAGCTTCATCTGATATACGTGTTTCACATCTGCAGCTTCATCTGATAAACGTGTTTCACTGCTGCAGCTTCATCTGATAAACGTGTTTCACTGCTGCAGCTTCATCTGATAAACGTGTTTCATATCTGCAGCTTCATCTGATAAACGTGTTTCACTGCTGCAGCTTCATGTGATAAACGTGTTTCATATCTGCAGCTTCATGTGATAAACGTGTTTCACTGCTGCAGCTTCATCTGATAAACGTGTTTCATATCTGCAGCTTCATCTGATAAACGTGTTTCACTGCTGCAGCTTCATCTGATAAACGTGTTTCACATCTGCAGCTTCATGTGATAAACGTGTTTCACATCTGCAGCTTCATGTGATAAACGTGTTTCACTGCTGCAGCTTCATCTGATAAACGTGTTTCACATCTGCAGCTTCATCTGATAAACGTGTTTCACTGCTGCAGCTTCATCTGATAAACGTGTTTCACTGCTGCAGCTTCATCTGATAAACGCGTTTCATTGCTGCAGCTTCATCTGATAAACGTGTTTCATATCTGCAGCTTCATGTGATAAACGTGTTTCACTGCTGCAGCTTCATGTGATAAACGTGTTTCACTGCTGCAGCTTCATGTGATAAACTTGTTTCACATCTGCAGCTTCATCTGATAAACGTGTTTCACATCTGCAGCTTCATCTGATAAACGTGTTTCACATCTGCAGCTTCATGTGATAAACGTGTTTCACTGCTGCAGCTTCATGTGATAAACGTGTTTCACTGCTGCAGCTTCATGTGATAAACGTGTTTCACTGCTGCAGCTTCATGTGATAAACGTGTTTCACTGCTGCAGCTTCATCTGATAAACGTGTTTCACATCTGCAGCTTCATCTGATAAACGTGTTTCATATCTGCAGCTTCATGTGATAAACGTGTTTCACTGCTGCAGCTTCATGTGATAAACGTGTTTCATATCTGCAGCTTCATGTGATAAACGTGTTTCACTGCTGCAGCTTCATCTGATAAACGTGTTTCACATCTGCAGCTTCATGTGATAAACGTGTTTCATATCTGCAGCTTCATCTGATAAACGTGTTTCACATCTGCAGCTTCATGTGATAAACGTGTTTCACATCTGCAGCTTCATGTGATAAACGTGTTTCACTGCTGCAGCTTCATCTGATAAACGTGTTTTACATCTGCAGCTTCATCTGATAAACGTGTTTCACTGCTGCAGCTTCATGTGATAAACGTGTTTCACTGCTGCAGCTTCATGTGATAAACGTGTTTCATATCTGCAGCTTCATGTGATAAACGTGTTTCATATCTGCAGCTTCATCTGATAAACGTGTTTCATTGCTGCAGCTTCATCTGATAAACGTGTTTCATATCTGCAGCTTCATGTGATAAACGTGTTTCACTGCTGCAGCTTCATGTGATAAACGTGTTTCACTGCTGCAGCTTCATCTGATAAACGTGTTTCACATCTGCAGCTTCATCTGATAAACGTGTTTCACTGCTGCAGCTTCATCTGATAAACGTGTTTCACTGCTGCAGCTTCATCTGATAAACGTGTTTCACTGCTGCAGCTTCATCTGATATACGTGTTTCACATCTGCAGCTTCATCTGATAAACGTGTTTCACTGCTGCAGCTTCATCTGATAAACGTGTTTCACTGCTGCAGCTTCATCTGATAAACGTGTTTCACTGCTGCAGCTTCACTCAGAGCAAAGCAGCTGAGCAGGAGCTGCACTTTGCTCCACACACCAAACTCCATGTATAAAACCTGATATTTTAATTCCTCCCCACTTATTGGAAATGATAACAGACACATACAAACAAAAATTAAACAGAAACTTCTCTTCAATTCAGTGTTCATATGTTTTGTAACTGTAAAGAAAACAAAATATAAAATTTAAAAACAAAATAAACAACAACAGACACAAACAAATAAAGAAGGATAAACAGATGAAGGCTCCGCTGAAGCAGTTACAGGCAGATATTGGACAATTATTTATAAAGTGTGACACAGCATCAGGTTTGGTGTTTCTGAAGCATCATCAGCCAATCAGTGGAGCGATTTCAAGGACAACATTAAATCAAGTTAAGTTGACTAATTACAGCAAAAACTGGATAAATTAATCATGAGGTTTAATAAAATTTTTTGTTGATAAGTAAATAAAGCTAAAAGGGAAAAGTGAAGGGAAACATAAATAACGATATTTAACAGCTGAATCTCTCTTACACTTGTGAAAAAGTGTTAGACATCACAGCAAAAACCTTACTGTTTTTTCTTATTTGTAAAAACAAAAAAAAAGTTTTTTTTAAATCAGCGATTTCAGTGATATTTCTCCATCCAGACCAGATCCAGATCAAAACCTACAAATGAGTCTGCTTGTTAATCCAGTCTGGATGTGACTGGTCTAAGTACTGTATAGTGGTTTTACATCTGGACCTGGAGAGAAAAAAAACTGTCAAATCACCCTTTTTTCTGTTTTCATAAGCAAAATAAAGGTTTCACAAATCTGAAAATGTGTTTAAACGGCGTTAAGTCTTTTTGTTACTATGTCTAACACTATTTCACAAGTTTAAGTGGTGAAAAAACTGAGAATCAGCTGTTTCCCCATAACCTCAAATCAGAAGCTGGCTTCAGCGTCGTCTTTCCATCTTTATATATAAAATAATAATATAAGTACTACTACTACTACTAATAATAATAATAATAATTAAAAAGTCTGTAAAGTTGCAAATAGTAAAAAATTGCTGAAGCTTAAAATGCGCAGTTTTTAAATGGAGTCTGGGGCCGCCGCGCAAAGTTTGTTGTTTTTAACGATTAATTTGCTACTCTGCACAGAACTTCATTCATATTCTGACAGATTTATCCGCACTGACCGTGGGTCTCTGCCAGGACACCCCCCGGGTCTTGTAGGAGCCCGGGCCCAGCTCGTTGAAGCCCAGCGAGGAGGGCAGCGCCTCGAACGTCTCGTCCTGGAAGAGGCGGCCGGTCTCCAGGCAGCGCCGCCGCAGAGCCTCGTAGTCCTGGTTCAGGTACTTCACCGCCTGGCTGTTGGAGCCGATGCCCCGGTCCTTCTCCCGGCGGTGCTGCAGGGCTGCCGCGATGCCTGACATACTGCTGGCTGTGAAGGGTCCTGGAGGGTCCTGGAGGGTCCTGGAGGGTCCTGGAGAGTTTTGGAGAGTTTTTAGAGAGTTTTGGAGGATCCTGGAGGCTCCTGGAGAGTTGTAGCTGTAGAGAGAGCTGGAGAGAGTAGACTCGGGCAGCAGGTGTGTGACGCCAGGTGAGTGTTCACTGCTGGATTAAAGAGTCAAACCAGTTACATGTAGCACTTCCCGTGGTTACCTTCAAAATAAAACTGTTAACGTCAAGTTTTTGTATTTTACTTTTTTACTTATTTAGCCAGTGGTGAAAATTAACTAAGTACATTTACTCAAGTACTGTACTTAAGTACAGTTTTGAGGTACTTGTACTTGAGTATTTCCATGTGATGCTACTTTATACTTCCACTCCACTACATTTCAGAGGGAAATATTGTACTTTCTACTCTTTTTTGACACAATGGATAATATGTGTATATATAATATGTTATATAATATATAACAAGCTTTTAAAATACAACACATTGTTAAAGATGAAACCAGTGGTTTCCAACCTTTTTGGCTTTTGACGTCTTACAAAAAGCAGTGTGTAGTCGGGGTCACATTTCAGATGTCTATGAGTTGTTAACAGCTCCACCAAATAGTGATTTTTCCCTCTAAACTTCTCACATGGTTTCATTTCAATAAATGTTCAAATGATCCAATATTTCAGCAAAAATCAAAGATTAGAGAAAAAGTCCAAAAAGTGAAAACAGATTTGTGTATCAGAACTTTGTTTTTTCTTCTTTCCTCTCCCATTAATCATCTCACGACCCCTCAGATTTATCTGCTGACCCTTTGGAGGGGCCCCACCCCTAGGTTGGGAACCACTGGACTAAACTAGCTAACTGTATATAAAGTAGTTGAAACTAGCTCCACCTCCAGCAGCTACAACAGTAACATGCTGCTTACACACTGATGCTTCAGTATTAATAATCTAATGATGTCATATATAATAATATATCAGTCAGAGGGACCAAACCACTACTTTTACTGCAATACTTTAACTACATCAAGCTCATAATACTTATGTACTTTTACTGCAATACTTTAACTACATCAAGCTCATAATACTTATGTACTTTTACTGCAATACTTTAACTACATCAAGCTCATAATACTTATGTACTTTTACTGCAATACTTTAACTACATCAAGCTCATAATACTTATGTACTTTTACTGCAATACTTTAACTACATCAGGCTCATAATACTTAAGTACTTTTACTGCAATACTTTAACTACATCAAGCTCATAATAGTTATGTACTTTTACTGCCATACTTTAACTACATCAGGCTCATAATACTTATGTACTTTTACTGCAATACTTTAACTACATCAAGCTCATAATACTTATGTACTTTTACTGCAATACTTTAACTACATCGAGCTCATAATACTTATGTACTTTTACTGCAATACTTTAACTACATTGAGCTCATAATACTTATGTACTTTTACTGCAATACTGTAACTACATCGAGCTCATAATATATATATGTTATGTTATAGAAAGCCTTAAATGCCAACGCAAACAAAAAACAAGTAGGCTGCAAGATAACCTGAGAGACATGTTAACTCAAAGATCTGCTCCATTATCCAGAAACTGATACATCACCACTTGGAAGCTTGAAGCTTGCTAGCTTGATAGCACTAAACCTGCAGCTCAGTGAAACCAGCCTGAAACACATTCACAACACAGTCTGGTCATTTAACAAACATTATCACACTTAACCAGGTGAAAGTATTTCAGCTTCACTTCTGTTTGCTCTTCCAATAGCACATGTATTACGAACCAGCTGCATCTCCAGTGATCCTTAAAGAACAGCAACATCTCCAGTGATCCTTTAAAAACAGCAACATCTCCAGTGATCCTTAAAAAACAGCAACATCCCCAGTGATCCTTAAAAAACAGCAGCATCTCCAGTGATCCTTAAAAAACAGCAACATCTCCAGTGATCCTTAAAAAACAGCAACATCTCCAGTGATCCTTAAAAAACAGCAACATCTCCAGTGATCCTTAAAGAACAGCAGCATCTCCAGTGATCCTTAAAAAACAGCAGCATCCCCAGTGATCCTTAAAAAACAGCAGCATCTCCAGTGATCCTTAAAAAACAGCAACATCTCCAGTGATCCTTAAAAAACAGCAACATCTCCAGTGATCCTTAAAGAACAGCAGCATCTCCAGTGATCCTTAAAAAACAGCAACATCTCCAGTGATCCTTAAAAAACAGCAACATCTCCAGTGATCCTTAAAGAACAGCAGCATCTCCAGTGATCCTTAAAGAACAGCAGCATCTCCAGTGATCCTTAAAAAACAGCAACATCTCCAGTGATCCTTAAAAAACAGCAACATCTCCAGTGATCCTTAAAAAACAGCAACATCTCCAGTGATCCTTAAAGAACAGCAGCATCTCCAGTGATCCTTAAAAAACAGCAACATCTCCAGTGATCCTTAAAGAACAGCAGCATCTCCAGTGATCCTTAAAGAACAGCAGCATCTCCAGTGATCCTTAAAGAACAGCTGCATCTCCAGTGATCCTTAAAGAACAGCAGTATCTCCAGTGATCCTTAAAGAACAGCTGCATCTCCAGTGATCCTTAAAGAACAGCAGCATCTCCAGTGATCCTTAAAGAACAGCTGCATCTCCAGTGATCCTTAAAGAACAGCAGCATCTCCAGTGATCCTTAAAGAACAGCTGCATCTCCAGTGATCCTTAAAGAACAGCAGCATCTCCAGTGATCCTTAAAGAACAGCAGCATCTCCAGTGATCCTTAAAGAACAGCAGCATCTCTAGTGATCTTTAAAGGACAGCAGCATCTCCAGTGATCTTTAAAGAACAGCAGCATCTCCAGTGATCTTTAAAGAACAGCTGCATCTCCAGTGATCTTTAAAGAACAGCTGCATCTCCAGTGATCTTTAAAGAACAGCTGCAACTTTTCTGTCCTTCTACCACTCAGTCCAGTTCAACAAACAGAGTCTGGAGGCAGCTGGTGGACTGGTGGAGGAACACAGAGCCAGACTGGGACAGAACCAGCACAGGGACACAGAGCCAGACTGGGACAGAACCAGGATTGGGACAGATCCAGGACAGGGACATAGAGCCAGATTGGGACAGAACCAGGATTGGGACTGAACCAGGACTAGGACATAGAGCCAGATTGGGACTGAACCAGGATTGGGACTGAACCAGGACTTGGACATAGAGCCAGATTGGGACTGAACCAGGATTGGGACAGAACCAGGACTGGGACATAGAGCCAGACTAGGAAAGAACTAGGACTCGCTGTGTACATGTTTTTAAGGAACTAAATTTTACTGAAAAATTACAAAAAACTTGAATCAGCACCAGTTTTTTTCTGTTTATTTGTTTGTTTGTTTGCTTGTTTATTTATTTGTTTGTTTCTTTCTTTATTTGTGTCCATCAGAAGAAGCAAGGAACTTCTTTGTTGACTCAAAGAGGCTTTTATTATGAAGCCTCACTTCCGGTGTTGTGTTATAGTCAAAATGAATGAAGCAGGAAGGGTGTGTCCCTGTTACCATGGAAACATACATGAACAGTCTGACTCAGTCGTTGTCTGATTGTCCTCCATCTTGAACTCAGCTCCAGGTTTAAATATGTTGATGATGTTTGATGATGTTTAATGATGCAGGTAACAGAACAGCAGGAAGACACAACAGAGAAACTAGTAGAATATAAAATAAACCAATGTAAAGAGACAAAATTTTTTGTTTGAGGTTGCTCCTTTTTCATTTAATTTCCTTTGTAAAGTTTTATTCATGAATGTTTTGTCAGAATTCAATGTTATTAATGCAACAGACTTTAACATGAAACTCACCGAGCTTCAATCACAAACAGCTGAACTCCAACAGCTGCTTATCATAATATCTGATCATAAGATATGGATGAATGAATGAATGAATGAATAACAGGTCAGGAGCAGAGAGCTGCATTTAAAAAAAAGTTAAAAAATAAAGAAGAAACTTTTACAATCAAATCTTAAGACCTTCATCACCTCCAACAAAATTCATAATCCTACAAATAAATGTAGTGGAGTAAAAAGTATAATATCTCCCTCTGAAGTACTTTAAATGTGTACTTCAGTACAGTACTTAAGTAAATGTAAATGTATTTTCCCCCTCCGAAGTTCAGTGTTCAGATGAAGCAGGCTGACTGAAAGATGGATGTAAACCAGGAAGCAGCAAGTGGAGGAGCTAATGATGCGTTCAGGGACAGCTCATCAGTATCTATAACTGTAGTTTCCATGAAATCACACATCTGCAGGCGTCCGTCTCAACACACAGCTGCTGTCATGTGACTTCACTGCTCTCACATCAGAGGCTGAGCTCAGTTTCTGTGAGGAAGCCTTTAAAAGCAGGCCATGTTTATCTTGTAAGAACCACCTTCAGATCGATTTAAAGAACCAGCTGAGGAGTGAAACAGTCGTTCTCTGAACAGCAAACCGTAATGCGAATTTAACATCGAGATTAAAACTAAAACTTTAAACAGTTTTTATGTCCAATATTTCATGTTTGACACATTTAGAAATGAACAATTATTTAACTTACTGATTAACCTGCCTATTATTTGATCTATAAAATATCCAAGTCCAAGGCGATGCCTTCAGATGTCATGTTCTGATCGACCAACAGTCAAAAACACAGTTTACTGTCAGAGAAAAGTCTGAGACTGTGGAGCAACTGACACCAGAGAATGTTGTTTTAAATTAAAAAATCAAAAATATGTTGATAAACAATTAATCAATTATCAAATTCATTGCTGATTTATTTTCTGCTGACTCATAATTTCAGCTCTAAATACACGTCCACCATATTTAATCTTTTCATTGGAAATATATGAAAACAAACTGAATATATGTGAAAGCAGAGTGGACCAGAAACAGCTGATGATGTTTACATCGTTTATTTACAGCCAAACATCAGAAGCCTGAAGAGACACTTTAAGCGGCCAGCAGAGGGCAGCACAGGCTTGCAGAGGAGGGGTATCAGGGGGTATTAGAAGCTTTAATCAGGTACCAGGGGGTATCAGGGGGTATCAGAGAGTTTAATAGGACAGTAGGGGGTTCAGGGGTATCCAAGAACACAGGAAGGGGGTGTTCAGAGGGCATCAGAGATATCAAGATATTAGGGGTTTAAGAAAGTATTAGGGGGATCAGAGGGTATAGAAGGAGTATGATGGGGGGTATCTGAGAGAATGAGGCAGGGGGGTATGGTGGTGTACAGGAGAGGTTTTGGGGATTATGGAGGCTATTAAAGGATATAAGAGGGTATTAGAGGGTTTAATCAGTATCAAAGGGTATAGGAGGGGTATGGTAGGGCATCAGGGGAAATCAAAGGGTACATGAGGGGCATCTAGAGGGGGTTTAGAGGGCATCAGAAGACACTGGGGGGCATTAGATGGTTTATGAGGGTTTTGCAGGTGCTCACAGAGTATTAGAGGGGTATGATGGCGCATCAGAGGGTTTTACAGGGTTAGCAGGGTTAGAGGGTTTAATAGAGTATCAGAGGGTATAGGAAAGGTATGGGGGATGTTCAGAGGACATTAGAGGGTTTAAGGGTATTAGGGGTGCTCAGAGAGTTTAAGAGAGGTATGGTGGGGTATCAGGCAGTAAAGGAGGGGTATAGTAAGGGTATGATAAGCTATCAAAAGATAAACTCTAAGAGGGTATTTGGGAGAATGAAGGGTACTGGGGAGTGTAGGAGGGTATTTGAGGGTATCAAAAGAGTAGAGTAGAAGGAGCATGATGGGGTATTGGGGTATCAGAGGGTACAGGAGGTGTTTCAGAAGGTATCAGGGGTGTTAGGAGACAGCAGCAGATATCAGAGGATATGGGAGTATAGGAGGTGTATGATGGGGTAACGGAGGGTACATGACGTGTATCAGGGAGTAAAAGAGGGTACAGAACAGGTATGGGGGTATTTAGAGGGCATCAGAGATATCAGAAGCTTTAGTAGGGGTATGATGGGGTATCTGAGAGAATGAGGGGTATCTGGAGTAACTTAGGGTAATATTGGGTGCAAGAGGGGTATGGTGGGGTATCAGGGGGTACAAGAGGGAGGAAGAAAGTATCAGGAGATTTTAGAAAGCATCTAGGATATTTCAGGGGGTCAAAGAGTATATAAGGGGTATGATGGGGTATTAAAGTTTATAGGAGGGGTATCAGGGTTTTAGAGGGTGTTTGGGCGTTGATTAAGGGTATAATCAGGCAGGTAAGGGGTAATATCAGGGAGTATCTGGAGGAGTTTCAGAAGGTGATTCTAAAGGTGTCAGATGATATAGGGTTTAGTGTCATAAGAGGGGTATGATGGGGTATCAGGATATATCTGATAGATGCTGACATGTGATCAGAGGGTATCAGGGGGTATCAGAGGATATTATAAATACATGACAGGGTATCAGAGGGTATCAGAGGATATAAGTCCATGACAGGGTATCAGAGGGTACAGACGTGGCATCCAGCTGCAGTATCCGAGACTGAGCAGGAGACCACTGAAGACGTTTTTCTGAATCAAACTCCTAAATTCAACAAATAATAAAGCACCAAGCAGCAGTCAGTTACATAACATGTCAGTTTATACACCTGGATCACCTGTTTCATCCTCCTGAAAGAGACTTTGATTTCAGAGCAGGTGGACAGGCGGATCCAGTCAAGTTTGTGTTTGAGGAATAAAGGGACTCAAATGTTCTGTTGCAAATGTTCCACATGTTCTGCAGACATACGTGACGTTCTTCATTCAGCTGGAGGGTTCAGAGTCAATCTGTGGCTCAGCTCGCAGGCCGATAGCTGAATGCATTTAAACAACAACAACCCAACACTGTTTAGTTCATTTCATATATTCTCTTATAGGTAAAAAAACACTAAACTTTTATATACACATCTGTATGTAAGAGCTGAGTGTGTTTATGAACACTCTGATCCAAACCTGTCGACAGCTGGTGGAAATATCTTCTCATTCGTCTCTGCTGTCGTTTCTCTGTCAACATTTACTTCTTCTGTGATGCTGAGATTCATAACTTTGTTTTTAAATCATCATTTTGTCCTTTTTAAATAAAATGCAGTATTTTATTCAAAGTTCTTGTGCGGCTGCTTGTGTTCAAACAACATTTAACATTCAAAACTTTGGATTCTTTTGTTTAAAAAAGTTTATATTTCTTAAAGTAAAATGTCAACAATAGGATGGTGTTGGTGTAATATTAACACAAGTATCCAAAAGGTTAAACAATGACAAAACTAAACGTAAGTCAGTTTTTCACCTGCATGTGTCGCCTGCTGATATATGTGAAATATGCTGATTATAGGATTAATATCTGCTGTTACAGACAGTTCAGCATCATATAACATACCACACTACAGACACTACAGACACTATAAACAACGTCACTCCTCACAGTCTGAACACCATCAAATCTCATTAATCTAAGGACAGGACTGAAGTGTCTTTCACAATCTGTTGATAAAAATGTATTATTATTGTTGTTATTATCTTATAATTGTAAGTTACATTTATCACATTTAAGCATCCAGATACTGATGAAACTGATTATAAACCATCATTCTGTGTTTAGTTAAAAACATCATGTGACATAAAGAAACTGCTGTTTGTTCAGCTTGACGCTGCAGGTTTGGATCATCAGGTTCTACTGTGTGTGTGTGTGTTTATGTGTGTTTGTGTCAGTGTGTGTGTGTGTTTCACTGAACAGACAGTACATGTATGTCCACATCATAAACAGCTGTAACACTCAGCAGGGGGCGCTGTGGTGCAGAGCCAGAAGCTGGACTATATAAACCTGGTGCAGCCCGCTTCAACAAACACTGTCTGAAGTTTCACGCCCCCCCACCCCCGCCCTCCTCTGTTTGATTGACAGCCAGTGGCAGCTCAGACGGAGGACTCGCGGGCGGTTTTGGAGCGCAGAGCGCCGGCCCGGCTCAGGAAGGGGAAGGTGGTACCGAGGCAGCCGGAGGCCACGGTGAGACCCAGACTGGCCCAGGCGCAGCAGATGGACCAGCCGTAACCGTGATCCACATCAGCCGGCAGGCCATAGATGAAGGGGGGGTTCCTGGAGAGGTCATAGGTCACACTGGCTGCATAAGTGCACAGAGAGATGGTGCAGAAGATCCCTGAACAGACCAGAACAGAACAGGCAGGTCGCAGCTCAGAGCTGATCATAAAACTCAAACAGACAGATTCCATCACAAGAGATGAAATATTTTTCTTAAATTTTCTTTTTGATAGTTTGAGTGAACTTCCCCTTTAAAAAACATCACCAGTTTCTTTCTGAGTGTTATAAGGAAGAAGGTCAGTTGATGAATAAAAAATGTAAATATCTGCTGTTGAGGAAATTGACTTTTTCTTTATTTTTTATTCTTTCCCTTCTTTTGTAGTATGATGTATCCTTTTGGGGCCGCTACCTAATTATTCTCTTTTTGTGAGCTTTGTGTTGCTTCTGGGTGATTTCTCGTCTTTGGCATCGGTTTCTGTCGCAGAGCATCGACTGGGCGCGTTATTTGTAATTATTTCTTTATAATTATTTGTTGACTAAAACATTAAAATACATGTGACATCTGACACAAACAAAAATGAAATATGGGAGACTTTCCTTGTTTTTATTAGAGGTTCTTACTTTTTATTTATTTTCTTTTTCTAATTTTCATGTGTATTTTTTAGTTGTTATTCTTAGTTTTATTTTGTTGTTTGTTTTGTTTAACTGTGTTTTGTTAAGAATCGTTTGTGAAGAATTGTGTTCTTGTATTTATTTATGTTGTTATATGTTTAAAATATAAATAAACTTTGGCTGTATCCATGACCTGATACACATTAAATATCCGAAACAAACTCTTATAAATAATTGTAAATATATATATAAATAATTAAATATAACAAGAGAAAAAGTTTACATTTAAATCTAAAGCTTTTAGTCCTTCGTGTTGTTATGAGTCCTGACTGTCACCACACACACAGACACACACACACACACACACACACACACACTAACACACTAACACAGTAACACACACACACACACACACACACACTGTAACAGTAAGTTTGTGCAGCTATCCTTGTTAGGACATTGACACCATTCATCCTGTACAGACTAACACTAACCAGCATTAGGACCAGGCTTTGGTCCCCATGAGGACTACTGGTCCCAATAAGGTCAGTGTTTATACCAGAAACAGTCCCAATAAGGATAGAAAAACGCATACACACACACACACACACACAAACACTCAGGTGTGTTACCTGCCATGAGGAACAGCAGTCCGGAGACGTGCTGCGTCAGACTCTCCTCCCAGAAGAACCCGACCGATGCCACGATGCTCCCACACAGCAGGACAGCCGCCGCCATACCGAGGAAGCCCGCTGTGATGCGCCGCAGGTCTGATGGTCACACACACACACACACACACACACACACACACACACACACACACACACACAGTTGGTACTGAGACTGGTAAATGAGGAAAGACGGAAAATGTTGCTGTGGTAACCCCCCCCCACACTGTCCCTCTGTACTGTTACATAAAACTGTCATGGCATGTTACCATGGCAACTGGTGACAAGCAGTGAGGAGGCTGCAGACTGACGAGAGCTGAGGAGACTCAGCTTAATATTAATGTGTTTCTTTGTTTGATAACATTTTTACACCTGCAGCTGCTGTTTATCTGATCAATACAAAAATACAAGTTCATACAAAATCTGATTTATAATCTATAATCATGTAAGCAGCAGACTGCTGACTGAACAGACTGATCCTCACATGTCTGCAGATCACCTTCAGATTCACTCTGATCAATCAGGCAGAAGACTGTTCATCAATATTATTCATTTATGTTCATTTACATTAACCAGAAAATAAGGTGTGATTATATTGAGTCTAATTGATGCCTTATTTACATCTTTAACCACAAAAATAAGCAAAATCCAATAAAACATAAAAAAACTTTCACCATAAATCAAAATATAACCATAATGATTTTTAAGGTGTGGAAGTAGTTCTCCTTCCTGAACCGCTCACTCAGAGCTGCGTCTCTGCAGCCTGACAGACGAAACCCGAAAACCACCGGCTGCTGCTGCTCAGGAAGGTTAAATCTTCATCTCACTGTGTGACATCATCACACTCATGATGGGCCGTCAAACACAATTAATTCAAACTTGGATATATTTAATATAAATTCTGTGATATCTGCATTTTAGAAAGACCAGCAGCTAAAAAAAAATACGCAGGAAAGGAAACACTTGAAAACTGGTCAAAAGCCTTAAAGCACTGTCTGTAAAATGTTTTTAAATGATGTATCCCTCATATAAAATATGTGTATGACTTTAATGAATATATGTGTAGGGCTGGGTATTTTTAAGGTATCGACTGAAATAACCCAGTACCAAGTAGTATCAAACTTCTCCAGTCAAACGATACCTGCATTTGATCCTTTTTGTACCCAGATCTAGAAAAAATGTTTCCGTGTGTGTTACTCTGTGTGTGTTTCTGTGTGTGTGTTAAATAAATTAAAGTGTAAAATGTGTAAAATAAATTCAGAACAGCATTAGAAATGATCTGTATAAAAATATAAAATATAACTAAATATTGTAGCTGAACTCTAAAGCAGCAATTTACTGTTGCACTTACAGTAATGAGCGTAGTTGCTGTCAGCTCAAGTAAAATGTTATCTTCACTCCACCTGGTTCACTGTGTCCACCGCAGTGTGTGTGTGAGTGTGTGTGTGTGTGTGTGTGTGTTACTCACGCAGCAGATGCCACTCGTCCTGTTGGATAGTCCTGGTCAGGTTCAGAGGGATGTTCCTCAGCCTGATTGGCTGAGAGAAGTGATACTTCACAGCCGTGCAGCGGTCTGCAATACCTGCAGAGACGACACAGTTGATTACACAGGTGAAGACACCCGACCATGTGACCAAGATCTGACATGGACTCACTGATATACAACCCGACCTGAGCAACAAGAACCCAGAGAAAAGTGTTTAAAGGGTCATTCCAATGATTCCTCACATGATGTCATAGTGATGTCGTCAGACACAAAAAAGTCTGTTACAAACTGGAGGTGTGTTTGAAAGATGTGTGTTTACCTGAAGTGAGGCTCTAATGAAAGGCTCTATCCAGGTGCATTATGAAAAATGTAGGATCCAGTGTTTTGGACTCTGTTTTTAATGTGTCTCTCACACGTCCAGCTACTTTATGGAAGAGACACTGAGTCACTGGAGGACTGATTTAATCTACACACAGCTCATTTCACTCTGTTCTACTGTTGTAATGAAACAACACAGCACCAACTCTCCTCAGTAAACATCAGGTCAAACAGAACATATGAATTTAACAGTCACCACATCAGGATATATAAACATGGTGGAGATCCATGTGTTTGAAACATCGACCACACTTGTTTTAGAATAAAAGTAGATGTAAAGATGATTTAAAGAGGTCATGGTGTGTATATTGTCCTGAGTATTGTGTCTGTATTTTCTTTTCTCAGTATGTGTTGCTGCACAGCCTCCCGCAGGGATCGATTCACTCTCTCAGACTCCAGTCTAATGCAGTGTAATGATATGTAAAATAATGTAATGTAATGTGATTTAGAGTGAAGTAATCTGATGTGTGGTCTGAGTGTTGTCGGGGTTCAGCTCCTGTGTTCACTGTCAGTTTGACCTCCAGGTTTCAGCTGGCAGACTGCCAGAGACTGCAGAGACACAAACTGCAGACGTCATGATGACCGACAAGACTTTAATCCCAGTCAGAGGTTTTTCTGTTTCTGCTCAGCTGTTAGTCTACTGCTTGCAGCAGAATCTGAAACCGGCCTGATACTAGTCTGAGACCAGTCTGAAAGAAGCCTGATACCAGTCTGAAAGGAGCCTGATTCCAGTCTGAGACCAGTCTGAGACCAGACATGGTTTGTTGAGTCCTTTAAGGCCAGTTGAGTCCTATAAAGCCTGTTGAGTCCTTTAAGGCCAGTTGAGTCCTATAAAGCCTGTTGAGTCCTTTAAGGCCAGTTGAGTCCTATAAAGCCTGTTGAGTCCTTTAAGGCCAGTTGAGTCCTATAAAGCCTGTTGAGTCCTTTAAGGCCAGTTGAATCCTATAAAGCCTGTTGAGTCCTATAAAGCCTGTTGAGTCCTTTAAGGCCAGTTGAGTCCTTTAAGGTCTGTTGAGTCCTTTAAGGCCAGTTGAGTCCTTTAAGGTCTGTTGAGTCCTTTAAGGCCAGTTGAGTCCTTTAAGGTCTGTTGAGTCCTTTAAGGCCAGTTGAATCCTATAAAGCCTGTTGAGTCCTTAAAGGCCAGTTGAGTCCTTTAAGGTCTGTTGAGTCCTTTAAGGCCAGTTGAGTCCTATAAAGGCCGTTGAGTCCTTTAAGGTCTGTTAAATCCTTTAAGGCCAGTTGAGTCCTATAAAGCCTGTTGAGTCCTTTAAGGTCTGTTGAGTCCTTTAAGGCCAGTTGAGTCCTATAAAGCCCGTTGAGTCCTTTAAGGTCTGTTGAATCCTTTAAGGCCAGTTGAGTCCTATAAAGCCTGTTGAGTCCTTTAAGGCATGTTGAGTCCTTTAAGGCCAGTTGAGTCTTATAAAGCCTGTTGAGTCCTTTAAGGTCTGTTGAGTTCTTTAATGCCAGTTGAGTCCTATAAGGCCTGTTGAGTCCTATAAAGCCTCTTGAGTTCTTTAAGGCCAGTTGAGTCCTTTAAGGCCAGTTGAGTCCTATACAGTCAGTTGAGTCCTTTAAGGCAAGTTGAGTCCTATAAAGCCTGTTGAGTCCTTTAAGGCCAGCTGAATCCCATAAAGTCAGTTGAGTCCTTTAAGGCCAGTTGAGTCCTATAAAGCCTGTTGTGTCATATAAAGCCTGTTGAGTCCTTTAAGGCCAGCTGAGTCCTATAAAGCCTGTTGTGTCATATAAAGCCTGTTGACGCCTTTAAGGCCAGCTGAATCCTATAAAGTCAGTTGAGTCCTTTAAGGCCAGCTGAGTCCTATAAAGCCTGTTGTGTCATATAAAGCCTGTTGAGTCCTTTAAGGCCCGCTGAGTCCTATAAAGCCTGTTGTGTCATATAAAGCCTGTTGAGTCCTTTAAGGCCAGTTGAGTCCTTTAAGGCCAGTTGAGTCCTATAAAGCCTGTTGAGTCCTTTGAGGCCAGTTGAGTCCTTTAAGGCCAGTTGAGTCCTTTAAGGCCTGTTGAGTTCTTTAAGGCCAGTTGAGTCCTATAAAGCCTGTTGAGTCCTTTGAGGCCAGTTGAGTCCTTTAAGGCCAGTTGAGTCCTTTAAGGCCTGTTGAGTTCTTTAAGGCCAGTTGAGTCCTATAAAGCCTGTTGAGTCCTTTGAGGCCAGTTGAGTCCTTTAAGGCCAGTTGAGTCCTTTAAGGCCTGTTGAGTTCTTTAAGGCCAGTTGAGTCCTATAAAGCCTGTTGAGTCCTTTGAGGCCAGTTGAGTCCTTTAAGGCCAGTTGAATGCTATAAAGCCTGTTGAGTCCTTTAAGGCCAGTTGAGTCCTTTAAGGCATGTTGAGTCCTTTAAGGCCAGTTGAGTCTTATAAAGCCTGTTGAGTCCTATGAAGCCTCTTGAGTTCTTTAAGGCCAGTTGAGTCCTTTAAGGCCAGTTGAGTCCTATACAGTCAGTTGAGTCCTTTAAGGCAAGTTGAGTCCTATAAAGCCTGTTGAGTCCTTTAAGGCCAGCTGAATCCTATAAAGTCAGTTGAGTCCTTTAAGGCCAGTTGAGTCCTATAAAGCCTGTTGTGTCATATAAAGCCTGTTGAGTCCTTAAAGGCCAGCTGAGTCCTATAAAGCCTGCTGTGTCATATAAAGCCTGTTGACGCCTTTAAGGCCAGCTGAATCCTATAAAGTCAGTTGAGTCCTTTAAGGCCAGCTGAGTCCTATAAAGCCTGTTGAGTCCTTTAAGGCCAGTTGAGCCCTTTAAGGCCAGTTGAATCCTATAAAGCCTGCTGAGTCCTTTAAGGCCAGTTGAGTCCTATAAAGCCTGTTCAGTCCTTTAAGCCCAGTTGATTCCTTTAAGGCCATTGGGGTCCTATAAAGCTGTTGGGTCCTTTAAGCCCAGTTGAGTCCTTTAAGGCCTGTTGCATCCTATAAAGCCTATTGAGTCCTTTAAAGCCTGCTAAGTCCTTTAAGGCCTGTTGAGTCATTTAAGGCCTGTTGAGTCCTTTAAGGCCAGTTGAGTCCTTTAAGACCTGTTGAGTCATATAAAGCCTGTTGAGTCCAATAAAACTTGTTGAGTCCTTTAAGGCCTGTTGAGTCCAACGAAGAAGAGACCCCCCGTCCTCCCACACCATGACTGAAACCACATTGTTTAATTCTTAGACTTTTCTGCTATCATGTCCTGTCTGTATTAGAGGTCGACCGATAGATTTTTAAAGACCAATATAATAATGATAGTTTGGAGCAGAGCGATCGGCCGATATCAACCAAGCATAACCAAGCGTCCTTGTGTTGATCTAAAATACATACCTTACTTAAACTCACAATGGCTAAAATAAAATGTACGTATAGATCAAAAAACTGTTTTTATTCCGAGAGCTCTTTGCCTTATACCCAAACCAATTTCAAAGTCGTCATCAGATTCTCATGTATTGACGTACTGACATTGATGGCTGAGTCGGTCAAGTCCATCAAGTCTGACAGTCTGAAAGCGAGATTGCTAGACCAAGGACATTTAGACAGATATTTTATGCACTGTTTTATGTTTACTCTTGTTCATTTCTTCAAAACATAATGTTTTAATAAAGTCATTTTATTGGTTCATTATTTATAATTTGCCTATTTGTTTTGATTTTGACAAAACTGATTGTTAACAATGCAGCTAAGTTCCTTTACAATAAGGTTTTTTTTGTGTAAAAAGTAGCATTTGGTGTTATTTATATGCATATGGAATATGATGAAGCCTCCTGCACACTCTACCCAGGCGCCACCCCTCACCTAAACCAAACAGAGTATTTCCAGTAGTTGAGAACATGTCTGACAGATCTGTTGTCTGCTACATGTGTGAAAATGCAACTCCGGAAAATGTCCGGACCTGATTCTCCAGACAAGATTTTGCATAGGGCCCCCAAAAAGCTAGAAATGGCCCTGTTTTGACCAAGCGGCAATCTCAAATGGCCTCTTGAGGCTGGCTCCAAAAGTGAGTCAATCCCAAGCAGGTAGCTCCAGGTCTGAAAAGTGAAGCCAATGCAGAAGTGCCTTAAACTTGCATTCTCTCTAATGGCCAGCAGGGGGCGACTGCACTGGTTGCAAAAAGAAGTCTGATTGTATGGAAGTCTATGAGAAAATGAGCCTACTTCTCACTTGATTTATTACCTCAGTAAACAGTTTCCTAATAAGTTTATGGTCTCAGTCGCTAGTTTTAAGTCTTCTTCAGTACAGCATGATGTTCATTTAGTAATTTATGGTCCCATTTAGAGTGAAATAGATGATAAAGCAGGGTATGCTTTAGAGTGTGTCTACCTTGTGATGGACAAGTCGCTACCACAGTGCCAACATTGATTATGTAACGTGTCCATGGCGTAACCCGAGATTCACAGAGTATAGTGTAGCTTCCCCTATTTCACGGTGTGCTTTCAGTTCATGAAAGTTAACTGTAACATTTTGGTTGCCTAAAAAAGTCTTGTTCAGCTTGTTTGGTTGCACTAAAAGACCCTCTAAGGAGTCGGATTTTTCAGGTAAGTACATTTTGTTTTAATGGTTTTAGGCCTGTTTTTCACTAACAAAAATTAGCGTTATCACAATTAACCATAGACTGTAAATGCACTGTGCTAATCAAGCTAGCAGCTAGCGTTAGGTTCAGCTCCACCCCCTATATTGTCACTCCTGGCTCCAAAAATCCAAGATGGCAACGGTCAAATCCAAGATGGTGATGGTCAAATCACTAAAGTCGAGGTTTCAAAACGGCAGTCCACAAACCAGTGGGTGACGTCACGGTGACTATGTCCATATTTTTCTACAGTCTATGGTCAATCTCCATAGACCCCCATGTTAAAATGCCCACCTTTCAGCAGAAATAAACATGTTTACAGCCTGGTACAAAAAACGGTTTTGGTCTCTATAGCTAATTTCCCCAATCATGACAACTGTACGAGGGGTGAATTTTTATATAACTCACCTTTTTAAATTTTATTAAGCCTTAAAGTTATGTATAATTAAGAGCGTGTCCATTTTGAGTGACAGGTGGGTGCCGTCACATGCAAGTCGCTACCACGGCGACAACGTTGGTTAGGTAACGTAACCATGGCATAACCCCAGATTCACAGAGTTTAGCCGTAGCCGCACTATTTCAGTGTATTTTCAGTTAATGAAAGTTAATTGTAACATTTTGGTCACCTAAAAAAGTCTTGTTCAGCATTTGGTTGTACTAAGCCTGTTTTTTGCTAGTGTAAACTAGCATTAGCATTAGCATTATAACATTTAGCCATAGACTGTAAATGCACTGTGCTAACCAAGCTATCAGCTAAGATTAGGATCAGCTCCACCCTCTCATCCAAATGTGGTCACTTCTGGCTCCAAAAATCCAAGATGGCAACAGTCAAAATGCAAACCCGAGGCTTCAAAACGGGAGTCCACCATCCAATGGGTGACGTCACAGTGGCTACATCCATTATTTTTTACAGGCTCTGACTGACACATTGACATTATTGCTGCATATAACTGTGTGAATTTCTGATACACTATGTATCAGTAGTCTGTACTGTATATATACATTATGCACATATACACACACATACATATACACACACACATATATATATACACACATATACATAAGCAGTCTAAATGTGATCCCTGTAGATGAGTTTGTCAATGTCTGGGTCCATTATATTAATTATTAATTAATTACACATTATTTTTTATTTAAACTGTATGTATATATACATATACATATATATATTATATAAGCTGTTAGAGTGTATATGTATATGCATGTGTGTAACGTACTGTAAACACACACACATATATATATATATACACACACACATATACATACACACACACACACACACACATATATATATATATATATATATATATATTGTTTCTGTGATCGAGTCTCAGTAGAACTGATGCCTCACACACACACACACACACACACACACATACACACACAGCAGTTACAGTGTAAATGTATATGTTGTATATGAAGTATATAAGCAGTCTGACCCCGGTCTATGAGCTTGTCGATGTCCGGGTCCAGGCCCTGGAAGTAGCACTTTCTCCACAGGCCGGAGTGAGTGGAGAACAGCGGCCTGCCGCACTCGGTCTCCAGGATGCCCATCCCCAGGATGGCCCGCCAGTTCTCCAGCAGCTCCTCCTCTCTGCTGCCCACATGCACGGGCTTCATCAGCGCCACGTCCCGCTGCCGAGCCCCGCCGCTGCCGGTGTCCACCAGCGGCAGGTGGTAGATGGGCATCTCCCGGTTCTTCTGGTCGTTGGAGTCGGATCCGTGCCGGTCGCAGTTCTCCTTGTGCCGGCGGGTGTCGGTCTCATACCAGTGGTCGGTGGAGATGGCAGAGACCAGCAGCAGCAGGGACAGCACGCTGAGCGCGAGGCTCACCGCGGACACCGTCACCGTCACCGGCCTGGCTCTCTCCATAGCTGGGACATGGACCGAGCCGCCCCCGGCCCCGGGCCCGGAGCAGGTCCCGGTGCTGGTCTTCCGTCGGTTCCCGCCGCTGTCTCCGTTACTGGGCATCTTCTGCGGCCATCCTCGTGCCCGTCAGCCCCGCTTGTCCTCGAGAGCGCGTTGTCATGCCGACTGACGGACTGTCAGCTGCATCAAGGTGACGGGAGGAAACACGCATCAGCCCGGAAGCTGCGTGACGCTGCCTTCAGAATAAAACTTCTTTTAACGTCAGTCTGATTCCTAAAATCAGGTGTGGTCAGGCGCGTTGTTGGCGCGTTGTTGGCGCGTTGTTGGCGCGTTGTTGGCGCGTTGTTGGCGCGTTGTTGGCGCGTTGCCAACAAAAACCTGGTCTGAAGTCAACGACGCAGTGTTTCACTGTTATTTTAGAGACGCATTATCAAGATAGTAACATGCACCTACATAGGCGGGTGCACAACGCGCGTACACTCTGCTTCTGTACACATACACGGACGCGCAGAAGTGCACAAACATGCAAATACAAATAAAACAGGTAAAATGATTACAGTGTGAAAGATTATTATTGGACAGTCTTAATATTTATCATAATTAGCTAATCGCAGTAATGTGGCAACACACGCAGGTATTTAAACAGACCCGTCAGGCTGAGGGTCTGTCAAGATCCAGCAAACAGATTTCAACAACGGATCAGACACCGATCGACTTTCCTGCTACATCAATACATGAGGACATGAGGAACACATGGGGAAATAAATTAGGTGAAAACAATGATTAAAGTAAAGAAGGAAAGAAGTGTAGACAGCTCCGAGCTGCTGCCAGCAGCTGACAACTGTGTATGATGATTTTTACATGATTAAAATTAATGATTTAATTTCTGAACAATCTTTAACAAATATTCTTTAACATTTTTGAGATTACAGTGTTCAGGTTTCCATACTTTCAGCAATTAAAACCCTGCTGATTGTACCTGTTACTCCATGACTGAACAAAACCATTTTAAAGAGAAACAAAGCTGTAATTAAAAATAAAAAAACAAATAAAATAGAAATTTGCAACAAATGAATGAACAGGATCTTAAACTGGTGGTCTTCCCCACCACCATGGGGGCTGGCCCCGGGAGGGTCCAGGAGCAGCAGGGTGTGTGCTCGTAATGGATCGCGCGCTTTCACTTCGCGCACGAGCAGATCCGTTTCCTCCACAGAGAGGAAGATCCTTTTTACGACTTGGCAAACCCGTCGTTATAATAGCAATTCGCCAAGGCGCAAGCGCACCTGGCTTTTAAAGGGAATGACACTCTGATTGGTTTATTGCATGTTAGGCCCAAAACACACCCGTGATTAATTAAGTACAACTTTTTTGAACCACGCTCACATGAACACATGATGATGAACATATGATGAACACGATTTACACATGAACACATGATGAACATATGATGAACACATGATGATGAACACATGATGAACATATGATGAACACATGATGAACACAGAAATTTATGAAAACACATTTATAAAAATGTGTAAAATATATTCTGAAGAGAACGGAGCTGTTACACTTTCAGTGACGAGAATGGAATATTGACCAGGAGGTGTGTCAATAATAATAATACAGAATGTGTTAATGTCAGATGTGGTGCATTCACAGACATGTAAATAATAATAATTGAAATTAATTGATCTGATATTTACTAACAAAACAGAAAGAATAACTAAAAGTTATAATTTAATCACTGGCTTATCAGATCATAACATTAACCGTATGTGCGAGAAAACTGACTAAAAATAGATTTAGGACCCCAGCAACTAAGACAATGATCCTTCAGTGCATTCCCAGAGCTAAGCAAGAAGAATTTGTCAGTGGAATTAACAGCTTTAACTGGGATGATGTACTGATGATCTGGACTATGGATGTGATACTTTTACTCACAGAATCAACTCTGTGAGGGAAAGAGTTAATGTGAGGATACAGATAAAATCTAAAAGTAAAAACAATTTACTGTGGTTTAATGAAAATTTGTGGAAACTAATGAAATCTAGAGATGCTGCACTAAGGAAGGCAATTAAAACTAGAAGAGACACTGACATGCTGATTTATAAAGGTTTAAGGAACAAAGTTATCCAACAGCTAAGAGAAACTAAATCTCATTTTTATCTCAATATATTGAATGAGGCAAAAGGCAGCAATAAATTAATCTGGAAGAACATCAATAATCTCACAAGGAGGGACCCAAAACTCAAAAGTACAGGGAAAGTTAATTGAAGATCATGTTACTGTTGCTTCTGTCTTTAATAATTTTTTTCTTGAGTCTGTATATGAGCTAGGAAAAAAATGTACCTAAAGGAAACTGGATATTGTTCCTATAGATACTACAGGCCAGGTTTTCGAGCTGGTAGAGACTAATGAGTTACAAGTAAACAAAATCATCAAAACCTTAAAGCTCCAAAAGTAGAGATGCTTTCCAATTTGACACCATGTTTGTTAAATCACACTAAGATATTTTAATTTCCCCCATTGCTCATTTAATTAACTTGTCTTTTAAACACAGCTCCTTTCCTGATGACTGGAAATGTGCTATTCTCACACTTATTTTTAAATCTGGAGAGCTCCTTGAAGCCAGTAACTACAGACCTATAAGTGTACTGCCAGTACTCTCAAAGGTTGCTGAGAAAGTTGTCATTAAACAACTGACAACATTTCTTAATACAAGCAATTTTGGTCTACATTGTATGCAATTTGGCTTTAGAGCAAATCATTCCACTGAAACTGCTACCTTGCACTTAATAGAGCAAATTAAATCAAGGCTCGATAATGGAGGAGTAGTTGGTGCTGTATTTTTAGATCTGCGTAAAACATTTAACACAGTCAATCATGATGTTTTAATATCAAAACTCTCTAAATTTAACTTCTCATCTAAAGCACTGGCATGGCTGTCTTCATATTTATCTAATAGGATACAATGTGTTAAAGTTTGTGACACGCTGTTCAGTAACATGAAGGTCACAATGGGTCACAAGGGTCAGTGTCAGGTCCCCTATTATTTAGTCTATATATTAAGGATCTCCCTCAACAGTGTCATAATGTAGAACTGCAAATGTATGCAGATGACACTGTTGTGTACACACATGCAAAAACAGCTGAGTTAGCTGCTGCTAAGCTAATAGTTGCATTGGAAAGGATCACACAGTGGCTTGATCAATCATGTCTGAGTCTAAATGTAAACAAGACAAAGGTATGTTTTTCTCTAAAACTACGGTACGACCTCCTAATGCTGATATCCTCATCAAAGCTGAAAGGACTGACATAGTCACTGATGTCTTAGTCTTATTACATCTTATTACATGTTGGGGGCCGGCTGGACAAACAGCCATAAGACCTTTTGAGTCGTTATACAAACAAACTCTAAACACTCTGGACAAAAAGCCAATGCAGTTCCATCACTGTAGTTGCAGAAATACAATTTACTGAGCTTTGAGAATTTTAGATTATTTTCAAATCTGTGCCTAGTTTATATAATTTTAAATGTTTTGGCTCCTCCTCCACTACGTGACTTTGTGTATACTCGCTCAGTAAGTTCTATTAGATCCTCCAGAATATCCTCTATATGAGATTGTACCATTTCGTCACACTGCATTTGCACAGTCAGCTTTCTCTGTTAAAGCCACAACTCAGTGGAACGTCCTACCTGATGATATAAAGAGCTGCAGCTCCATCAGTACATTTAAAACCAAATTAAAAAGTCTGCTAAAAGCTACTCAGCTCTGTAACCACGGACTCTACGTTTCATCTCATGATCTACTCTCATGAACGCAAATAATCTAGCATTTAATTTGACAAGCATACATTAGTCATTACCCACATTGTGGGTATTTAGTTGTGACCTATCGAAGGGACTACAGATGAAAATTAGAGATAGGCTAACTCTGGTACAGTACACCAAATGGTAACATTTATGTTTAACACTGTACATGGTCCCAATACATAATAATAATAATAATAATAATAATAATAATAATAATAATAATACAGCACTGTGTTAATGTCGGATGTGGTGCATTCACACATGTGAATAATAAGATGTTACCACACATGGAGCTACAACATGTAAACATGTCCTATTGAGTGTAAACAGAGTCTTCTGTTACACTTTCAGTTATGGATCATTTACTGTTTACTGTTGTTGTCATGGAAACAATACCAGACAACAGTACCTGTGAATAATTTTTGTTTCAGTGAAAACCATCTACAACATAAAAGTGAGATGAAAATATGGTTATGAAACTTTCAATAAAGTAATAATAAACATAACATGTCACTGCTGTGACGTCTTCAAACACGCAATCCACACACGCGCCATCAGTTTTACTTTGAAATAACTGACCGGAAGTGGTGATGTGACATCACTGCGGCTGATTTGACAGTGTCGATGCTCCTCACTGAGCTGGGTGTGGACTCTCTCTGCTACCGTACACCAACACCGCGATGAGAGATAATAATAATAATAATACTAATAATAATATTAATAATAATAGTATAATCTGCACTCGTTACAACAAATAATGTTTCTCAAACATTCAGAATATGTTCAGAACTGATGATTACATCATCAAATAATAATAACACATAATAATAAGACCAGTATATTATATATGCAGATAAAAATACATGCAAACAAAACAGTTTATTTGGATTCTGCTTCTCATATCCTGCAAAAAGGTAGAGTCGGCTTGTTTCTGTGATCGAGTCTCAGTAGAACTGATGCCTTTCTACAATAGAGTCTGGGTAGAACTGGTGCATTTCTACATTAGAGTCTGAGTACAACTGGTGAAGAGTTTTGGCAGATTGAATGAGTTTCTGCAGGAGAGTCTCAGTAGAGTATTTGTATAATCTCTGGTTTTCTGTTGTTGGAGAAATGGAGCGTTTCTGCGGTCGATTCTCAGTATGTGTAGTGAGTGTGTATTTCTGTCGAAGAGTCTCAGTACAGTTCCGTGGAATCAACATGTTTCTGCAGTAGAGTTCCAGTAGAATCTGTGTATTCCTGTGATGGAGTTCCAGCAGAATCTGTGTGTTTCTGCAGTAGAGTTCCAGTGGAATCGGTGTGTTTCTGCAGTAGAGTTTCAGTAGAATCTGTGTGTTTCTATGATAAAATTTCAGTAGAATCTGTGTGTTTCTGTGATGGAGTTCCAGTAAAATCTGTGTGTTTCTGTGATGGAGTTCCAGTGGAATCTGTGTGTGTCTGCAGTAGAGTTTCAGTAGAATCTGTGTGTTTCTGCAGTAGAGTTCCAGTAGAATCTGTGTGTTTCTGTGATGGAGTTTCAGTAGAATCTGTGTGTCTCTGCAGTAGAGTTTCAGTAGAATCTGTGTGTTTCTGCAGTAGAATTTCAGTAGAATCTGTGTGTTTCTGCAGTATAGTTTCAGTAGAATCTGTGTGTTTATGTGATGGAGTTCCAGCAGAATCTGTGTGTTTCTGCAGTAGAGTCCTAGTAGAATCTGTGTGTTTCTGCAGTAGAGTTTCAGTAGAATCTGTGTGTTTCTGCAGTAGAATTTCAGTAGAATCTGTGTGTTTCTGCAGTATAGTTTCAGTAGAATCTGTGTGTTTATGTGATGGAGTTCCAGTAGAATCTGTGTGTTTCTGCAGTAGAGTCATAGTAGAATCTGTGTGTTTCTGCAGTAGAGTTCCACTAGAATCTGTGTGTTTCTGCAGTAGAGTCCTAGTAGAATCTGTGTGTTTCTGCAGTATATTTCCAGTAAAATCTATGTGTTTCTGCAGTAGAGTCTCAGTAGAATCTGTGTTTCTGCAGTAGAGTTTCAGTAGAATCTGTGAGTTTCTGCAGTAGAGTTCCAGTAGAATCTATGTGTTTCTGCAGTAGAGTTCCAGTAGAATCTGTGTGTTTCTGCAGTAGAGTTTCAGTAGAATCTGTGTGTTTCTATGATAGAATTTCAGTAGAATCTGTGTGTTTCTGTGATGGAGTTCCAGTGGAATCTGTGTGTGTCTGCAGTAGAGTTTCAGTAGAATCTGTGTGTTTCTGCAGTAGAGTTCCAGTAGAATCTGTGTGTTTCTGTGATGGAGTTTCAGTAGAATCTGTGTTTTTCTGACATGCAGTTCCAGTAGAATCTGTGTGTTTCTGCAGTAGAGTTCCTGTACAATCTGTGTGTTTCTGCATTAGAGTTCCAGTAGAATCTGTTTGTTTCTGCAGTAGAGTTCCAGTAGAATCTGTGTATTTCTGTGATGGAGTTCCAGTAGAATCTGTGTGTTTCTGCAGTAGAGTTCCAGTGGAATCGGTGTGTTTCTGCAGTAGAGTTTCAGTAGAATCTGTGTGTTTCTATGATAGAATTTCAGTAGAATCTGTGTGTTTCTGTGATGGAGTTCCAGTAGAATCTGTGTGTTTCTGTGATGGAGTTCCAGTGGAATGTGTGTGTGTCTGCAGTAGAGTTTCAGTAGAATCTGTGTGTTTCTGCAGTAGAGTTCCAGTAGAATCTGTGTGTTTCTGTGATGGAGTTTCAGTAGAATCTGTGTGTTTCTGCAGTAGAGTTTCAGTAGAATCTGTGTGTTTCTGCAGTAGAATTTCAGTAGAATCTGTGTGTTTCTGCAGTGTAGTTTCAGTAGAATCTGTGTGTTTCTGTGATGGAGTTCCAGTAGAATCTGTGTGTTTCTGCAGTAGAGTCCTAGTAGAATCTGTGTGTTTCTGCAGTAGAGTTTCAGTAGAATCTGTGTGTTTCTGTGATGGAGTTTCAGTAGAATCTGTGTTTTTCTGACATGCAGTTCCAGTAGAATCTGTGTGTTTCTGCAGTAGAGTTCCTGTACAATCTGTGTGTTTCTGCATTAGAGTTCCAGTAGAATCTGTTTGTTTCTGCAGTAGAGTTCCAGCAGAATCTGTGTGTTTCTGCAGTAGAGTTTCAGTAGAATCTGTGTGTTTCTGCAGTAGAGTTCTAGTGGAATCTATGTGTTTCTGCAGTAGAGTCTCAGTAGAATCTGTGTTTCTGCAGTAGAGTTTCAGTAGAATCTGTGTGTTTCTGCAGTAGAGTTCTAGTGGAATCTGTGTGTTTCTGCAGTAGAATTTCAGTAGAATCTGTGTGTTTCTGCAGTATAGTTTCAGTAGAATCTGTGTGTTTATGTGATGGAGTTCCAGTAGAATCTGTGTGTTTCTGCAGTAGAGTCCTAGTAGAATCTGTGTGTTTCTGCAGTACAGTTCCACTAGAATCTGTGTGTTTCTGCAGTATATTTCCAGTAGAATCTATGTGTTTCTGCAGTAGAGTTCCAGTAGAATCTGTGTGTTTCTGCAGTAGAGTCCCAGTAGAATCTGTATGTTTCTGCAGTATATTTCCAGTAGAATCTATTTGTTTCTGCAGTAGAGTTTCAGTAAAATCTGTGAGTTTCTGCAGTAGAGTTTCAGTAGAATCTGTGAGTTTCTGCAGTAGAGTTCCAGTAGAATCTATGTGTTTCTGCAGTAGAGTTCCAGTAGAATCTGTGTGTTTCTGCAGTAGAGTTTCAGTAGAATCTGTGTGTTTCTATGATAGAATTTCAGTAGAATCTGTGTGTTTCTGTGATGGAGTTCCAGTGGAATCTGTGTGTGTCTGCAGTAGAGTTTCAGTAGAATCTGTGTGTTTCTGCAGTAGAGTTCCTGTACAATCTGTGTGTTTCTGCATTAGAGTTCCAGTAGAATCTGTTTGTTTCTGCAGTAGAGTTCCAGCAGAATCTGTGTGTTTCTGCAGTAGAGTTTCAGTAGAATCTGTGTGTTTCTGCAGTAGAGTTCTAGTGGAATCTATGTGTTTCTGCAGTAGAGTCTCAGTAGAATCTGTGTTTCTGCAGTAGAGTTTCAGTAGAATCTGTGTGTTTCTGCAGTAGAGTTTCAGTAGAATCTGTGTGTTTCTGCAGTAGAGTTCCAGTAGAATCTATGTGTTTCTGTGATGGAGTTTCAGTAGAATCTGTGTTTTTCTGACATGCAGTTCCAGTAGAATCTGTGTGTTTCTGCAGTAGAGTTCCTGTACAATCTGTGTGTTTCTGCATTAGAGTTCCAGTAGAATCTGTTTGTTTCTGCAGTAGAGTTCCAGCAGAATCTGTGTGTTTCTGCAGTAGAGTTTCAGTAGAATCTGTGTGTTTTTGCAGTAGAGTTCTAGTGGAATCTATGTGTTTCTGCAGTAGAGTTCCAGTAGAATCTGTTTGTTTCTGCAGTAGAGTTCCAGCAGAATCTGTGTGTTTCTGCAGTAGAGTTTCAGTAGAATCTGTGTGTTTCTGCAGTAGAGTTCTAGTGGAATCTGTGTGTTTCTGCAGTAGAATTTCAGTAGAATCTGTGTGTTTCTGCAGTATAGTTTCAGTAGAATCTGTGTGTTTATGTGATGGAGTTCCAGTAGAATCTGTGTTTTTCTGCAGTAGAGTCCTAGTAGAATCTGTGTGTTTCTGCAGTACAGTTCCACTAGAATCTGTGTTTCTGCAGTATATTTCCAGTAGAATCTATGTGTTTCTGCAGTAGAGTTCCAGTAGAATCTGTGTGTTTCTGCAGTAGAGTACCAGTAGAATCTGTATGTTTCTGCAGTATATTTCCAGTAGAATCTATTTGTTTCTACAGTAGAGTTTCAGTAGAATCTGTGAGTTTCTGCAGTAGAGTTTCAGTAGAATCTGGGAGTTTCTGCAGTAGAGTTCCAGTAGAATCTATGTGTTTCTGCAGTAGAATTTCAGTAGAATCTGTGTGTTTCTGCAGTATAGTTTCAGTAGAATCTGTGTGTTTATGTGATGGAGTTCCAGTAGAATCTGTGTGTTTCTGCAGTATATTTCCAGTAGAATCTATGTGTTTCTGCAGTAGAGTTCCAGTAGAATCTGTGTGTTTCTGCAGTAGAGTCCCAGTAGAATCTGTATGTTTCTGCAGTATATTTCCAGTAGAATCTATTTGTTTCTGCAGTAGAGTTTCAGTAGAATCTGTGAGTTTCTGCAGTAGAGTTCCAGTAGAATCTATGTGTTTCTGCAGTAGAATTTCAGTAGAATCTGTGTGTTTCTGCAGTATACTTTCAGTAGAATCTGTGTGTTTATGTGATGGAGTTCCAGTAGAATCTGTGTGTTTCTGCAGTAGAGTCCTAGTAGAATCTATGTGTTTCTGCAGTAGAGTTTCAGTAGAATCTGTATGTTTCTGCAGTAGAATTTCAGTAGAATCTGTGTGTTTCTGCAGTATAGTTTCAGTAGAATCTGTGTGTTTATGTGATGGAGTTCCAGTAGAATCTGTGTTTCTACAGTAGAGTTCGAGTAGAATCTGTATGTTTCTGCAGTAGAGTTCCAGTAGAATCTGTATGTTTCTGCAGTAGAGTTCCAGTAGAATCTGTGTGTTTCTGCAGTAGGGTTCCTGTACAATCTGTGTGTTTCTGCATTAGAGTTCCAGTAGAATCTGTTTGTTTCTGCAGTAGAGTTCCAGTAGAATCTGTGAGTTTCTGCAGTAGAGTTCGAGTAGAATCTGTATGTTTCTGCAGTAGAGTTTCAGTAGAATCTATGTGTTTCTGCAGTAGAGTTCCAGTAGAATCTGTGTTTCTACAGTAGAGTTCGAGTAGAATCTGTATGTTTCTGCAGTAGAGTTCCAGTAGAATCTGTGAGTTTCTGCAGTATAGTTCCAGTAGAATCAATGTGTTTCTGCAGTAGAGTTCGAGTAGAATCTGTGTTTCTGCAGTAGAGTTCGAGTAGAATCTGTGTGTTTCTGCAGTAGAGTTCCAGTAGAATATGTGTGTTTCTGCAATAGAGTTCCAGTAGAATCTGTGAGTTTCTGCAGTATAGTTCCAGTAGAATCTGTGAGTTTCTGCAGTAGAGTTCGAGTAGAATCTGTGTTTCTGCAGTAGAGTTCGAGTAGAATCTGTATGTTTCTGCAGTAGAGTTTCAGTAGAATCTGTGTGTTTGTGCAGTATAGTTTCAGTAGAATCTGTGTTTCTGCAGTAGAATCTGTGTGTTTCTGCAGTAGAGTTCCAGTAGAATCTGTGAGTTTCTGCAGTAGAGTTCCAGTAGAATCTGTGAGTTTCTGCAGTATAGTTCCAGTAGAATCAATGTGTTTCTGCAGTAGAGTTCGAGTAGAATCTGTGTTTCTGCAGTAGAGTTCGAGTAGAATCTGTGTGTTTCTGCAGTAGAGTTCCAGTAGAATCTGTGTGTTTCTGCAATAGAGTTCCAGTAGAATCTGTGTTTCTGCAGTAGAGTTCCAGTAGAATCTGTGCGTTTCTGCAGTAGAGTTCCAGTAGAATCTGTGTGTTTCTGCAATAGAGTTCCAGTAGAATCTGTGTGTTTCTGCAGTAGAGTTCCAGTAGAATCTGTGAGTTTCTGCAGTAGAGTTCCAGTAGAATCTGTGTTTCTACAGTAGAGTTCCAGTAGAATCTGTATGTTTCTGCAGTAGAGTTTCAGTAGAATCTGTGTGTTTGTCTAGTATAGTTTCAGTAGAATCTGTGTTTCTGCAGTAGAGTTCCAGTAGAATCTGTATGTTTCTGCAGTAGAGTTCCAGTAGAATCTGTGTGTTTCTTCAGTAGAGTTCCTGTACAATCTGTGTGTTTCTGCATTAGAGTTCCAGTAGAATCTGTTTGTTTCTGCAGTAGAGTTCCAGCAGAATCTGTGTGTTTCTGCAGTAGAGTTTCAGTAGAATCTGTGTGTTTCTGCAGTAGAGTTCCAGTAGAATCTGTGTGTTTCTGCAATAGAGTTCCAGTAGAATCTGTGTTTCTGCAGTAGAGTTCCAGTAGAATCTGTGTGTTTCTGTGATTGAGTTTCAGTAGAATCTGTGTGTTTCTCCAGTAGAGTTTCAGTAGAATCTGTGTGTTTCTGTGATGGAGTTTCAGTAGAATCAGTGTGTTTCTCCAGTAGAGTTTCAGTAGAATCTGTGTGTTTCTGTGATCGAGTTTCAGTAGAATCTGAGTATTTGAGCAGTAGAGTCTCAGTAAAATAAAACTCTTCCTCAGAAGTCGTCCTCAGCCTGCAGGGATGAACTCAAACTGCTCACTCAGATAAACAAAGTCAGTTCATTTGTTTGATGCGTTCACTGTCACAGCTCACAAACAGACATCACACGACCATCTGAGGTAACGCAGGGACAAGCTGCTCCATGCTCCTCACAGCATCAGCCAACATCACGAGGAAAACAACTCTGAGAACTGAAGCGGGGAAAACTCACAGAGATTAAAAAATGTTTTTCAACAGTCTCCTAGTGAGAAGAAGCATCAGTGAACAACATGATGAACCACACAGAATAACAGTGCTGGTTTATTATTCACTTTGTGACTGTGTTTAGAAAAGTGCTGTACAAATAAAATGTATCAGAAACAATTCTGATAATCAGCTGATCATTTGGTAAAGTATCAATCAAAACCTCCATCTGTTCTTTGCTGTCAGCTTCTCTAATGTAGATAGATTGATAGATAGGTTGAATTTCCTCCCACAGCCTCTGAACACGTCTCAGTGTGTGTGTGTGTGTGTGTGTGTGTGTGTGTGGCAGTGCGCATGCGCTGTGCTTGCGGAAGAAGCCAGTGTGTTTACAGTTAGTCCGGCTGGACTGGGTCAGTGCGGGTCAGTGCGGGTCTGAGGCTGCGGGAACATGAGCTGCGGTCCGGACTTCTCCCGCAGGAACCCGCAGGACGACTTCCAGCTGATCCAGCGGGTCGGCAGCGGCACGTACGGTGACGTTTACAAGGTACACAGCGACGTCACAGCGCGGACTGACTGAGAGCTAGCAGAGGGTTAGCCCGGGTCTAACACGGGTCTAACACGGGTCTAACACGGGTTTAACACGGGTTTAACACGGGACTGTTACTTTGTTCAAAACGGGTTAAATATGAAGCACACGTGTGTGTGTGTGTGTGTGTGTGTGTGTGTGTGTGTGTGTGTGTGTGTGTGTGTGTGTGTGTGTGTGTGTGTGTGTGTGTCTGTGTCTGTCTGTCTGTCTGTCTGTCTGTGTGTGTCTGTGTTTGTGTGTGTGTGTCTGTCTGTATGTCTGTGTGTGTCTGTGATGTCTGTGTGTGTGTGTGTGTGTGTGTGTGTGTGTGTGTCTGTCTGTCTGTCTGTCTGTCTGTCTGTCTGTCTGTCTGTCTGTCTGTCTGTCTGTCTGTCTGTCTGTCTGTCTGTCTGTGTGTGTGTGTGTGTGTGTGTGTGTGTGTGTGTGTCTGTGTGTCTGTGTGTCTGTCTGTCTGTCTGTGTGTGTCTGTGTTTGTGTGTGTGTGTCTGTCTGTATGTCTGTGTGTGTCTGTGATGTCTGTGTGTGTGTGTGTGTGTGTGTGTGTGTCTGTCTGTCTGTCTGTCTGTCTGTCTGTCTGTCTGTCTGTCTGTCTGTCTGTGTGTGTCTGTGTTTGTGTGTATGTGTGTCTGTCTGTATGTCTGTGTGTGTCTGTGATGTCTGTGTGTGTGTGTCTGTCTGTCTGTCTGTCTGTGTGTATGTCTGTGTGTATGTGTGTGTGTGTCTGTGTGTGTGTGTGTGAGAGAGAGACATGATCAATCTGAGATCATCTGATTATTGTGATGTTGATCAGGATCTCTTCTTTGTGCAGTGTGACTAAGGTGACTCTCTGTTAACCTGGCTACATCACCATGGTAACTGATGCTGCAAACTTAACCTGGTCAGCAGCCGGTTATGTTCTGAGTTTCTGTTTAAATCGGCTATAAAAAGCGTCGCCGTTTCACTGACCACCTGATCTGCTGCTGAGTCTATTTAACACTGCTGGTACTGCAGCTATTAGAACATTGATTAGAAAATTGATTAGTCTTTATCATACTTACCGTTGTTTTGATGTCATATTATAAATGTGTAATGGTGCAGTAGGTTAGGGTTACTGTGGGATGGGATTTTGTTAAAATATATCAAACTGTATTTCAAATTGTAAAATAAAACCTGAAAACTAATGAAACAAATACTTTGAACAAAAGAAAAATTTGATTAATCTATTGGTATTTATCACAGATAATATTCACTCTATAAAATTAATTTCACTTTGATTTGGCTACAAACTAAAGTGATTTCTATTTATTATGGGACAGAGTCAGACCTAAATGCACTGTTTGAGTATAATGTTTAAATCTGCTGCATCCAGTTTAAAGTGTCAGAGCTCTGAATGTGGGAGGCAGTGAGAGCTCATGACCTGTTCCTCCTGATTGAAGCAGGCGGCATGCCATCACTTCATTTTGTGCAGAAGAAGTCAAATGACGCTCCAAACTCCTCCTTTTATGGGAACGCACACAGAGCCTGAAGCAGAAAGCCTGAGTTAACAAAGACAGCTGATAACCAGCGTCTGACACCACTGATCTCTGAGTGTGAGTTTAGGGTTTGTAGAGCTCACACAGAGAAAGTCTGGATATGTTGAACTGGCTTTGTAGTACATCCCTCTGGTGTCCAGCAGGAAAATTAAATATATTTGCATATTTACAGATTCTGGATTTTAATGAGGGAGAAGAAAAACACATCAGGCCCAAATTATTACTGACAGAAAAGTTTTTTTATTTGTTTAACACTTAAAGGAAGTTACAGGTCATCCAAAATATCAAAGTACACAGGTATTCAAGCACAAAATACTTGTTATGCAGACTGGTCCAAGTCAAAATGATATATTTCTTATTGAACTGAGAGCTGCAACTAATGATTATTTTCATGATCAGTTAAAGAACAAGTGTTCAGGTGTCATCAGTCAGGAGCCCAAATGAACATTGAAACCCGTTTTTCTTGCTGTAATCATTCCTCCTGTTCATACCTTATTATATCACGGTCTGGATGAATACTCTGTTCTGATTGGCTGCAGGGTGTCCATTAATTCCCGATAATGGACACCCACTAAGTAGCTCCAGTGAAACTGTCTGTTCACCGTTGTTGCTATGGTTACTCATTTTGCGCTGGCTAAAATGAGTAACCATAGCAACAGGGACGCAGTCAAAGCCTCCGTTTACAATTTATTGCAACACGTTAACAAGCTAACATCTAATTACAACAATGAGTAACTTCAGCATCTCTTTTAACCTATTTGGAGAATATGACAACTTTGATAACTGGGATGCAGCTGAAGAAAGAGAAATTGAAAAGAAAAGGGAGAAACGGCAAAAGGAGTTAACACCGGGAGGATTATTTAACATGCAGCATGCTGACACCTCCACATTAGAAATAAAGTAAATGAAAAAAAAAATCTTATTTACAACAAGTGTGCCTCATCCTCTGAACACCACAGGATGGCGACTGTAACACACAAACTGCCCCTCTGAACTCACTGATACTGTAAAGGATCATCTTACATCATATTCACTGTTCAACTCGCTACTTCAGGCTGCGGCTGACAGTACACATGGCCTGTCATTTGTTCGTGAAACTCTTGATATTAATTTTGGGACAATGACATGGCTGAATAGCTAG
This sequence comes from Scomberomorus guttatus, assembly GCA_038419695.1. NCBI lineage: Eukaryota > Metazoa > Chordata > Actinopteri > Scombriformes > Scombridae > Scomberomorus > Scomberomorus guttatus. Next base: position 155,213 of record CM076447.1, on the reverse strand, counting down.
CTAGCCCTGTTGTTAAACATACTGTCAAATTATATTTACTGTTTGTCAACCGTACACAATGTTATTGACTTTGAATGCTAGCGTAATGTTAGCTTTCCCCTTCACTTTTTTCACATTTTTTTATGTTGCAGTCTTATGCTAAAATGTTTAAATTAATTTTTTCCCTCATCTATGCTATGACACTTGCCTTTCATTTCTCTTGATCATCTTTAAAATGTTTCTACACCTTGATTGGAGTCCACCTGTGGTAAAGTCAATTGATTGGACATGATTTGGAAAGGAACACGCCTGTCTATATAAGGTCTCACAGCTGACAATGCATATCAGAGCAAAAACCAAGCCAGGACTGTGTCGAGGCACAGATCTGAGGAAGGCTACAAAAACATTCTGCTGCATTAAAAGGTCCCGAAGAGCACAGCGGCCTCCATAATTCTCACATGGAGGAAGTTTGGAACAACCAGGACTCTTCCTAGAGCTGGCCGCCCGGCCAAACTGAGCAATCAGGGGAGAAGGGCCTTACTAAGAGAGGTGACCAAGATCTCTGGAGCTCTGGCTGAGCTACAGGTGTCTGCAGATGTTTGCCGGTGTCTGCAGGTGTTTCAGGTGTCTGCAGGTGTTTGCAGGTGTTTCAGGTGTTTGCAGGTGTTTCAGGTGTCTGCAGGTGTCTGCAGATGTTTGCCGGTGTCTGCAGGTATTTCAGGTGTCTGCAGGTGTTTGCAGGTGTTTCAGGTGTTTCAGGTGTTTGCAGGTGTTTCAGGTGTTTGCAGGTGTCTGCAGGTGTCTACAGGTGTCTGCAGGTGTTTGCAGGTGTTTCAGGTGTCTGCAGGTGTTTCAGGTGTCTGCAGTCATCTGCAGGTGTTTCAGGTGTTTCAGGTGTCTGCAGGTGTTTGCCGGTGTCTGCAGGTGTTTCAGGTGTCTGTAGGTGTTTCAGGTGTTTGCAGGTGTCTGCAGGTGTTTCAGGTGTCTGCAGGTGTTTCAGGTGTCTGCAGGTGTTTGCAGGTGTTTGCAGGTGTCTGCAGGTGTTTCAGGTGTTTGCAGGTGTCTGCAGGTGTTTGCCGGTGTCTGCAGGTGTTTGCAGGTGTCTGCAGGTGTTTCAGGTGTTTTCAGATGTCTGCAGGTGTTTCAGGTGGTTGCAGGTGTCTGCAGGTGTTTCAGGTGTTTGCAGATGTCTGCAGGTGTTTCAGGTGTCTGCAGGTGTTTCAGATGTCTCTAGGTGTTTCAGGTGTCTGCAGGTGTTTCAGGTGTTTGCAGATGTCTGCAGGTGTTTCAGGTGTTTGCAGATGTCTGCAGGTGTTTCAGGTGTCTGCAGGTGTTTCAGATGTCTCTAGGTGTTTCAGGTGTCTGCAGGTGTTTCAGGTGTCTGCAGGTGTTTCAGGTGTTTCAGGTGTCTGCAGGTGTTTCAGGTGTCTGCAGGTGTTTCAGGTGTTTGCAGATGTCTCTAGGTGTTTCAGGTGTCTGCAGGTGTTTCGGGTGTTTGCAGATGTCTGCAGGTGTTTCAGGTGTCTGCAGGTGTTTCAGGTGTCTGCAGGTGTTTCAGGTGTTTGCAGATGTCTGCAGGTGTTTGCAGGTGTTTCAGGTGTTTGCAGATGTCTGCAGGTGTTTCAGGTGTTTGCAGATGTCTGCAGGTGTTTCAGGTGTCTGCAGGTATTTCAGGTGTTTGCAGATGTCTGCAGGTGTTTCAGGTGTCTGCAGGTGTTCCAGGTGTTTGCAGATGTCTCTAGGTGTTTCAGGTGTCTGCAGGTGTTTCAGGTGTCTGCAGGTGTTTCAGGTGTTTGCAGATGTCTCTAGGTGTTTCAGGTGTCTGCAGGTGTTTCGGGTGTTTGCAGATGTCTGCAGGTGTTTCAGGTGTCTGCAGGTGTTTCAGGTGTCTGCAGGTATTTCAGGTGTTTGCAGATGTCTGCAGGTGTTTCAGGTGTTTGCAGGTGTTTCAGGTGTTTGCAGATGTCTGCAGGTGTTTCAGGTGTCTGCAGGTATTTCAGGTGTTTGCAGATGTCTGCAGGTGTTTGCAGGTGTCTGCCGGTGTCTGCAGGTGTTTCAGGTGTTTCAGGTGTCTGCAGGTGTTTCAGGTGTTTCAGGTGTTTCAGGTGTCTGCAGGTGTCTGCAGGTGTTTTAGGTGTCTGCAGGTGTTTCAGGTGTTTCAGGTGTCTGCAGGTGTCTGCAGGTGTCTGCAGGTGTTTGCAGGTGTCTGCAGGTGTTTCAGGTGTCTGCAGGTGTTTCAGGTGTCTGCAGGTGTTTCAGGTGTTTGCAGGTGTCTGCAGGTGTTTCAGGTCCTGTCAGTATTGGTTTGAGGTACAGCTGGAGGTCAGGGTGACTCTGACATCCTGTGTCCTCTCTGTTGTCTCTGTCAGCTGTCTCTCTCTCTCTCCTTGTCATTATCTGTCCTTCCTCCTGTCAGGAGGAGGTCGGTTGTCTCTCATTGGTATCCTGGTCACTGAGGGTCACTGAGGGTCACTGAGGCCTCATGGGAAATCTCCGGTGACGGTGGCTCTGCTGCTGCTGGAGCAAAACTGAACTTGATGGCAGAAAAAATGAAAGTTGTCCTTTAAGTTGATCAATAATTCAGCAGTGTCCCAGTTGCTGCTTCCTGTAACACAACCCCCACCCCCCACCCCCCACCCCCCAACCCCCCTCACCCTACAGACTTCCACCTTGACTTTGACTTCTCTGATTGGCTGTCAGGAAGCTGGTGTCACACTTCCTTCTCAAGTTTCACAATAAAGCTGATAATTTCCTTGATAAATACATTTTTTAGGTCAGAAACCTGAAAAATATTGATCACAGTTTCTTTGAAGAACAAAATGACGTCTTCAGATGTAAATTCAATTAAATTCAAGTCAATTTCATTTATATAGCACCAAATCACAACAGAAGTTATCTCAGGACACTTTTCACACAGAGCAGGTCAGACTGTACTCTTTAATTTACAGAGACCAACATTCCTCCATCAGCAGCACTTGGTGACAGCAGCAAGGAAAAACTCCCCTTTAACAGGAAGAAACCTCAAACAGAACCGGCTCTAGGTGGGCGCCATCTGCCTCGACCGGCTGGGTCTTGTCGAGTTCAACCATCCAAAACCTGAAAATGTTCAGTTTACAATAAAAGAAATCATCACAGTTTAGAACAAAGTGGAAATCACTGAAATGATTCATTAATTATAAAACTGCTGCAGTTTGAAAGTACAGAATTATTATTATTATTATTATTACTTATAAACAACAAAACAACCAGCAGAATAACACACATCATTACATAATAAAATATAATAAAAACATCTGAGTCAGTTTAGTTTTTTTAAGTTTAGTTTCAGTCACTGTCTCATCACATCATCAGTTCACTTCATCACAGTAAACATTTACATTTACATTCTTTATGACATGTTTTTATATTAAATTCAACAGCGTAAAAAGCAGAAAAAAACGTGACAGAAGCCTGCAAACTAAACTAACAAATGCAAAATACAATAATAAATAAATAAAATATATAAATATAAATAAATGAATATACGATTTAACAAAATACAAAGACAATAAATGAAGAGTTCAGGAATCCTGCAAAAAATGTATGAAAGAAAAAATACAGAGTGAAACATCATGAATGAAGATGTTTGATGTTTAGACTTAAGGACAGAAAGCAGAGCAGCTGTACAGTCTGAGTCCAGAGGAAAACTATTCACTAAATCAATCAGGATTCATTAGTGCAGCAGCTTCCACACAGGTGAGTGCAGGTCAGAGTGATTCACAGATGATAGAAGATTTAATAAGACAGAACAAGTATAAACTAAAATAATAAACACTGACAAGGTTTCAGCTCGGAGCAGAAAAACTAAAAGTTTCTGTTCTGAACTTTGGAGCAAAATAACGAACATACATGTCAGACAACACATGATGTCACACATCATGTGACCTCCTGTGTTATTTGGTGAGATCTTCACACACACTCACACACACACACTCCGCCCCCTCACCTTCACTGATCAATACCTGGTTGGGCTGTTTCCCACGATCCTCTGCTCTGTTCTGCTCTGACTGTGTGTGTGTGTGTGTGTATTTGTGTGTGTGTGATTAGCATTGTAAGCATCAGAGTGAGCCCCCCCGCCCCTCCTCCCCTCCTCCCCACCCATCAGAAGTTATTGATCGTCCTGACGCTCCATCAGCTTGTATCGACCGACAGGATGGATGCTGCTGCTTCACCTTCCAGCAGGTCAGAGGTTGCGTGGGGGGGTGGGGTGGGGGGGGGGGCGTGGGGGGCGTGATAATCATGATCTGTATTTTAATTAACACTCAGCAGCGTGTTGACTCACAGCTGTGAATATAATCAGTGTTGAAGTGCTGAAGCAGCGACATGATGGAGGAAGAGGAGGAGAAGAAAGGAGAGGTAGAGGAGGAAGGAGAGGAAAGGAGGAGGAGGATGGTGAAGATGATGGTGGATGGTGCAACCTGTCCTTCCTCAGCTCCTCATCATCAGTCTCGTCATTTCTGAAACATCAGATTAACAGATTCCTGTGAAACTGAAACAAACTGTAGATTTGAACATTTCTAGTTTTATGAGCCAGTTTGAAGCTCGTCGTTTCCGTTCGGAGATTCCAGGTTTCCTTTCCCGCTACCTTGGATGTTGTGGAGGTGTGTGTGTGTGCGTGTGTGTGCGTGTGCGTGGAAATAATGGAGTACGGCATTAGCCGCATATAAAAGCACAAAAAACATCACTATACAGAAAATATTCACATTGGGTGTTAACAGGTATTATTCTGACAAGTACACACATATTATACTAAAATTGGTCCATTAAACGAGCTACAACCTGCCTACACACCTGTCTTTACACCTGTACACATTCAGTGAGCTGCTGTTGGAGCAGGCTGACGACACGCAATCCAAACAATAAACCACTGCAGATTCAAAGTCAACAAAGGTATTTTATTTATGATTAACAATTTTAATGAAGATATTCTTCAACTGATGTTCAAAAATAACAAAACTTAATCAACAATCCAGCAGTACACTTTCTGCAGTCGAAAAACTGTTCCACTCCCCCGTCTCACCGGGTGTCATTAATCCCTTCATTAAAGTTTCAATAAACGATATTTAGCTGTATTAGTTGTCAGAAAATAACTATTTGCTATATAGAGATATCGTGGAGTAATGGCATCCTTACTGGTGAATGACGTCACCCTCCCTGTGTGTGTTGTTATCTGAGCTTTTCTGGTCTTTGTTCTGGCAGCAGGTCCAGCTGCGCCTGCATGTGAGCGTGCATGTGAGCGTGCATGTTAGTGCATGTGAGTCCCTCCGTGTCCTCTGCGTCTGTTTTCAAGATGGCGGCCGTGTCACAAACTTTCTCAAATTACAGCTAAACAGTCACTATAATATGTTTCTGAAAGCATTTGAGGCAGAAACAGGTGACAGACAACAGAATATTGATCCATATTGGATCAGCTCTGCCTAGTTTGACAGTTTGATCTGAGTTTCATGAGCTGTTGACTTTCTTTTTTTTCCAACTTTATTGAGTAAACGACACGTTTGTTTTGGACTGAGATGTTGGTGCTATAGTACGACATCTAGTGGCTGAATGTCATCATTGTCATGTATTGCAACTTTAAATAAATTTTTTCCGGGAGCAGCCATCTTGCTTGTGTGACGTCATTTGCAGCCAGAGTCTGCACAGTAGAGTCAGGTTGATAGAGATTTGAGAGTGGGGGTCACAGATGTCAATCATGACATTACACCCCTTTTTTATATCATCAAATAAATAATTAAAAACAAACCTATCAGAAAAATGAGCACTTGGACAAACAGCGTGATAAGAACGGCCTAAAATGACAGAAACCATCTTTAGGAAAAACCTATTTGACATGTCCCATCTGCTAACATGGAGGGGGCGGGACTTATGACCTGTACTGCAACCAGCCACCAGGGGGCGATCCAGATGTTTTGGCTTCACTTTTGGGCAGCTGTCATGACGTCCATCTTTATATACAGTCAATGGTCCACAGCTGTCCGTGGATGGGGAAAGTATGAATTGGCCTTAAGGAAGACACAAGAGTTACTGATTGGTTAAAACGACAGCTGACTGTCAGCACTTCCTGCACCTGTTTCACAATAAAAGTCTTCCAGTCAAATCTCTCAGTAAAATATGTGAAATCAGTCAAAGTGACAGAAACTCTTCAATAATAATATTATTATTATTATTATTATTATTATGCATGTTAATAATATAATAATAATAATAAAACTCTGTTGGATCTGAAGCCTGTAAAGTGATTAGAATCCTTATTGATAATCATCTTATTGATCGGTGTTGACAAGAGCTGACCTCTGTTTAACACACACACACACTCTGCTCTGACTGAAGGCGAATGAGCCCTAAGGACACATTAATTGATTGATGCTGTGTGTGCGTGTGCGTGTGAAAGAGAGAGAGAGAGCTCTGTCTGTCTATCAAGTTCAAATAAACTTTATTTGCATGAACAATCAGTGCTGTAAACAAACAGATGATGTTAATCTGTGTCTCCAGGCGAGGACGGTCAGTACCGGAGAACTTGCTGCCATCAAGGTCATCAAACTGGAACCTGGTAAGAATCAAACCGCTGCATCATTTCACTCTTCATGTGATCTAACCCTTTCGGACTGCACACACACACACACACACAAAGACTCTGACTGCAAAAGGTTGACTTTATTGAAAACGTATTTGTTGATATAACTCACCTGAAACAGTCATGACATCATGTCTGGGCAATGACCATGTATTAGCAGCAACAAGCTGCAGCTACTTCATAATATGTAATATACATATCCATCTCTGTCACTCTTTATCATAATACACACTAGAAATCACTGTGTTAAAATTTGATCCAGTTTGGGTCGATGTAGCACCAGCACAATAGTCAGTTTGGCCAATCAAAACCAGCCCAAAAACCAGAGCTGGGATCCAGACGGGCAGTGGAGAGCATTACAGCATGTTGTGTGTGTGTGTGTGTGTGTTTGGTTGTACGTGGACAACGTGTTGGGGTGTGTGTGTGTACGTGCTGATCTGAAGTCAGTTTGGTAGGATTTGGTATAAATAAATAATTTTATTTAAGATATGGATTTTTATTTATAGAAATTATTCATGTAATTTGCAGAATACATCTAACCAACTAAAAATCAACCCGCAGCAACACTTCAGAAGTATCCCAACAACCCTGCAGTATTGAGTTAATGTTGTTCTGAGACAGTTTTAGTGTTATTTTTTTATTTACACACACTAAAGCTTGTTATAATCTGCTCTTTTTAAACGTACATGTGACAGTTTGTTATTAATTGTTAATAACTTGTGTATCTTTTGAATCTGCACGTCGTTTTAAACAGAAAACAAAACATTTGTGACAGTTTTTAGCTGCAGTTTGTTGTGTGTAACACTGGCTCACAATAACAGATAGCTGAAGTTAACCTGATGTTTTGTTGCTGCCACATTGATCCAAACTGGGTCCAATTTCAACCCAGTAATTTTTAGAGTGTAACTTCACTTTCTGCAGAAAACACACAAACCTGCAGCTCTGCAGAGATCTTATCAGAGGACTTATATGAGGAGTTAAAATGGCCGGATCAGTAAAAATACACTTTCCAGCATCCTTTCCCAAATCTACACGTCATAATCTGCAGACAGCTTACTGCTCGTCACTTTAACACGGTTATTTTGAGGGTTACAGAGTTGTTGCAGTGACTTCCTGTTTACATGGCTGGTTACTTTGTGATTGGCTGTCAGCAGGTAACAGATCGGTCCTCTTCATCATTTTCATCCTCCTCATTAATCAGTGCAGACAGACTGCAGCAGTCAACTGTATGTGCAGTGAATACTGATCAGGTGTTCATTCTGCAGGTAAACGTTTCCATCCTCCTGTTTTACTCACATGTTAAAAAAAAAGTGGAAATGCCGGAAATCAGTGGAAAAGTTTGTGTATCAATAAAAAGAAAATGAGACAAAAGCCAAGTTTCCATCCAAATGTAGCACAACATTAACTGAATTTTCAGAAAATCTAAATAAAATGTTTCCATCCACGACTGTTCTGTGAATATTTGGAGTTGGTTTGTTTCCATTTTCCTTTTTTCAACACACCAAAGTTTCCCCATCAGCCAAGCAGAAAAACGTTTAGGATATTTTGACCTTTTCTCAAACTTTCTGGCATTTCCACTCAGGTTTTTTATGCAAGAACTGAAAAAGTGCATAAAAAACTGGTGGATGGAAAGAAACTTAAAGTACAAATGTAAACAGACTGAGTGAATAAATGATAATGTACATGTGACTTAAAAAAACATCAGATCTGTGTGGAGTGATGAGGAGACGTTCCTCAAATAAATACATGAAGCAAACAGAAATGTCATATTTCCATCATGTTTTCCACATGGTTCTCCATCGTTTGAGCTTTGACTGCCGCTCTTTTAATGACGTCATCTTGTTGTGTCCTTTTCTCTCGTGTTACCAGACAATTCAATTTTATTTATATAGTGCCAAATCACAACAAAAGTTATCTCAGGGCACTTTTCACACAGAGCAGGTCAGACTGTACTCTTTAATTTACAGAGACACAAGCAGCATAACTAACAATAAGCTTTATCAAAAAGGAAAGTTTAAGCCTACTCTTAAACGTAGAGAGGGTGTCTGCCCCCCGGACTGAATCCAAACAAGTAAGCTGCATTCTGGGAGCGCAGTGTTCTAGTGGGGTAATAGTGTACTATGAGCTCTTTAAGATATGATGATGTCTGACCATTAAGGGCTTTATAAATCAGAGATCTCCGCCTACTGAAGTCTGGGGATTTTTAAATGCTCTGTAGTTGCTTGAACATTAGCGAGAAGGGCCGCTAACAAATCTACACCCCTTACATTCCCTTACATTTTGTGGGGATGAGCCCCCCCCGTCCTCCACTTTGGATTGGTTCTGCAATGCAGGGTTTTTTTAAACTCTCTAATAGTTTCCACCAAGTTTTAACAACAAAATCTGGGAGATTGTCCTCAGTCTCTATGAGCGAAGTGTTTAGACACTGACCTGTGTCTATGTGTCCTCTTCTTCTGCAACGGTTTAAAGGTACTGACTGAAGAATTATCTGCTAACAACAGGAGTTGATGGAAGCAAATAAAACTGTCTGAATGTGACCAAAGGTGTACCTCAGGGTTCAGTTCTGGTGTCACCTCTTTTATACCTCGTTTATATTAGTCAGTTTGGATGTTACAGACACAAACATCCGCCTGTATGCAGATGATACTGTTAGTTACTTTTCTGCAACATGTTAGAAAGGGTGATTTATGGTCTGATTTTATTATTTAACATAGATTATATGATTTTAAATTAGTTCAAAATGTAGTTTTAATGACATCATCTTGTTATGTCCTCTTCTTCTGCAGTGGTGTAATGGTACTGACAGATAAACAGCAAGTAGCGCCACCTGCTGTTTATCTGCTAATATTCACACAACAGCAGTGGATGGAAACAAACATTTACTACATTTTGTTTAAATCTTTTGAAGTTTGAACTCTGTGTGGATGAAATGTGGCTGCAGTGAGTCCCAATCATGTTTGTATTGTTGTTTGTATTAACATTTACAGTAACAGCGCCTCCTACAGGCTGCAGAACAAACTTCATCCAGGTGATTTATTGGCTCTTAAACATGCAGTTTGAAACATCATGTGGCGTTTAAAAGGTGATGGTTGATCCTCTGAAGAGCAGGATGTTACTGATGATCAGATCAGATCAGATCTACTCTCTGACAGTATTGATCGTGTCTCTGTTGAGTCAGCAGCTCCTGCAGGACGAGTCTGCTCAAACTGAAACCACAGTTTTACAGCTATGTGCAGAGAAATGTGAAGCACTGTTTTTTCCTGGTGCAGTCATCATGACAACGGAAACACAAAGATATGAGAGTAACAACAGATAGACAGAGTGAACTGTGAGATTTGGAGGAAACATGAAGTTGCATTTGGGGTCTCGGGTCAACATCTTCTTCTCTGGCGTCTCAGTGATATGTGGGTGGAAGTCTCTGATTGGGCAGTTTGTCATGAACACATCCAGGTGACAGACGTGAGGAATAAAGCACTTTGTTTTGTCTGAGAGGAAACAAATTTGACAGGTTTGTGTTTGAGCGGCAGAGTGAGACCTCTCAGCAGAGCGCCTGTTTAATGATGCTTAGCTGTTCACATGTTCAGCTGCTGGACGAAGAGGCTTTAATGAGACACAACAAAGACTCTGTGTTCTCTGTTCTCTGACTGTCTGCATGCTGAGCAGGTAACCCTGCTGTGAGTCTACCTGCTGAACAGGTGCTGCTGTTTCATCCTTTAACACAAACTAAGACTGTTCTGCTTCCAAACCAACAAGAACCATCAAACAATATCACAGTGTTCAGCATGTGTCTGTGTGTGTATGTGTATGTGTACGTGTGTACGTGTGTGTGTGCAGGTGAGGACTTTGCGGTGGTCCAGCAGGAGATCCTGATGATGAAGGACTGTAAACACTCCAACATCGTGGCGTACTACGGCAGCTACCTCCGGTAACTGTTACCATGACAACAATAACAACCACCACAACAATCAGTCAGACTGATCAGACCCACTGATCCTGTGTGTGTGTGTGTGTGTGTGTGTGTGTGTGTGCAGCAGGGAGACGCTGTGGATCTGTATGGAGTTCTGTGGAGGAGGATCACTGCAGGACATCTACCACAGTGAGACACACACACTTACATCTCTGATTTTGGTAGTTTTGTCCATCATTTCCTGTCATTATCAAGTTAATCGCTGCGGTCAGGTGACCCTGATGACATCATTGCAGTCCAGCAGAGACATTCTGCAGGGTGTAAATACAGCTGCAACAATTAGTTAATTAATCAATTAATGGATTAGTTTAGAGGGAAACTTTGGTATTTTTCAACCTGGACCCTATTTTCCATGTTTTTGTGTCTAAGTGACTAATGGGGACAACAGTTTTTGAAACTGGGGTTGTAATGTAATCCTTTGGGGCAATAGTGCCCCATCAGAGTATGTCTACTGAAAGTGTTTTTGTCACCAACAGGCTCAGATTGTTATTATAAGTGTCTGACAACATTAATTCATCTTTTAGATAACACTAAGCTACGCTTTCTGTACTTGAGCACAACAAACTCCTCCTGGCACTCCTCTCTCCAACTCTGTCATGGCTGAATATTTAGACAACAACTCAGCTCTTAGGTTGAAAAATAGCAAAGTTTCCCTTTTAATGAAATTAAATGAAAAATAATTGATTTTTAATATTCAATGGTTTCAGCTTCAACTTTGCTGCTTTTCTTTGTTTGTGATGACAGTAAGTAGAATATCTTCAGGTGTTGTTTTATTGGACAAACGATTAATTGAGAAAATCAACATGTTAGATTATTGACTCTAACGTAGATTCAATAGTCATTAATATTCAGACATTAATATTCACATTAATAATCACTCATTAATATGCACACATCAATATTCACTCATTAATATTCACACATTGTTATTCACTCATTAATAATCAGACATTAATAGTCATACATTAATATTCACTCATTAATATTCACGCATTAATAGTCACTCATTAATATTCACACATTAATATTCACGCATTAATAGTCATACATTAATATTCACACATTGTTATTCACTCATTAATATTGACGCATTAATAGCGACTCATTAATATTCACACATTGTTATTCACTCATTAATATTCACTCATTAATAGTCACACATTGATATTCACTCTGTTCTTCTGCTGACTAAATCTTTGACCTGTTGATTTTTCACGATGCTAAAAGAATCAACAACATAACATGCTTGCAACATGTGAACATACACACACACACTTAGCTGCTCTGTGTGTCACATGTTCTGTGTGTCACATGTGAGCAGTCAGAGAACGCTGAAGCCTCTCAGGGTTTAAACATCATTTGGAGAAACTCATCAGTAAGTTGTGTTTGTGTTTGAGGTTTTGTTTTTGTCTGTTTTGCTTTGAAGCTACAGATCTGAACTGTTTTCAGTAATGAGTTCAGTCTGAGCGTCCATCTTTAAATCTTTAACTCTCTGTCCGCCCTCAGCTGTCCCTGTCGCCGTGGCAATGCCCACGCTGCCTTCATGTCCCTGCTCGTTAAGACCTTGTCTGGTTCTGCCGGCGGTCATTAGAGTCGGCGTGTCATCACTGAGAGTTAACGAGGCCCGGCAGTGAAACGCTCACCCTCATTAAGGCTCAGTGACGCGGCCGAGGGCAAGCAGGGACACCACCCACCTCTGCACCACCCCCCGCTGGCCTCATATAATGCTCCGCCCCCCGCAGAGAGCGAGGAGGACAAGGGTGACCAGAGCTCGACTCCCGCAGACACATAACAATTTAAACTGCAACGCTGCAGCTGCTTTAAATGCCTCAACACAGTTTGATGTCTGTGAGTCAGAAACAGTTTACTGATCTCACCAACAAAACCCTCATACCACCTGATTCCATTACTATCGATCAATACCCCATAATACTTCACTTATTATCTGTTCAATTATATATATAATCTGTTTTCACCTGATACCGTTACTATCGATCAATACCTCCATAATGCTTCCACTTATCTGTTTTCACTTGATACCGTTACCATCGATCAATACTCGGTCAACTTCCTGCTTGTGTGACTTTCTTCCACAAACTGTTTGTGCTCAGACATAACTGGTTTATGAGGACAACCTTTACAACATTTACAAACATTATAAACATTATAAACATTACAAATGTTATAAACATTATAAACATTACAAATGTTATAAACATTATAAACATTACAAATGTTATAAACATTATAAACATTTACAAACATTATAAACATTATAAACATTACAAATGTTATAAACATTATAAACATTACAAATGTTATAAACATTATAAACATTTACAAACATTATAAACATTATAAACATTACAAATGTTATAAACATTATAAACATTACAAATGTTATAAACTTTATAAACATTACAAATGTTATAAACATTATAAACATTACAAATGTTATAAACTTTATAAACATTTACAAACATTATAAACATTATAAACATTACAAATGTTATAAACATTATAAACATTACAAATGTTATAAACTTTATAAACATTACAAATGTTATAAACATTATAAACATTTACAAATGTTATAAACATCATAAACATTACAAATGTTATAAACATTATAAACATTACAAATGTTATAAACATTATAAACATTTACAAATGTTATAAACATTATAAACATTACAAATGTTATAAACATTATAAACATTACAAATGTTATAAACATTATAAACATTTACAAACATTATAAACATTATAAACATTACAAATGTTATAAACATTATAAACATTACAAATGTTATAAACTTTATAAACATTACAAATGTTATAAACATTATAAACATTACAAATGTTATAAACATTATAAACATTTACAAATGTTATAAACATTATAAACATTTCAAATGTTATAAACTTTATAAACATTTACAAACATTATAAACATTACAAATGTTATAAACATTATAAACATTACAAATGTTATAAACTTTATAAACATTACAAATGTTATAAACATTATAAACATTACAAATGTTATAAACATCATAAACATTACAAATGTTATAAACATTATAAACATTACAAATGTTATAAACATTATAAACATTTACAAATGTTATAAACATTATAAACATTACAAATGTTATAAACATTATAAACATTTACAAATGTTATAAACATTATAAACATTACAAATGTTATAAACATTATAAACATTTACAAACATTATAAACATTACAAATGTTATAAACATTATAAACATTACAAATGTTATAAACATTATAAACATTTACAAATGTTATAAACATTATAAACATTACAAATGTTATAAACTTTATAAACATTACAAACATTATAAACATTACAAATGTTATAAACTTTATAAACATTACAAACGTTATAAACGTTATGAATATTAGAAATGTTATGAACATAACTGTTATTTTGTGTTTCAGTAACCGGCCCGCTGACTGAGTCTCAGATTGCCTATGTTCTGCGGGAAACTCTGCAGGTACTGTCTAATCAGATTCTTAGAGTCTCCAGGTTCTGTCCAGTCAGATTGTAGATTAATAACTGCTGTGTGTTATGCAGGGGCTCTTCTATCTGCATGGCAAAGGCAAGATGCATCGAGACATCAAGGTGAGCTGTGATGATGACTGACCTGTAAAATCACCTGACAGGTGACATGATGAGCGCTTATATGAGGGGGCGGAGCTTCGGCTCACAGCTAACTCTTTGTGTTGTGTCTGCAGGGAGCGAACATCCTGCTGACTGATAACGGATACGTCAAACTGGGTGAGTCTGCTGTCAGCTTTGTGATGTCACATCAGGCAGGTGCTCAGGCTCCGCCCACTGATCAGCTCTCCTACAGGTAGAGGGGCGGAGCTTTTCAGTGACATCATCTGCTGTGGCACATGGTGTACAGTGTTTGATAATGATGACTCATAAAGTGACAACATCTGATCAGCTTCTGCAGACCTATCACTTTCCTTAATCGATTAATCTGAGGGTCAATTCTTGCGTTAAATCAATGAATTGTTTAGTAAAATGTTAAAAATGTCCATCACAGTTAAATGTGTAAATGATTAACAGAGAAAAGTCTTCACTTTAAAGAAGTTTCAGTCTCTAAAGTTTTGACATTTTTTCACTATTTTTATTTCATAAATGACTGAAATGATTATTCAATTATCAGAATAGTTGACAATTATTTTATTAATCAACTGATCTGTACATATTTGATATTCTTGTATTTAAACTCCTCACAAATTGAAAAAGTTGGTTGGTTTAGTTGGTTGTTATTTTTGGGTTCATGGTAGTTCTTAATTTGCAGAAATTCATAATTAAATTCTTAACAGTTCTTAAAAACTCCATAATGAGAGGACTTCCTTTTTTAAAATTTTATTGAAAGTGCAAAATAAGTGGTCGACAGGATATACAAGGTGAAACAAGGAGACATACAACAACAAATACAGACTGACGTATTCAACAGGAGGCCAATAAAACTAATTCTAAGAGACCAAAATAAATAAAAATAAACAAATAAATGAAGGCAAAAACACAAAAAAACAATGAAACAAAGAAGTAACATTAAATATGATCAACAAATATGTAGCAAATGTATAATAATAATAATTATAATGTAATATAATGTACATGTCAAATAGAGTTTTATATTAGCAGTAGTAGCGGAGGTGATGTGTTAAATAAGGATTATGATGGTCCATCAGAGGAGCATTTCCTGTATACTACCTAAGAATAAACTGCACAGAAGCTAGTTTTAGGAAATTATTGAAAAAGCATGTCCTGGAAATTAGTGAAAAAGTAAAATGTCTGACTGTCATTACAGGACAAATATCCTCATTCTTTATTAGAATTATTGTGTTAAAAATCTCTTTTTGTTATCTAATGCCTCAGATTATAAAGGAAAAAACTAATTAATATATAAGAGCAAAACGCAACTAAAATACATCCAACTATTGAGTTTCTCAGCAGCAATGTTAGTTTTAATGACGGTGCATTTTGCTGCATCATTATATCTTATACTCGTCATCAGTTTGTGCAGGTAATATTTCCACTGTACAGTTTGTTTGTGTTGAAAATAAATATTTTATATTTATTTTACACATTTTAAATCACCAATGTGTAAACTCTGTATGTTCAGTTATTTAAATCACATTCTTTTAGTTGTATTTGAGTTTTGGACCAGAACAGAACCAGACCAGAAGACATTTTACACAGAGGGTGGTGCAGGTTAGTTTAGTAGGTTAGTTGATCATTATATTTGGGTTCATACGTAGTTCTTAATTTGCAAAAATTCTTAATAAATTTGATTCTTAACAGTTCTTTAACTGACCGAAAATACTTCGTTTTGTGTTTTTGATTAGATTTATTCCTAAAAACTCAATAATGAGAGGATTTCCTGCACATGACCAAATAATCTGATGTCCTGAGAATAAACTGCACAGAAGCTACTTCTAGGAGATTATTTAAAAAATGTCCTGGAAAGAGAAAATAACAGATCAGTAAAATAAAGTGTTGCAGAAATGGTTGATAGATGTTCACACATTATAGCATTTTTTAGAAACAACTTAATATTCTGATATGATTGCATCAACTAAAATGTCCTAAACATTAACCGTTAAATACCAGCAAATTACTCAACACAACAGTAGAGAGTAAACAGGCAATGAAGGGGAGAGAGAGAGAGGGGGAGGTGACATGCAACAAAGGTCCGGTGACAGAATTGAACCGTGAACGTTGCAGTTATGTGGCATCTCAGTCAGAAGGCTACCAGTTACCTATTATTTAATTTTTATAGTTTAATTTGTGTCCAACTGAAGATCTTCTTATACTCAACATGAAACACATTAATTAACATGTAATTAATGTGTGCACACATGACTGATGTAACCTTTGACCCCAGGCTGAAGTGTGTGTGTGTGTGTGTGTGTGTGTGTGTGTGTTGACACAGCGGACTTTGGCGTGTCGGCTCAGATCACCATGACCATTGCTAAGAGGAAATCCTTCATCGGGACGCCATACTGGTACGACCTTGTCCCTGTCAGTCATCTCCATGACGATGCTGATGTCAGCGGCCTGCAGTTGCCATTTTGTCTTTGCATCACATTGATCTGAGGAGTCACAGGATGAAGAGGATGATGATGCAGCTTATTTCTGCTTATTTCAGCTGTTTTTAATGTAACATTTATGTATTCAGGGAGGTTTCTCTGAGAGGCCATCTCCTCTTTACTCTTCACACTCACACAACCTGCTGCAATGATTAAATTGTCTCGTATTTTGACATATGTTGGGCTCTGTGATTGGCTGGCTCTGAACTCAGGTGTGTGTGTTGCAGGATGGCTCCAGAGGTTGCGGCGGTGGAGAGGAAGGGCGGGTACAACCAGCTGTGTGACATCTGGGCTGTTGGCATCACCGCCATTGAACTGGCTGAGCTGCAGCCACCCATGTTCGACCTGCACCCCATGAGGTATGTACGTGTGTGTGTGTGTGTGTGTGTGTGTTACTCTGTGTGTGTGTGTTCATATTTGCCATGTCAGGTTTATCCATGCAGCCCATACTCTCTGTCCTCTGAGCCTCTTTTTTTTTTTTAATATAACATAGCAAAAGACATAATAACACAGTTGGACAGCGCCAGAATATACAGACATTAAGACAGGACAGTAGGACATTTTTGTTTTATTTATTTATTCTTTATTTTCCATTTCTTCCTCTTCTGGGTAGAAGGGTCATGCCTCCCTGCCCCTCCCTGAGCCTCTTTTTAGACAAAAACACAAGAAATAAAATAATTAGACTCATCAGAGAGAAGGATCCCTGTTCCATGACAGACAGACATGTAACATGTGATACACATGTAGATAGCAGCAGTAATAACATAGAATGTACACAGAAACAGAATGACATCATTATGTATGTGCACTGTGTGATAATCTGCTGCTGAGCACACAGCAGAAAGGGCTGCTGGGTAACAGCTGACTGCAGATGCAGGTTTGGGTGGAGCCAAATCATCAGAGAATTTTAACCAGCTCCGACTCCTCGTTAACATGATGACTGATTATTTATTTCTCTCTCAGAGCTCTGCTGCTGATGACCAAAAGTAATTTTCAGCCTCCCAAACTGAAAGACAAGGTGAAGTGGTGGGTATCTATCTATCTATCTATCTATCTATCTATCTATCTATCTTTGCATGAAAACAGTGATGTAATATTTATGCATCCAATCAAGCAGCTGCTGAATTATTAACAACAGCCAACCAGGTGCTGTTAATGCTACTAAAGCGATAGAATATTCTCTTTGAATGTCAGCTGGAGCTAAAGATAGCAGAGCAGTGACGTGAGCAGCAACCTGAGCGTGATTTCTGACAGACTGGATCTTTACATTCCAGCAGAGTCAGCTTCAAAGCCACTGCAGTAAAGCACCAAACCACTGCAACAGTAAGCCACTGCAACAATAAACCACTGCACATCCCTGCAACACAGCATATCACCACTGGAACACAACCTATCACCACTGGAACACAGCGGATCACCATGGGAACACGGTGTATTACCACTGGAACACAGTGTAATACCACTGGCACACAACGTATCACCACTGGAACACAATGTATCACCACTGGAACACAGCGTATCACCACTGGAACACGGTGTTTTACCACTGGAACAAAGCGTAATACCACTGGAACACAACATATCACCAGTGGAACACAACGTATCACCACTGGAACACAGCGGATCACCATGGGAACACAGTGTATTACCACTGGAACACAGTGTAATACCACTGGCACACAACGTATCACCACTGGAACACAGCGTATCACCACTGGAACACAGCGTATCACCACTGGAACATGGTGTATTACCACTGGAACAAAGCGTAATACCACTGGAACACAACCTATCACCACTGGAACACAACCTATCACCACTGGAACACAGCGGATCACCATGGGAACACGGTGTATTACCACTGGAACACAGTGTAATACCACTGGCACACAACGTATCACCACTGGAACACAGCGTATCACCACTGGAACACAGCGTATCACCACTGGAACATGGTGTATTACCACTGGAACAAAGCGTAATACCACTGGAACACAACCTATCACCACTGGAACACAACCTATCACCACTGGAACACAGCGGATCACCATGGGAACACGGTGTATTACCACTGGAACACAGTGTAATACCACTGGCACACAACGTATCACCACTGGAACACAATGTATCACCACTGGAACACAGCGTATCACAGCGTATCAGCACTGGAACATGGTGTTTTACCACTGGAACAAAGCGTAGTACCACTGGAACACAACATATCACCAGTGGAACACAATGTATCACCACTGGAACACAGCGTATCACCACTGGAACACGGTGTATTACCACTGGAACAAAGCGTAATACCACTGGAACACCACGTATCACCACTGGAACACAACATATCACCACTGGAACACAACATATCACCACTGGAACACAGTGTAATACCACTGGCACACAGCGTATCACCACTGGAACACAGCGTATCACCACTGGAACACAGTGTAATACCACTGGCACACAGCGTATCACCACTGGAACACAATGTATCACCACTGGAACACGGTGTATCACAGCGTATCACCACTGGAACACGGTGTATTACCACTGGAACAAAGCGTAATACCACTGGAACACAACGTACCACCACTGGAACACAGCGTATCACTACTGGAACACAGCGTAATACAACTGGAACACAGCATATCACTACTGGAACACAGCATATCACTACTGGAACACAACGTATCACCACTGGAACACAGCGTATTACCACTGGAACACAGCGTATTACCACTGAAACTCAGTGTATCACCACTGGAACACAGCGTATTACCACTGGAACACAGCGTATTACCACTGAAACTCAGTGTATCACCACTGGAACATAGCGTATTACCATTGGAACACAGCGTATCACAGCGTATCACCCCTGGAACATGGTGTATTACCACTGGAACAAAGCATAATACCACTGGAACACAACGTATCACCACTGGAACACAACGTATCACAGCATATCACCACTGGAACACGGTGTATTACCATTGGTACAAAGCGTAATACCACTGGAACACAACGTATCACCACTGGAACACAGTATTACCACTGGAACAAAGCGTAATACCACTGGAACACAGTGTATTACCACTGGAACACAACGTATCACCACTGGAACACAGCATATCACTACTGGAACACAGCGTATCACAGCGTATCACAGTGTATCACCACTGGAACACGGTGTATTGCCACTGGAATAAAGCGTAATGCCACTGGAACACTGTGTATTACCACTGGAACAAAGCATAATACCACTGGAATATAACCTATCACCACTGGAACACAACGTATCACAGCATATCACCACTGGAACACGGTGTATTACCATTGATACAAAGCGTAATACCACTGGAACACAACGTATCACCACTGGAACACAGCGTATCGCTACTGGAACACAGCGTAATACTTCTGGAACACAGCATATCACTACTGGAACACAACATATCACCAGTGGCACACAGCATAATACCACTGACACACAGCGTATTACCACTGAAACTCAGTGTATTACCACTGGAACACAGTGTAATACCACTGGCACACAATGTATCACCACTGCAACACAATGTATCACCACTGGAACAAAGCGTATCACCACTGGAACACGGTGTATTACCACTGGAACACAACATATCACCACTGGAACACAATGTATCACCACTGGAACACAGTGTAATACCACTGGCACACAGCGTATCACCACTGGAACACAATGTATCACCACTGGAACACGGTGTATCACAGCGTATCACCACTGGAACACGGTGTATTACCACTGGAACAAAGCGTAATACCACTGGAACACAACGTATCACCACTGGAACACAGCGTATCACTACTGGAACACAGCGTAATACAACTGGAACACAGCATATCACTACTAGAACACAGCATATCACTACTGGAACACAACGTATCACCACTGGAACACAGCATATCACCACTGGAACACAGCATATTACCACTGGAACACAGCGTATTACCACTGGAACACAGCGTATTACCACTGAAACTCAGTGTATCACCACTGGAACACAGCGTATTACCACTGGAACACAGCATATTACCACTGAAACTCAGTGTATCACCACTGGAACATAGCGTATTACCATTGGAACACAGCGTATCACAGCGCATCACCACTGGAACACGGTGTATTACCACTGGAACAAAGCATAATACCACTGGAACACAACGTATCACCACTGGAACACAACGTATCACAGCATATCACCACTGGAACACGGTGTATTACCATTGGTACAAAGCGTAATACCACTGGAACACAACGTATCACCACTGGAACACAGCGAATCACCACTGGAACACAGCGTAATACAACTGGAACACAGCGTAATACAACTGGAACACAGCATATCACTACTGGAACACAGCATATTACTACTGGAACACAACATATCACAACTGGCACACAGCATAATACCACTGACACACAGCATATCACCACTGAAACTCAGTGTATTACCACTGGAACACAGTGTAATACCACTGGCACACAACATAGCACCACTGCAACACAATGTATCAACACTGGAACACAGCGTATCACAGCGTATCACCACTGGAACACGGTGTATTACCACTGGAACAAAGGGTAATACCACTGGAACACAATGTATCACCACTGGAACACAACGTATCACCACTGGAACACAGCGTATCACCACTGGAACACAGCGTATCACTACTGGAACACAGCGTAATACAACTGGAACACAACGTATCACCACTGCAACACAATGTATCACCACTGGAACACAGCGTATGACAGCGTATCACCACTGGAACACGGTGTATTACCACTGGAACAAAGCGTAATACCACTGGAACACAATGTATCACCACTGGAACACAATGTATCACCACTGGAACACAATGTATCACCACTGGAACACAGCGTAATACCACTGGAACACAATGTATCACCACTGGAACACAATGTATCACCACTGGAACACAATGTATCACCACTGGAACACAGTGTAATACCACTGGCACACAACGTATCACCACTGGAACACAATGTATCACCACTGGAACACAGCGTATCACCACTGGAACAAAGCGTAATACCACTGGAACACAGCGAATCACCACTGGAACACAACGTATCACTACTGGAACACAGCGTAATACAACTGGAACACAGCATATCACTACTGGAACACAGCATATCACCAATGAAACACAACGTATCACCACTGGAACACAGTGTATCACCACTGGAACACAGCGGATCACCACTGGAACACAACATATCACCACTGGAACACTTCGAGCTTCTCTGGTGTTCTTTGTTAGTTTTCATTACATTGATTAACAAAAAACATCATAACATTGGAAGTCATATAAAGTATTTATATATTATTCTGGTTACACTGAGCATTGCCCTGTTGCTATCAGACATAAATCTGCTCTGTCAGTCCCTGTGGTTAGTTTCACCATCATAAAGGTGCTGAAATAGTTTCTACAAAAGGCAAAACATGAATCACAGATGTTTGGAGTTTGTTTCCTTTTGAGATCTTTTGTGTTCAGTCTGGGGTTTGTCTCTGCAGGACCGGAAACTTCCATCAGTTTGTTAAAATCGCTCTGACCAAGAACCCAAAGAGGAGACCTACTGCTGACAAACTTCTGCAGGTAATAAAACTGAGCTCTGATGATGATGATGATGACAGCAGCTGTGTTTTATGGTCCTTTTATTGGCACATTAGAATATAATCACTTCATTATGTGAAGATAAATGATGTTCATGATGCTCATGTTTATGTTTAAAGATGGCTGCTGAGAGATGAAGACACGTGATTGTGTTGAAAGCACATGTCGCTGCTAATGGTGTCAGTGTGTGATCTGTCCCTCTGTCTCTAGACTGAGAGGAAAGACTACGATCAGTACAGACACTTGTTACCATGTTTAAGTCCTGGTCAACAGTTAAATTTACACATTTACAGACTCTGTGTAGATCAAACTAACAGTCAGACTTCAGATACACATCTGTCTTCATCTGTTGCACAGCGCTGTCTGCTTCTTTACCCCCTTCAGTAATACTAACGTGGTGAATTCTGGGTAAGTTAAGACTTCAAACTACTCTGTACACTCCAGCAGAAAATGTTTTCTTTCTAGAAGAATTTGACCATTTTAAGGACATGAAACTGTGAAAATCCAGCAGACCGTAACTATAGAAAACATCAGATCTGAGAGCAGAGCTGCAGCATCTTTGTGAAACCACCTGACTATTAAACCCTGATCTTAGGATAACAAGTGTAACATTAAATATGAGCAAAAAAACCAACACAAAAACACTTATTGTTGTACACATGTTTTTTTGCATTAATTGAAGGAGTCTGTGGTTTCAGTTCAGATAAATATAGCATCAGTGGATAATCTGAGACATGAAGTTTCAGAGGACTGTGTTTTGTTACAGCACCCGCTCGTCTCTCAGCCTCTCAGCCGGACTCTGGCCATTGAGCTGCTGGATAAGGTCAGTAACCCGGAACAGGACCACCAGGACCACCAGGACCACCAGGACGATGACGAGGCTGACATGGAGGTGAATTGGGGGGTGGGGTGGGGGGAGCAGCAGAGAGAAATTAAGCCAAGAACGTGTGAAATACAAACTGTTGTCTTAGCAACGTTAGCTTTATGGCTCTGTGGTTGTTGCTAATGTCTGTCTGTTCAACACTTTTTCACGTTCTGTCATGTTCTGTCATGTTCTGTCATGTTCTCTAATGCTCTGTCAGATGTGTCAGGCTCCAGCACATTCTGGAAAAAAAATTATGAATGATGTTGATAACTTTATTTGTATAGCACCTTTCATACAAAAATAATGCAGCAATAATGCGGTGTGAATGTTGATGATGATGATGATGATGTTGTCTGTCTGTCTGTCGGTAGGCTGCTGTCTCTGTCCCTCAGAGGATCCCATCTGGAAACACCAGAGAAGGAAAAACTCTGTCTGAGATCAATTGTGAGTCTGTATGATGATGAAGATGATGATGATAATGGTGATAATGAAGACAATAATGATGATGATGACATTGATGATGATGGTGATGAAGATGTGATTTGTTGTCTTTCAGTTGATCAGATGAAGTTTGATCCTCCTCTGAGGAAAGAGACTGAAGCTCACCATGAAGAGGTAGGAACGCACTCACACAGGCCCTGCAGTATTAGTAATATAAGATATTATGTAATAATAATAATAATTAAAGCTGCAAGCAGCGATGAACGGGCCCTCACACCTTGCGTGCGTCTTGTACTACGCCCAAAAAATGCAATGGTGTACTATAATAATAATAATAATAATAATAATGATAATAATAATAATCTCTACAAAAACAATAGTTTCTTCACACTTTCAACAGCCCCCGGCACTATTTGTTGCTCAGGCCCTAATCAAGTTGGGCAAGGAGGAAAAGCATCACTGAAGGCACAGGGGTGACAGAATCAGCTGCACAAGTCCATGGCACTGCTAACCCTAGGGTATCTATATGAGTTAAAAAAATTAGCCCACTCGCCTGATACTTTTTCTCTATTGGTGGCAGTCAGTGGTAGCTTATTTCACCCCCCCCCCCCCCCCCAATTCAGCACAACTTATTAGAATTCAGCATATATCCATCCATCCATCAATCACTTTTTTGTAGAGATGCAGTAGGGGCAGATAATATAGATATAACAATAAAAGTGAAAAAAACAGTTTTCTGGTTTTGAGTTCATTTCTGTTCCAATTGCCAATTTGAAGACGAAAACAGGAAAAGCATGTGGATTTCCATTTTTTTAATTCACACGGAAAACGGAAAAACAAAATAATGTATTGTATATTTGTTTATCCTGTTATCAAACAAGTTGAGCACAACTTTGGACGGAGGGTACACCAACCACGGATCCTGCATGTTTCCATTTCACTTTTTTTAGGTTTTCTTTGGTTTGTTGCTTTGTTGTTTTTTTGTTTTTTGTTTTGTTGATTTTTTGGTTTGTTAGGTTTTTGATTTGTTAATTAGTTCTTTTTTTTGTTGGTTTTCTTCTTGTTTGTTTTCTTTGTGTGGATGAAGGTGAAGCAGAATGACGCACCTGTACAGCTGCAAACACCTGGACTCTATTCTTCTCTTCTAAACAGTTTTTCTTTTTTCTCAACAGTCTGATTGTTTCCTGGACTGTGAGGAGGAGCTGTACTACACTGCCAGATCCAACCTGGTACCTACGGCCACACCTCACTGATACAAGCTAACTATGCTAATCACCTGCTAACATTACAGAAGGCTGAAGCTAACTGGCTAACCATGCTAACCACCAGCTAATATTACAGAAGGCTGGAGCTAACTGGCTAACCATGCTAACAGTGTATTTGTTGT
Organism: Scomberomorus guttatus; assembly: GCA_038419695.1. Classification (NCBI taxonomy): domain Eukaryota; kingdom Metazoa; phylum Chordata; class Actinopteri; order Scombriformes; family Scombridae; genus Scomberomorus; species Scomberomorus guttatus. The sequence goes on along the minus strand of CM076447.1, from coordinate 130,136 downwards.
TTTTAAAAAGTGTTTAGTTCAACACAAGCTAACAGTGTGGCTGTATGACATGCTACCAAGATGCTACCAACATGCTAACTCACACTTGTCTTCCATTTTTATTCTTTTATTCTTCTTTTGCTTCATAAATATTTCCTGTCTTCACCTTCTGTCTTCTTGTCAATTTTCTACCTGGATGATGTCACTTCCTGCTCTGCTATAACTGGTTGCTCCTGATTAGTCTGTGATTCAGTCCAATCAGCTGCTCTGAGGTGTGTCAGTAGAACCGGTCTGTTCCCAGTAGAACCAGTTTGTTTCCAGTAGAACCGGTCTGTTCCAAGTAGAACAGGATGTTTCCAGTAGAACAGGATGTTTCCAGTAGAACTGGTCTGCTTCCAGTAGAACCAGTTTGTTCCCAGTAGAATCGGTCAGTTTCCAGTAATGTTTGCAAGGTTTAAAATATTTGTAACGTCCATAACGTTTCTAACATTCGTAATGTTTCCAATGTTTGTAACGTTTCTAAAATTAGTAACATTCATAAAGTTTAAACATTTCTAACATTTCTAACATTCGTAATGTTAATGTTTGTAACATTTCTAACATTCGTAACGATTCTGAAATTTGTAACATTTGTAAAGTTTCTAACACTCCTAACATATGTACTAAAATTTCTAACATTCATAACGTTTCTAACATTTGTAACGTTTCTAACATTTGTAACATTGGTAATATTTCTAACATTTCCAACATTTGTTACATTCGTAATGTTTGTAACATTTCTAGCATACGTAACCTTTCTAATGTTCGTAACGTTTGTAATGTTTGTAACACTTCTAGCATATGTAACATTTATAATGATCGTAACATTTCTAACAGAACGTTTTTAAAATCCTTAATGTTTGTAACATTTCTAACATTCGTAACGATTCTGAAATTTGTAACATTTGTAAAGTTTCTAACACTCCTAACATTTGTACTAAAATTTCTAACATTCATAACGTTTCTAACATTTGTAACATTTGTAACATTTGTGACATTGGTAATATTTCTAACATTTCCAACATTTGTTACATTCGTAATGTTTGTAACATTTCTAGCATACGTAACCTTTCTAACGTTCGTAACGTTTGTAATGTCTGTAACACTTCTAGCATATGTAACATTTATAATGATCGTAACATTTCTAACAGAACGTTTCTAAAATCCTTAATGTTTGTAACATTTCTAACATTCATTACGTTCATAATGTCTGTAACGTCTCTAATCATAACGTCTCTAATGTCTCTAATCATAACGTTTGTAATGTTTCTAACGTTCAGAGCGTTTTTAACCATCATAATGTTTCTACCATTCATAACGTTTCTAACATTCATAACATTTCTAGCATTCGTAACGTTTCTAACATTCGTAACGTTCCTTACATTTGTAATGTTTCTAATCATTACATTTCAAGCATTCGTAACATTTGTAACGTTTCTAACATTTGTAACATTTGTAACATTCGTAATGTTTCTAGCATTCATTATGTTGCTAACATTTGTAATGATTCTAACATTTGTAAAGTGTCTAACATTCGTAACATTTCTAAATTTGTAACATTTCAAGCATTCCTAACTTTTCTATAATTCGTAGTGTTTTTAACATTCATAAAGTTTCTAACATTTGTAACGTTTCTAACATTCGTAAGGTTTCTAATGTTCATAATGTTTCTAACATTTGTAACGTTTCTAGCGTTCATTATGTTTCTAACATTTGTAACGTTTCTAACATTTGTAATGATTGTAGCGTTCGTAACGCTTCTAACATTCATAAAGTTTCAAACGTTCATAATGTTTCTAACAATTGTAACATTTCTAGCATTCGTTATGTTTCTAACACTGTATAACGGAGTAATAAGTGAGCTGGTTAGCAGTTGGAGGCGTCCTGTCAGCAGATTAATAACAGAGCTGCGACTGAGTGAAGCAGCTGATCAGGTCTGTTTATCAAATGGCTCAGAATCTCTCTGAATGTTAACTCAGGACTAAAACTAGAAATACCACTTCATGGTTGTAGTCACTCCGCCTCCGCCAACCGTCACTTTGTAGTTTACATCCATGTCTGTCCAGACTCATATAATATTTGACTTTGAAGACTTTTAAGGAATTTTGAAGAAATTTTAATAAAATATATTAAGTGGTTTGGTCCATTGGGAGTTTCACAGTTTGAATTTGCTGAGTCAGCTCCAACACAACTGACTAATCAGCTGCATCCGCCAGATATCAAGTTATGCCACTTCTGATGCATGTGCAAAGTTTCTTGAGTTTTCGAGCACTCCTAGCACCTCAAAAATGCTAAAAGTAATTAGGGAGTGCTATAGAGCAGGCATGCCACACCCAAGCCCAATTGGGATATTAAATTGAAATATAAATTAAATTAAATTAAATTGAAATAATGATAATAATAATAATTTCTACAAAACAATAGGTTCTTCGCACTTTCAGTGCCAGGGACTGTGGGGCCCCTGGCACTGATAATAATAATAACTTTGTATTTCTGTGTGGTTCAGGAGCTGCAGGTGGAATTTGAAGATGCTGCAGGATCCGTCCTCGGTGAAAACAGGTGAGAACATTTCTGTTCCTGTCACCTGTGACTGAAGATGTTACAGGCTGTTGATGTCACAGGCCTGATGTAAAGTCAGGCCTTGTTGATGCTCCTGAGCATTCAGCTGACACACCTGGTGTTTATCATTGGTTGTTTCACTTCTACATGCTGGTGATGATGATGTTAAAGTCAAAGTGAAAGTTTGAAAAACAAAGAGATCATAAATGGAGTCATGTGATCATGTTACTGTCATGTCATGTTACTGTCATTTTTGTTTCACAGTTTCCTTTTTAAATCTGCTCAGCGATGCGTTCAGGTATATTAAATTAATTAATTCATGGTTCGGCTTTTTTATTTATTTATTTTTGTATCAAGTGATTTATTATCACCAAGATATAAACGTTTGTCACCCCCGAACCTTCATACCTGCAGATAAATATTACAAAGGTTAACAAGTTTAGCAGCATACAGTCAAAAAGAAACACATACAAATAAATTAATCAAATAAACATTTAGCATACATAATAAATTGTGATCATACAGCGACAGAGATTGTTCATAAGGGATGTGTTCATATGTTCATACGTGCACATGTGTAGGTTTTATTGTCATTCCAACACATACATGTAAAGGAACAAAGTTGACATTACTCGTCCCAGTGCAATTAGATATAAAACCAAAAAAAAACATGTTAAATCGCACAAAGTATGGAAATAAAATACTGAAAATGCCAGATAATAATAATACTATAAATAATTAAAAAGCATAAATCTTGAAGTAAGTAGTATGAAAGTAAGAAGAGAGTTATGAACACTATTTACAGGATCTCCATCCAGACACTCTGCTGTCGGGAGTGTTGGCAGAGGAACTGTGATGTAAAGATGAAGCTCAGTGCTGGTGTTGAGAGCTACAGTGTGTCAACCTCAGCGCTGCCTGAATAATTCATCAGTAGCTCGGGGGGGGGTGAACACAGAGCAGCTGATGAAAATTTAAAGACGCTGCATTTGAGCACTTTGGAAGATTTGCTAACGGTGAAGAAAATCCAGCACTGGAAGCTTTTAACTGGATGGCGGACCTTTTGTCCTGAGCTGAGGTCACCACCATGTTTTCTAATTCTGTTGTCTGAATGTGCTGACCTCTGACCTCTGACCTCCTCGCTGTGGGTCAGACTGTTGAAGCAGCTGGAACACACACAGCTGGTTTCACAGGTATGAACAGGTAAACTCAGCTGACAGGTTGCTGGAGTTCAAAACAAACAGATTGTGCTGAAGCAGCCTGAGTCAGCAAAACACGTTCACTGTGTGTTCATGTGTTCATTTAGAGTCACATACATAAGTAATAAGTTAAATAAATAAAACTAGTAATAAATCTAAATCAGGGGTTTGGCTCAGCATGAATAATCGCAGCGTCTCGTTCAGCTGAATGGTGCAGTGTGATGTCACATGTACACGTAAAGGGACAAAACTAACATGACTTGGGTCCCGGTGCAATAAAATATAAAAGACTAAAACAAAAAACAACACACGTTAAATCACACAAGTATGTTAATAAATCCGGAAAATACTTGATATAATAATAATAATAATGAATACTATAATAATTTAAAAAGTTTAAATCTTTAAAAAGTCGTAAAGTATGAAAGTAATAGCAAGAAGGCTGAGGATATACACAACAGTGTAAATAGTGATATAGTAACATGGTTCATCTTCTGCTGCCTCGACCATGGATGTGTTATTAGAAATGGATACAGACTCAAACATGGCACTTGCTCATTCCTATGAAAGTTGCTCAGTGGTGCATGAAGCAAAAAAAAGGCTTGCGGCTGTAAAGAAAATCACCTGGATGTTGCTCACGCTTCCTGATTGTTGGGCCCATAGAGCATGCTCAGTAGAGAATTCCAGTTGGCTATACAGTCACTTGAATGGCATAAAATAATTTAATCATACGGCTCTTCTAGATTTTTTAATGTTATTGGACCGCATCAAATTCTGATAATAAAATGAGTAATTTTACTCAGAAACATTTATTCACTGGTTTACAGCTGCTGCTTTTCCAATGATTGTGTGTGGGGAAAAATGCTTTTTGGGCTAGTGTGCATCACATGACAGACAAGAAGTTGTAATTACAGGATTTGGCCACTATGTCAGACTCGCAATCAGCAACAACCACGGCTTGAAATTGAAGCCAATATGGAAGAACCTTAATGTGCCACCGACGCCTGCTAGCTGCTCCAACTGACTCCCATTCAAAAAGCCTTAACTTCTCTCTAGAAATAAATATAGAGTCAATCATTATGTCCAACACGTCATTCTGGTCTCAATCTTTAAATTCAGGCCCTCTAATAAGTGTGTTGGTGGTCATTTTGGAAATTATTGCTCCATTAATAAGATTTGAAGTCGTATAGTAGCTTTGATGTCTGCCGTGTGGGCATTGATTGACAGCTGTGGTTGACAGTTGGCTCACCAGAGTTTCAGCACAGAGTAGCAGAGTGAGACGTCTGTCCTCCCTCCTGCTCTCTGCTGTAAACACACGTAGCTGTTAGCGAGCAGCTGCTCTCTCGTCTCCACAGGTCTTGCTGCTTGTTTTGGGCAGAAACTCTCCCACTCTGTGCCTGCTCAGTCTGCCCTCAGTGTGTCTCTGTCCAGGTGGCAGGCAGGTTGCTCCGGTTTTGGTTCTAAGTGGCAGTCATCCTGTGGCTCGTCCCAGCGTCGGTGTGTCGCTGCAGCCTCACCGTCACACACACGCTCTCTCTCTCTCTCTCTCTCTCTCTCTCTCTCTCTCTCTCTCTCTCTCTCTCTCTCTCTCTCTCGACTGCACACTCGCTACGCACTGAGTTATTCCTTAAAGGAGCTACGCCACTTGTATAACACATTTCAGTTTAGAAAACATCTTAAAATAAGAAAAATGTAAATTTCCCCGATGCTTAGGCCCGTCAGGCTTGCAATACACTGGCAGAAACCCTGAGTATGAACTAAATCTGTGTAAGTTTGTTTTGCAACCTTGCTCACCATTTTAACATGCTTCTCATGAACTTCTGACCAGTACAGAGCACTGGAAGAAACACAAAATGACACAGTGTTCTTAATGTTAAGTGTGAGACATGAGTTTTCAAACAATGATATTATGGATTTTAAAAGCTGAGACAACTGGGTTGCACAGTCTGGCGCTGCTCCTGGGGGGTCAGCCTCAACGTCATCCAGCAAGACAACACTGACTGGTGGATCATTGTGTTCCTGCTGTTTAACTCAAAGATAAAATAGTTGCTACTTGAAAAGTAGTAAGAATATTCCTCTGACACACCTGTCAGATAGCTTCTCTTCTTCTGCTGTTTTTACTATCTCACCTGTAGTCATTAAACAAGAATGTAAACAAACAATATCCTGAAAGAGCGGTCAGTCCCGCCCCCTCTCTCTGATTGGCTGGAGATCTCACTGGTCAGAGCTTAGTCAGGTTGATGTGTCTCACCTATTTGCTGTAAGCTCACACAAGTGTTAAATATCAGTGATTAAATTTTAAACTCAGTGTCCAGTTTTTACTGAACTTTTAGAACGTTTAGAGCTGATGAATATTTTGCTTCCAGGGGACATGAGACTCACCTGGATGCCGGCACTGCAGGTGAGGATGAAGATGAGGCTGAGGATGACATCAGTGTAGAGGGAGGGGATGCAGATGACCAATCAGGTGTCTCTGATGCTGCAGATCTCCATGGCGACAGCAGTGAGGATATTGAAGTGCAACGGTGAGTGTGATGTACACCTGTGCACACCTGTGTGCGTGTCCACAGCACCTGTGGAGGTGCTCACAGCAAGTCTCTTTCTCTCTTTCAGTGTAAAAGACTTGACACTGCGGCCCAACCTTCCTCCTGAAGCCCCACCCCCTCAGGTGTGTCCTCTCACCTGTTCTGATTACCTGTCTGTCTCAGATCAGAACCAGTGAGTCACATGTCTTTTCTTTCCATCAGGAAGAATCCCTGCCTCCTGACTGTGATCACAATTACGACCAGGGGACATTAAAGCCCCGCCCTGTATCAGAAAGCCCCACCCACTCCTCCATGCAGGGCCCACCCAGGCCGCCCCCCCCCCAAACTGCCACCCCACAGACTCAACGGCCCGGGTGGGTTCCATATTTTGCACCAGAGAATGTTTCATGCATGCAGTGATCTCTGTAACACTCCTTACCTGTTCTGCACCTCTTCTACCCGTTCTACTCCTGTTCTACCTGCTGTACCTGCTCTACACCTGTTATACCCCTGTTCTACCCGTTCTACTCCTGTTCTACCTGCTGTACCTGCTCTACACCTGTTATTCACCTGTTCTACCCGTTCTACTCCTGTTCTACCTGCTGTACCTGCTCTACACCTGTTATTCACCTGATCTACCTGTTATTCACCTGCTCTACCTGTTTTACCTGTTCTACACTTGTTCTATAATAATAATAATAATAATAAACTTAATTTATATAGCACTTTTCTTAACAATGTTACAAAGTGCTTTACAAAAAAATAAAACCAGACAAGGCCAATAAAATGAGAATAAAGCCAAAGGACATGAGCACAGAGAAAGACAATAAAATGAATAAGATCAGATAAATAAAAACATATATCAGACATTTCCAAAGGCTTTCACAAAGACAAAAGTTTTAAGAAGAGATTTAAAAGAAGTTAGAGACTTAGTGTGTATGAGTTCAGTTTAACCTGCTCTACATCTGTTCTACCTGTTCTAGTCAAGTAAAGTCAATTTTATTTATATAGCACCAAATCACAACAGAAGTTATCTCAGGACACTTTTCACACAGAGCAGGTCAGACTGTACTCTTTAATTTACAGAGACCAACATTCCTCCATCAGCAGCACTTGGTGACAGCAGCAAGGAAAAACTCCCCTTTAACAGGAAGAAACCTCAAACAGAACCGGCTCTAGGTGGGCGCCATCTGCCTCGACCGGTTGTGTTGAGAGAAAAAGGGGCGGGGGGGGGCAGAGAAGCACAGCAACAACAATAATAACAATAACAATGATAATATTAATAGAAATATGACTAATAATAATAGCTGGAGTGGTTGTCAAGGCAGGACTGTGGGGACAGCAGGTGGTCCGCAGCCATAATCCATTGAAACCTGTGAGATGAGAAAGCACAAAAACTCTGGGGAAGAAGTTAGTAACATGCATTAACGGTACATGAATGTGTACAAATGGAGAGGAGGAGGAGGAGAGAGGAGCTCAGTGCATCATGAGAAGTCCCCCGGCAGTCTAGGCCTATAGCAGCATAACTAAGGGCCGGTCCATGGCGAGCCTGGCCGGCCCTAACTATAAGCTTTATCAAAAAGGAAAGTTTTAAGCCTACTCTTAAACGTAGAGAGGGTGTCTGCCCCCCGGACTGAATCTGGAAGATGGTTCCACAGGAGAGGAGCCTGATAGCTGAAGGCTCTGCCTCCCATTCTACTTTTGGAGACTCTAGGAACCACAAGTAAGCTGCATTCTGGGAGCGCAGTGTTCTAGTGGGGTAATAGAGTACTATGAGCTCTTTAAGATATGATGGTGTCTGACCATTAAGAGCTTTGTAGGTGAGGAGAAGGATTTTAAGTTCTTTTTTGGATTTTACAGGAAGCCAATGTAGTGAAGCTAAAATAGGATAAATATGATCTCTCTTCCTAGTTTTTGTCAGTACACATGCAGCTGCATTCTGGACCAGCTGGAGAGTCTTTAGAGACTTGTTAGGGCAGCCTGATAATAAAGATTTGCAGTAATCCAGCCTAGAAGTAACAAATGTGTGGACTAGTTTTTGCATCTTTTTGAGACAGGATGTGTCTGATTTTTGCAATATTATGTAGGTGAAAAAAGGCAGTCCTTGAAATGTGTTTTATGTGGGAGTTAAAGGACATATCCTGGTCAAAGATAACTCCCAGATTCTTTACGGTGGAGCTGGAGGCCAGGGTAATGCCATCCAGAGTAGCTATGTCATTAGATAATGTGTTTCTAAGGTGTTTAGGGCCAAACACAATAACTTCAGTTTTGTCTGAGTGTAGTAGCAGAAAATTGCAGCTCATCCAGGTCTTTATGTCCTTAAGACATGCTTGGAGTTTAGTTAATTGATTGGTTTCATCTGGCTTCATTGATAAATATAATTGGCTATCATCTGCATAACAATGAAAAGTTATGGAGTGTTTCCTAATAATATTACCTAAAGGAAGCATAGGGTCCAAGCACAGAACCTTGTGGAACTTGTGGGGGGGTTATTCAGTTGGTTCAACCTCACCGCTAGATGCCACTACGCCATACAATACACCCCTATTGCAATGCAGTGCGATTTGACACGATTTGATTCAACACAATGAGAGTCAACGCCATGCAAAAGAATGATGCCATGCAATTTTTAATGGTACAGAGAGAGTTTGATCTTATTTCTTAAGCATACAGCAAATCATAAATTGCCATTTGTTTCTCTAGTACTGCAACTCAGTAGGCATCTCATTTATGCTTTATAATCCATTTACTCCGATGTGCGGAACAATAATTCTAGAGCACAAGTTCCAACTGGAATGTTTTGGCAGCGCACCACTTAGTACTGTAGCATGTAGCATGCTAGCATGTTTGAGAAACACTTTGGAGAGGAGGAATCAATTTAAATATAAAATTATTGATAATAAATTATTGGTCACATTTCTAAATAATAAAGGCATAGGGCCTCTACTAATAATGATATATAAATAAATAGATTTTCTGATGCAAAGATGTTAGAAACGATGCTTCACGAGTTCATCCCAAATTGTATCTGGTGCAAACTTTTTAAATCAGGGCAGTTGCATCAAGAAGGTTTATGCCGGTGCACTGATGCGAATCAGTGAATCCCTAACACCTGTTACACCTCTACTGCACCACCTGCTGCACCTGTTCTACACCTGTTCTACCTGCTCTACCTGTTCTACCTGCTGTACACCTGTACTACACCCCCTGCTGTCCTGTGACGTATGTGAACACACCTGTGATGCTCTCTCTCTCTGCAGGAAGTGTCCCGTCCTGCTCTGAGCAGCCTACAGCGCCCACCGCTGTCTACAGCAGGAAGGACATCCCAGTAAGACTCCATCTGTCTGTATGATGTTTACCTGAGACTGACAGTTCACCTGTCTGTATGATGAGGTCAACATTCAACATGTTCACTTAGTAGAAACACTGATTTGTCCTCTCACCGCTCACGGAGGTTTCTGTTTTCACCAGGATGCAGAGTAACGCTGCCTCCTGCTGACCAAAGTAAAACCCTGCACCTCATTTCTGAACTGCTTTTATTTCTCTACATTTAATTCAGATATTCAAAAAAACAAGATTAAAGAAAGAAAACAAGAAAGAACACATTTTAACTTTCTTCTGCCTTGCTGGATCAGTCTGACTGTGACTCATCATGTTGCTGTTGCTGATGATGTTTTTAACGTGTGATTATTAGATTGATGACTTGGTGATGTTTCTTGTATGTTTTTGTTTCATGTGCTTCAGTCTGTGTTTCACCTCTCTGTCAGACACATTTAAATCAAGTTAAAGTACTTTAAGCCTGAGAGGAGGATTATGTCTGAATACATTTATATAATTTTTTATGCACATGAATGACTACAGAGTGAATCTGTAAACTCACAGCTATGTGCAGAAACAGATCATACCTGTCAGCAGGCTGAAGAGCAGCCATCATGTTCTGCCACATGATTATTTTATTAACTGATCATCCAGAAAATATGACAATACATATAAGTGATAAACAGAACTGTAAGTGTGATGGTTGACTCTACACGGTCTGCTCTCCTGCAGAATGTAAAGCTGTTGATGATGATTCTGTATGTGTCGGACAAACTGAAGCCTGAATATGAACAAAGTGTGAAGTGACAGTTGTGTTTGTTCTGCAGAAACCCATCAGTAACGGACTCCCACCAACTCCCAAAGTGCATGTGAGTTCTCAGCAGCACACATCTTTAAACTCTTATGTATGTTCTCATGTTCCTGAGGTTCCAAACGTTCCACAGAGTGTAAGTTCTACCTGCTGTTCTGTGTTCTGTTCTCAGATGGGAGCCTGTTTCTCGAAGGTCTTTAATGGCTGTCCTCTGAAGATTCACTCTGCGGCATCCTGGATCAACCCCAACACCCGTGGTACACTGACATGACCACTGACCCCTGACCTCTGACCTCATCAGCTGCTTTATTTGTTGCTGAAACAGAAATTATTATTATTTTGTGTACAATTATTATGTACAATTTTAAATTGTATTTTTTGGCATTTTGTTTTTTTAGATCAGTATCTGATCTTCGGAGCTGAGGAGGGAATTTACACTCTGAACCTGAACGAGCTGCATGAGAACTGCATGGAACAGGTGAAGCATCAGCTGACTGAACTCACTGTCTCATTAAAGTCCCTCCACTCAGAAACATGTTTCTTTTTGTTCCTTCAGCTGGATGTTCAGCTGGACGCACTTCTCTTTGCAGAGTTTGTTTTCACATTCATCTGCTGAAGGAGGAAAGTTTCTCTGAGCTCATTGAAAATCTGACTTTAAGGGGCGGGCCTATAAGCAGGATGTGTGACATCAGAGCTGGTTTGGAGCCAGTCGTAGTCCAGTATGCAATTTACACAGTAGATTTTGATGCTGAAACTTTACTTTTATTGACTTTACCTGTAATTGTGGTGTTAATACCTGTATTGAAGTCAAATATCTTCTTCCAGGCGGTTTATGGAAACATTAAATATAAAATATTATAGTTTGAGTCAGAGACATCAGCAGGAGGCATGGCCTCTGCCACTGCTGTTGATCTCACATTATTCAACTCATTTCAACTTTATTTATCCAGATGTTTACACACAATACAGCTGGTCCAAGGGACAACAATAAAATCACATGATCACAAGTGTTGATACTCAACTGGACGTCTTTGTGTCTGCAGCTGTTTCCTCGCAGGTGTACCTGGGTTTATGTCATGAACAACACTCTGATCTCCATCTCAGGTGAGTCACAAACACATCACTGATTCACACCATGAAAAATGAATAAAGATCAAAGAATTAATTATAACTTATAATCAGTTCAGAAGAAAAAATATTTGACATTGAAATGATTACTGATGAATGAAAGAAAGGTAAACTTTTTTTTTCTTTTTTTTCAGAGAAAAGGTATAAATTGAACATTGAAAAACACATTTAGTGCTTTTTTGTAGTGTGTTAACTAAGCCCCGCACTGAGGTCTGCAGGTTGAGCCTCTCAGCTGCACTGCCAGTTTGTAGTGTGTTAACTAAGCTCCGCGCTGTCTGCAGGTTGAGCCTCTCAGCTGCACTGCCACAGTCTGTAATGTGTTAACTGAGCCCCACGATGTGTCCGCAGGTCGAGCCTCTCAGCTGCACTGCCACAGTCTGGTTGGTCTTTTCGAACAGGCGCAACACAAACAGAAGCTGCCAGTTTCCATTCCGACGCACCGTCTACCGGACCGCATCCTGCCACGGTCAGTCCCCAAAAACATGCTAAAGACATTGAACATGCTAAACGAATTCAACATGCTAAACATATTCAACAAATTCAACATGCTAAAAACATTCAACACATTAAACACACTAAACATCAGTGTCTGCTGAGGCCTGAGAGGGTTAGACATTGAGTACAGAGCGATGTTTCAGCCAACATAAAGTCATATAGGAATTTGAAGGCTGTGAGGAAGATGAAGACTGTAGAGTTCAGGATGATGAAGGTGTTCTGCTGCCTCTTGGTGGACTCTGAGTAGAGTTTTGTTTTTACAGTTTGAGTGTTAATGACTGTAATGATTCACTCATCACATGTATGACCGCTGTAAATCAGATGAAAAGAGAATCACTAGCTACAGATCACAGATGTATTTATTAACAGCTGCTGTCAGCTCAGTACAGAGAGACATCAGACTGACACTGAGAACCAACAACACCATAGAAATGTCTTTTGTCTCTTTGTTTGCAGGAAGTTTTCCATCTCCAATAAAATTCCGGACACTAAAGGCTGTCTGAAGTGCTGCGTGGGTGAGTCATCAGCTGCTTCCCATCATGCATCACATCATGTTCCCACATGTTTGTCTATACATTTTGCTTTTCCCTCACTGAGGTCACAGTTTGATTTCTGTAATGTCCTCCTGCAGCGCTGCAGCTGACTAAAACCTGCAGATAGGACAAAGTGGATAAAAATAAAAATAGAATTAATCTTTCGGTAAAAGCAAATCCGTGACAAGGATCATTATAAAATCTGAAAATCTGGCTTCATTTTAACTACGTCACCATCTGGCTCCAGAATGTTTGTAGTGATGACCTTTGAACCCCCCCCCCCCCCCACTCCCCACTCCCCACAGTAAGAAACCCCTACACAGGTCATAAGTACCTGGGTGGAGCCTTCCAATCAGGTGTGGTCCTGCTGGAGTGGGTGGAGCCAATGCAGAAGTTCATGCTGGTGAAGGTAAGAAAGAAAGCAGGTGTGTGGTTCTCATGTCTGAAGCTGTCAATCAATGCCTTGCTCAAGGACATCATTTATTAAAATGCATATCTTCCTGAATTAAAATTTTCCTCTGATGAATTGAGCGCCCCCTGCAGACAGACCTGCAACTCAACTGTATGATCAGCATCATGGTGAGAATCAGGCCCAGTGATAACTCTGCCTGTCTGCCTCAGAACATGGACTTCCAGCCTCCATGTCCTCTGGAGATTTTGGAGCTGCTGGTCGTCCCAGAGCAGCCATACCCTCTGATCTGTGTCGGCCTCAGCAGAGGAACTGAACCCAGCCAGCCCGTCAGCTTCCAGACCCTCAATCCCAATTCCTCCTGCCCCGCCCTCCCTGACACAGGTATAACTCCTCTTGCCCCAGCCCCTCTGACTCGGGTACAACTCCTCCTGAGTGACAGGTACAACTCCCTCTCTCTCCCTCTCTATTGTTGTTATTATGCTTCTCTGTCTCTCTCTCTCCCCTCTCCCCCTCCCTCCTTCTTTCTCTTTCAACCCTACGGGTCAAGGCAGATGGCGCCCACCTAGAGCCCGGTTCTGCTCAAGGTTTCTTCCCGTTAAAGGGGAGTTTTTCCTTGCTGCTGTCACTAAGTGTTGTTCATGGGGGAATGTTGGGTCTCTGTAAATTAAAGAGTACGGTCTGACCTGCTCTATGTGAAAACTCTATCTATGAGATAACTTCTGTTGTGATTTCGTGCTATATAAATAAAATTGAATTGAATTGAAAAAAATACTATGGGAAACCTGTAAAGCTTACGCTAGAGGCCTGATTGCTATCAGATAAAACTTCTTCTGACTCAGTAACAACTCCCCCTGACACAGTTACAACTCCCCCTGACACAGTTACAACTTCTGACTCAGGTACAACTCCCCCTGACTCAGGTACAACTCCTTCTTACTCAGTTACAACTTCTGACTCAGGTACAACTCCTTCTGACTCAGTTACAACTCCTTCTGACTCAGGTACAACTCCTTCTGACTCAGGTACAACTCCTTCTGACTCAGTTACAACTTCTGACTCAGGTACAACTCCCCCTGACTCAGGTACAACTCCTTCTTACTCAGTTACAACTTCTGACTCAGGTACAACTCCTTCTGACTCAGTTACAACTCCTTCTGACTCAGGTACAACTCCTTCTGACTCAGGTACAACTCCTTCTGACTCAGTTACAACTTCTGACTCAGGTACAACTCCTCCTGACTCAGGTACAACTCCTTCTGACTCAGGTACAACTCCTTCTGACTCAGTTATACCTCTTCCTGACTCAGGTACAACTCCTTCTGACTCAGTTACAACTCCTTCTGACTCAGTTATACCTCCTCCTGACTCAGGTACAACTCCTTCTGACTCAGTTACAACTCCTCCTGACTCAGTTACAACTCCTTCTGACTCAGGGACAAATCCTCCTGACTCAGGTACAACTCCTTCTGACTCAGGTACAACTCCTTCTGACTCAGTTACAACTCCTCCTGACTCAGTTACAACTCCTTCTGACTCAGGGACAAATCCTCCTGACTCAGGTACAACTCCTTCTGACTCAGGCACAACTCTCCAACTGCTGCTGACCCCCACCCCCCACCCCTCCTCCCTTTCTAAGGTATTGCATGGTGTATGTGTCCTGTATATGCTGTATACTATGTACTGAGTATGCTAACAGTGGGTCTCCTTGCAGAAAACCCTAAGAGCTGTGTGATCCACATCACTCAGCTGGAGAGAGACACAGTCCTAGTCTGTCTGGACCGTAAGTTCACTCTTTATGCTTCAGTTAGATTAGTCAGACAGCTCAGACAGCAGATGATTTTTGTTATAATGAACACAGCATATGGAATATTGATTTACTGATTTATAAGTTTATAAGTTTTACTCAGACTGTCTTAACAGAATCGTAGAAGACTCAAGATGTGTTTGTACTTTTTATTTCCTGCAGGTTGTATAAAGATCGTGAATCTCCAGGGGAAGCTTAAGTCCAGCAAGAAGCTGTCAGCTGAGCTCACCTTCAACTTCCAGATTGAGGCGATCGGTAAACCACCTTAAATCTGTTTAAAGCACCTTGAATCTTAAAGCACCACCTGAATCTATCTCCAGGTATGTTCTGTGTTGACCTCCTCTTCATCAGTGTGTTTACAGGACAGTGTTTTGGCCTTCTGGAGACACGGCATGCAGGGGCGGAGCTTCAGATCTAACAAGGTAATAATCATCCAATCAGAGTGCAAGACCCTGCCCACCTCACTGCTGTGTCATAATGTTTTTTCTCCTTTACAGATCACACAGGAGATCAGTGACATCAGCAGGATGTTCCGCCTGCTGGGCTCCGACAGGTGAGACACCTGTCTGTCTGCTCACCTGTCTGTGTTCTCATCTGTCTGTTCACCTGTCTGTATTCTCATCTGCCTGTTTACCTGTCTGTTCACCTGTCTGTATTCTCATCTGCCTGTTTACCTGTCTGTTCACCTGTCTGTATTCTCATCTGTCTGTTTACCTTTCTGCTCACCTGTCCGTATTTTCATCTGTCTGTTTACCTTTCTGCTCACCTGTCTGTGTTCTCATCTATCTGTTTACCTGTCTGGTCACCTGTCTGTGTTCTCATCTGTCTGTTTACCTGTCTGCTCACCTGTCTGTGTTCTCATCTGTCTGTTTACCTGTCTGTCTGCAGGGTGGTGGTCCTGGAGAGCAGAGCGACAGATAACCCAACTGAACACAGTAACCTGTACATCCTCGCCGGACACGAAAACAGCTACTGATCCAGGACCAAACCAGGATCAGACCAGGACCAAACAAGGACCAGACCAGAACCAAACCAGGACCAAACCAGAACCAAACCAGGAGCAGATTAGGACCAAACCAGGACCAAACCAGAACCAGGCCAAAACCAAACCAGGACCAGATTACGACCGAACCAGACCAAAACCAAACCAGGACCAAACCAGAACCAAACCAGGACCAGACCAGACCCAAACCAGAACTAAACCAGAATCAAACCAGAACCAAACCAGGACCAAACCAGAACCAAACCAGGACCAGACCAGACCCAAACCAGAACTAAACCAGAATCAAACAAGGAGCTGATTAGGACCAAACCAGAACCAAAACCAGAACCAAAACCAGAACCAAAACCAGGACCAGACCAGGACCAAACCAGAACCAAACAAGGAGCAGATTAGGACCAAACCAGAACCAAACCAGGACCAAACCAGAACCAAACCAAGACCAACCAGGAGCTGATTAGAACCAAACCAGAACCAAACCAGGACCGGACCAGACCAGGACCAAACCAGGACCAAACCAGGACCAGACCAGAACCAAACAAAGGTCAAACCAGTTCAGATGAAGTTCTGTACAGGTGCTGGTCGGTTAATAGTCGGTCAGAGCACACAGGACACTCAGATACAGTTCACTGTTCTTCACTGGTTCCCTCGTAGCTCAGCAGCACAGTATGGAAACCATTTGGGCTGACAGGTGTAGAGTTGAAGAAGGTGTGTGTGTGGTCTATAACAGAAACAAATAATAAGTGCCCAAAATAGTTCAGTTATCTTGTTAAAATCCTTAAGTCATCCTCCCCCATTAAAAATCCAGAATCTGTAAATATTGTTGGTTTCTAAAATTTTCCTGCTGGACACCAGATGTCTCCTCCTTCACTGTAAAGTCCATCCTCAGTGTTTGTGCACTGGAGGCTTCAAGTTTCCACATCACTCTGTGTCAGTTGCATACTGGACCACGACTGGCTCCAAACTATTTGTGATGTCGTAGGCCCGCCCCTTAAAATCAGATTTTCAGTGAGCTCAGCGAAACGTTCCTCCTTCAGCAGATAAATGTGAAAACAAACTGTACATACATAATTCTGCACAGAGAAGAGAACATCCAGCTGAAGGAACAAGAAGAAGAACACGTTTCTGAGTGGAGGGACTGTAATATGTAAAAACACTGAGCCCCGTGTAAGAAACACTCGCACCAACAAACCTCACAGAGAAAAGAAAAATGTTCCCACATCAGTCTGAAAATTCCCAGAGACCAAAGTCTTCATCACATCCTGATTCTTCTTCTGCTGTTGGCAGCAGTGAAGAGAAACTTTAACATTTAGAAGAAACATCACAGTCACTAAAATCTAAAAGCATCATCTTCGGCAGAGCAGGGCCTCCAAGATTTATATTCTTCTTGTGTAAAAGTAAGAATTTCTTTTTGTATTTTATTTTGCTTTTTATTGGCAGCGACAGGATTTACAGAAGACAATTACAAATACTTCACGCCTTTTTTGACAGTTTTATATCACAAAATGAAGTGCTAAGAGGAAACAAACAAACAAACAAGCAAGTAACAATTTTATTCAGATTGTGGGCTAAAGAGAACATCAGCTGATTACCAAATCATCAATACCCTGCTGTAACTGTCTGTGGATCCTCCACGTTGTGATCACAGTAGCATCTGGTGGACAGGAGACGAACTGCAGCTCAGAGGAGAAACAAAGGGGAAACAAAGTGTTTCCTGCAGAGTTCTCCTCTGTTTTTGATTTTATTCAAACAACTGACACAAAATACACCTGAGGTCCACAGTTCACCACATCTACCCGAGCACCATGTTATCTGAGTGCCTGAATACTGAGTGTGTAAATATTTCCACCATAGAGCCTCAGAAACTCCACAATGGAACGAAAACAGAGTCCATGACATGTACAATCCCACAATGCAATGCTCCACATTTTATAGATGTGAAAATGACCATCACATGACTCTGCAACTGATGGTAACGACACAAACCAACAATGATTAGTGAGTCTGAAATCTGCTGTTGAGTGAACTGTTTAGTGTCGGTTAGGAGTGAACGAGTGAATAAGGGAGTGAGTTAGGACACAGCTCAGGTGATGCTGAGGCTGCAGGGTCAGAGGTCAGATGTTTTCTGTACCTGGCAGTGAAATCACAGACTGGTTATTTTAAATCACTCTCAGATATTTGAGGTTCACAAAAAGTGACATTTTTATAAAAACTATTTGCAGCTTTTCTAAACAGATCTGTGATCAGAGAACCGCAGTTACAGCTCAACTTTAATATTTTACATTTATTAAATCTTTTCTATGTTGATGTGTAAATAATGTAAAATAAAAACTGTCTTTTTAAAACTCTGTCCATGGTGTCAGTTTGGATCATTAAAACTCACTTTTTTTTTCCAGTGGTCTCAAATATTTCCAGTCACTGCTGCTTCAACTTACTGTGCCAGCTAAGGAGAAAGTATGCTTGCATTAGGTAAGGGGTCTTTCACCCTAAATGAGGGTTTGACCTGACTTTGTTTTTTCTTTAAAGGTACCAAGCTTAAAGGTCTTGGTACATGTATAGCCTGTGATGGACCTACTAATAGTGTTTGTAAAAAGCTGTGTTAACAGAATAGTCACTGTTTTGTTACATGTTCACAATGCGCTCAGTCTTATCAGTGTATTATTTTTGTTGTCCAGAGACAGGATGGCTTTGGATAATGACATATTGTATGTACGACAGTGATCTGTAACAACACCTTAAGATATGCTTAAGATAATTTAATTTAATTATGAATATCCCTAGTATTAAGCTCTGTACTTGGAATGTACGGGGCATTCATCACCCAGTGAAGAGAAAAAAGATCCTCACCTCTCTCAAGAAGGAAGGAGTGGAAATTGCACTCCTGCAGGAAACCCTTCTGAAGGATCAAGAACATCTTAAAGGGGACTGGATAGGTGAGACTTTTTCATCCTAAACTTCAATCAGTAGATGATTATGTATCCTGATTAATACAAAATTACCTTTAAACTTGAATCTTGTGTTTAAGACAGCAGTGGACAAATTATTAATAAGGGTATATTATTATGGAAAATGCATCTCAATTCTTAATATATACACCCTACAGATGTACGGACTAAGGTTTTCTTGGAGTTTGCTGAACTTGAAACTGAATGCTCTATTGCAGGTGGGGATCTGAACTAGGGGTGTTGCAATACACCAATATACTGGTATTGATGATAACTGTGATATTTAAAAAATGAAATATTGATATCATGTTAATAATACACATGATAATATCATGTAAATAATCCAGCGCCTCTTAAAACCCCTCAATGTTCTAATGGCCCATCCACAGGCCGTCACACTGTTAAGTAAGTTACACAACTGTGCTATGTACACAAGTCCTGTCTTTAAGTGGATACTCATGTGACACATCTTTGGAAAGCTGAGATTCTTGTGATTGGTTGATGCAAACAATTTCCAGGTACAATCACAACAGCAGGTACAATCAACGCCTCTGTCCGACCACCAACAAACAAATAATTACAAAATTTACGCTACTCACCTATGAAGCCTCATATTACTCCACTGACTGATACAACTGTTGGTCCTCAACCATGGGGTCAGACAAAGGCAGGCCTACATGTAAAACCTGAAGCCTGACCATGAGGCTTCCTTTGTCCTTTGTCCCCTGAAACAAAGGGAGCAGCACCAAAATGCTGCTCACAGAGCCCTCCTCCCACAATGCTATGGGATGCTATAGTGCTGTAGCTAAATTTACGGAAGCGATCCCATTAGTACTAAATTCAATGCCATGTCTCAATACTACAAAGGAGTCTTATGCTAACTTAAGTCCCTCTGAAACTGATAATCTTGTTGATAGTACCGCAGGCTCACTGCGAACAACACTCGACTCTATCGCCCCTTTAAAAAAGAAGATAATAAAATATAAGAAGCTAGTTCCATGGTTTAACTCCCAAACCCGTAAATTAAATCAAACATCATGAAATTTTGAAAGGATTTGGTTCCACCAAACTGGAAGAATCTCGTTTAGTCTGGCAAGATAGTCTTAAAACATATAGGAAGGCCCTCTGTAATGCCAGAGCTGCCTACTACTCATCATTAATAGAGGAGAATAAAAACAGCCCTCGGTTCCTTTTCAGCACTTTGGCCAGGCTGACAAAGAGTCATAACTCTATTGATCCATGTATTCCTATAGCTCTCAGTAGTAATGACTTTATGAGCTTCTTTAATGACAAAATTCTAACTATTAGAGACAAAATTCATCACCTCAACAGGCACTGATTCACCCTCAAACTCAGGAACCTTAGAAACAGCAGTAAAACCCGATATATATTTAGACTGTTTCTCTCCAATCGACCTTTGTGAATTAACTTCAATGATTTCGTCCTCTAAACCATCAACCTGTCTCTTAGACCCCATCCCAACTAGGCTGCTTAAGGAAGTCTTACCCTTAGTTAGCACTTCTTTACTGGATATGATCAGTCTGTCTCTAGTAACAGGCTATGTACCACAGTCCTTTAAAGTAGCTGTAATTAAACCTCTTCTTAAGAAGCCTACACTGGATTCAGCCGTTTTAGCCAACTATAGACCTATATCTAACCTTCCCTTTCTCTCTAAGATCCTCGAGAAAGCAGTCGCCAATCAGTTATGTGACTTTCTACATAACAATAGTTTATTTGAGGATTTTCAGTCAGGATTTAGAGCGCATCATAGAACAGAGACAGCACTGGTGAAAGTTACGAATGACCTCCTAACTGCATCAGACAAAGGACTTCTCTCTGTACTTGTACTTGACACGGAGTTCCACATGGTTCTGTGCTTGGACCAATACTGTTCACCTTATATATGATTCCTTTAGGTAATATTATTCAGAAAAAAACTTCATAAATTTTCATTGTTATGCAAATTATATCCAATTATATTTATTAATGAAGCCAGATGAATTAAACCAGTTAACTAAACTCCAAGCATGTCTTAAGGACATAAAGACCTGGATGACCGCCAATTTTCTGCTACTGAACTCAGACAAAACTGAAGTTATTGTGTTTGTCCCTAAACACCTTAGAAACACGTTATCTAATGACATAGCTACTCTGGATGGCATTACCCTGGCCTCCAGCTCCACCGTAAGGAATCTGGGAGTTATCTTTATCCTTTATCCTAACTCCCACATAAAACATATTTCAAGGACTGCCTTTTTGCACCTACATAATATAACAAAAATCAGGCACATCCTGTCTCAAAAAGATGCAGAAAAACTAGTCCACACATTTGTTACTTCTAGGCTGGATTATTGTAATTCCTTATTATCTGGCTGCCCTAAGAAGACCCTAAAGACTCTCCAGCTGGTCCAGAATGCAGCTGCACGTGTACTGACAAAAACTAGGAAAACAGATCATATTTCTCACATTTTAGCTTCGCTACATTGGCTTCCTGTAAAATCCAGAATAGAATTTAAAATCCTTCTCCTTACTTATAAAGCTCTTAATGGTCAGACACCATCATATCTTAAAGAGCTCATAGTACCTTATTACCCCACTAGAACACTGCGCTCCCAGAATGCAGCTTACTTGTGGTTCCTAGAGTCTCCAAAAGTAGAATGGGAGGCAGAGCCTTCAGCTATCAGGCTCCTCTCCTGTGGAACCATCTTCCAGATTCAGTCCGGGGGGCAGACACCCTCTCTACGTTTAAGAGTAGGCTTAAAACTTTCCTTTTTGATAAAGCTTATAGTTAGGGCCGGCCAGGCTCGCCTTGGATCGTTGTTGTTGTTATTACGCTTCTCTGTCTCTTTTGGATCTCTTTGATGATCCCAGATTTTTTAGGAAAACGCATCCCAGATTTATCAACCACTCACTTAATTGCAGGAGGAGACTACAATACTATATTAGACTGTTTTACTGATAGGCCTTCCACTCGTTCTACTGCTCCCTCTAATTCCACCATTGTTCTAAATAATCTAATTGGATCTATGAATCTTGTCAATATCTGGAGGCTGCAGCATCCGACCAACTTAGATTACTCTTTCTTTTCGCACATGCATAAATACAAATATTGACTATTTCCTAACTGATGCCAAATTTACCTCTAATATAATCTCTACCAAATACCACAAAATGTTCATTTCTGATCACAGCCCTGTTAAACTAAAAATTGACATTGGCAGAGCAAAGCCCACCTTTGACTAGTAATTCAACCCATTACCATTACCCTTTACTTAACGACACACAATTCCACCGACAAAGAGCCAACTTAATTACAGACTATCTGTCACACAGTGACACTCCTGATGTAACTAACTCCACTCTGTGGGAAACTTTCAAGGCTGTTAGGTGAGAACACATTATAGCCTACGAGGCCAAAACTAACCAGATCTCCAACAGCTATTACAGGTAAAGACTTTATGGTTACAAGTTCTTTAAAAATTTGGTATCAAATAAGGAAAACATTAAATTTGCCTGAAACCGCTGGCTGCACTCCTGTTTGCCATAATCACGCCTTCCCCCCTTCGCTCACTTTTGTGTTTTGGAAAAATAAAGGCATCACCACTATAGGAGACCTTTATATTGCCACCTTCCTACAATTGAAGAATAAGTATACACTCCCAGCTTCACATTTATTCCATTACCTACAGATTAGAGATTACAAATATATCGAACTTTGAGTCGATGCCAGCCCCCACTGAACTGTATACTCATATGAAGCAGGCCCCTAATTTAAAGAGATTTGTCTCTCGATTTGTTGATCTTTTCACAGCACATAACCCGGTTTCCACACAGTATTTAAAGGAAGCCTTCGTGATTGGTGATTAAGGTTGGGAAAGTTGCCTTAAAGCCATTCACAGTTGCTTTATAACTTTCAGACACCAATTTATTCAATTTAAAGTAATTCATAGACTGCACTACTCCTGCACCAAACTAAACTTTTTTTTACCCTTCTGTCTCTCTAACTTGCCTGAAATGTAAATCAGCAGAGGGCACTTTGGGCCACCTTTTTTGGTCTTGCCCCAAACTAAACAAATTCTGGTCGTATATTTTGAAGTGCTTTTCTAAAGTGTATAACTGTGATATTTAATTCAATTCAATTTTATTTTATTTTTCACATAGAGCAGGTCAGACTGTACTCTTTAATTTACAGAGACCCAACAATTCCCCCCATGAGCAGCACTTGGCGACAGCGGCAAGGAAAAACTCCCCTTTAACGGGAAGAAACCTCAAGCAGAACCGGCTCTAGGTGGGCGCCATCTGCCTTGACCGGTTGGGTTTACAGAGAGAGAAGGAGGGAGGGAGAGAAGCATAATAACAACAACAATAACAATAACAACAATAATAATAAGAGAAATATGAACCGGGCTCTTGGCGGGAAAAGACAGTCTCTATTTCTAAAAAGGCTTTTATTTTGTATTTCTCCGCCAGCGCAGCTCTGTAGGCTCTTATTTTGAAGTTTTGGGAGCGCCCAGGTAAGCGGAAGTCCAGAAGAAGAAGACTTGTTGTCTCGCGCTCAGGCTGCAGAATAACCTGGCGGAGAGGTGCGACCCGGACCCGGTAAGACGTACAGCTAAGCTTCCTGCGGGCTACCCGGTCCAACCAGACCCGGACCGGTTCTGTCCTGCCGGGTTGACAATGCTAACATGCTAACTTGATAACAATGCTAACTTGATAACAATGCTAACATGATAACAATGCTAACAATGTTAACATGCCAATTCTAACTAACGCAGTCCCGTTCTGTCGCTCCGGGACCAGGTCCGGTTCGGTCCGGGTAGTCCAGCTGTTGGACCCGAGCCGGACTGTAGTGGACCGTAACTGTAGCGGGCTGTCTGGACCCGGTCCCGGAGTGACCTAGTTTCCCTCCGCGGCCCGAAACCAGCACCCGGACCGACCCGTTCTACAGGAAGATCTGGGTCTTAAAGATCCGGATCAGTCCGGACTCGGGGAGACCTGATCCGAATCTTTATATTTAATTTTCATTGACCCGCAGCGGACTGATCAGGATCCTGATCAGGGTCATCAAACAGGATGTCTGGCGGAATCATTGAGACAAACAGCTGATCAATGACACCAACAACTGATCATATGATCTATCAGAGGACATATTGATCATTGAAGAGAGACATCTTTAATCACATTAGGAGTTACTGTCACATTCAGCTGCAACTAAGCATCACTTTGATTATTGATTGATCCGATCATTATTTCCAGGTTAATAGTTTCATCTATAACAGAAAACAGTGAAAATTCTGCTGAGAATAAACACAAACTGTTCATCAGACATTTCAAATCATCATCTGAGGATCTGAAACCTGCAAATATTCAGATTTTTTCTTTAAAATGACTAAAATTATTATTAATCAATTCATTTTGTCAATTACTGAACAATTTGACTGATGCTTGCCACTCGAACAGGAACTGACAACATGTGATATAATCAATAAATAATAATTCCTGATCAAATTGTCATTCTTTGGTTTGATGGTTAAGTCTGTTACGTGAGGTTTAAAAAGGTTTGAAAAATGTTTTTAAAGGTTTTTAAAGGTTTTAAACGTTTAAATATATGTGTTGTATATATGTTTAATATAAAACAGTTTTGATCTGACCTCTGGCTCATGTTTGTTGACTGTTAGCGTGTGTGTGTGTGTGTGTGTGTGTGTGTGTGTGTGTGTGTGTGTGTGTGTGTGTGTGTGTGTGTGTGTGTGTGTGTGTGTGTGTGTGTGTGTGTGTGTTCTTCTCTTACAGGAATAATAAATAACCCTGTCTCCTCCCAGCTCAGAGGTCAAAGGTTGTGTCCTCCAGCAGCAGCAATGGCTCTCATCTCTCTCGAAGACCTTGACGGATTGGATGACGAGCAGCTGGATGATGACATCTCTGACAACCCCGAGCCAATGGATGAAGAGAACTCAGACAGACTGCTGGCATACTGGCAGGAGGTGGGGCGGGGCCACCAAGTGTCAGTTCCTCCAGGTGAGGGGGCAGGTTTAGTGAGGGGGTGGGGCCACAAGGTGTCAGTGGGTCCACTCCATTTCAGTGTGCTGGTGCACAGCCTAACACGTAACGGTGAGGGTGGAGAAACTATTTAAATGGAGTGTAATCTGTCAGCCAGCAGCAGGAACTGCGTAATGTCAGCTGACAAACCTCAGCGTCGGCCTACAGGCGAAAGGCATGGCAGCTTTCCTGGCTGACAAATAATGTTCACAATATGACTTTATGTGAGCCTGAATGACATTCATCAGTTCTCTGTCTTATCAATCTCCCTTAACTTGTTTGTTTCTGTCGGCCATGTGGTCGTGGTGACTTAAATGCTATTCTTGCCGCTGAAATTTAGTGGCAGATACAGACTCCGCCTACTCGGCATACCACAGGTGTACGCCGGTGTGGTAATGGGGTGGACCCAGTTCTTCCAGGTGAGGGGGGGGGAGTCTGACAGCTTCCTGTGTGTTACAGAAATGACCGGACCTATACAGGAAATGACACGTAACAGCCAGCAGAGGGAGCCACTCCCCTTCGCCCCCGTGTCCCACCATGAGAAGGTAAGCCCCCCCTGACCTGAACTAACCTGTTTACTGAATACTAAACTATATAATAAATAAATGAAGTGTATAATAAATACATTTACATATATAAATAATACAGATCAGTAGTTTTATTCTTTGTAGGTTTGGTTCATCATTAAGTTTAATGTTTATGAGAAAGAATTTCTGAGTGACAAGCTGCTGGTTGGAACTGAGCATGCTGATTGGTGACACATGATGTCACCAATCAGGATGAAACATTAAACTGTTGTCCAGATGTGAAGAGTTTAAACTAACTAATGACCAAAGATGTTTTTAACTTTGATTATTGCTATTTACAGTCATACAGTGTGTATATATATATATGTATATATATATATATATATATATATATAATATAATATAATGTGTGTGTGTGTATATATGTATGTATATATGTGTGTGTATATATATATATATATGTGTGTGTGTGTGTGTGTGTGTGTGTGTGTGTGTGTGTGTGTGTGTGTATATATATATATATATATATATATGTATATGTGTGTGTGTGTGTGTGTATATATATGTATATGTGTGTGTGTGTGTGTGTATACACTCAGAGAGCACTTTATTAGGAACACTTGTTCAATCCAACACAACAGCTTTGCCATAAATTCTACATTTATGAAGCTTAGATATTTTCAGTTTTTGTTTTCATTGTCAGAAAGGTGATAATTCTACATTATATTTATTATTGAGCTCATAGTGGGTGGTGGTGTACTGGAGTGTTAATAATATTTTGTCCCCCTCATGTATGTTAATGGGGTGGACAAAATATTAGGAACAGTTTTTGAGTGCACCACCACTACAACCTCAATAATACACATACAGTAGATTTAATGGCAGAGCTGTAGCATTGGATTGAACAGGTGTTTCCTAATAAAGTGCTCGCTGAGTGTGTGTGTTGTGTGCGAGTGTTACTGACTCTCTCTCTCTGTGCGTGTGCGTGTGAACACGCGTGTGCAGATGGGGGAGGTGGTGTACGAGGAGCGGGTCTATCCTGCAGGAAAGTGGGCGTGTGTGACGCGAGCCGAAGATCTGTACGAGCAGAGCATCTCCACGGCCTTCATGAAGCTAATGCGCTTCATCTGCAAAGAGAACTCTGCAGGTGAGGCTCTGCCCCCTCGCCACACACCTGTCTGCGGAGGACGACAGGTGTCAGAAAACATTTCATGAATTAATAACTAATTGGACAATAAAAACAGGAATTAATAAATCTGTTTACAAACTAATAATTAAATTCTATAAATAAATAACTAAATTAAAGTAATCCATTATTAGATATTTTAATGGGCAATAAAAAGAGGAATTATAAAAAATTTGCAAATGAAGTAATAATCTTTAAATTTACAAAAACAGCATAAAACAGTTAATAAATCCATCATTTAAAAATACATTGATGAATACCTGATCTATTGTCCTTATCTATTATAAATCTATTTGAAAATGCATTTTAAAAACTGGAATGTGTTTATTGTTATTTATTGTTATATTTGTTTTATTGTTGTTTCTTTTTTTAAACTGCATTTTTAAAAAATTTTATTCAGGAATTCATCAGTTTTATGTTGTTTGTAAATTTGATGGAAATTTTATTTATTGATGGATTTATATTTCTTTTTATAATTCCTCTTTTTATTGCCCATTAAAATACCTAATAATCGATTACTTTGTAATTTAGTTATTTATTTATGGATTAATTAATTAATTTGTTAACAAACTTATTGATTCCTGATTTTATTGTATAATTAGTTATTAATTAATGAAATGTTTTTTTACTATTTCTGTGACCATTATGGTCGTATCTATATCTATCAGTATATCTGTCAGCCCGTTAGAAAAACAGTTGTTAGATTATTTATTTTTATATTTGATTTATTTCACTCAGATAATTCACGCGTTATCAGCATGTGTGACATCACCTGGTCAGCTGATCCTCTCTGACATCATCAGATCAGGCTGTTTCTAAATATATAAATATAATAATGTAACAGACTTCAGATACATGTATAAACGCACTCTTCAGTAGGAGATATTTGCTATGAATTCTGGGTAATTGAAGACATATTTCAAACAAGAAAACATGGCCTCTCAGCTGTGTTTTTAACAAACAGCTGTTCAGACTTAAATGTTTCTCTGTTAAACATGTTAAACTACACACTGAAAGCATGTTTACACCTGTTGTTGTCACGTGTCACTGTTACTATGGAAACAGCATTTGAGTGAGACATTTATGTATTTATTCTGTTTAAAACATACAAAACATAATAATCAAAAAGACAAAACACAACAAAAAATAAGAAGAAACAGTCAACAGTTTAGTCATACTGAAGTCTGTAGGTGCAACAGCTTTATTATCAATTTTGGGCCATCAGAAATAATCAATATTTATATTAAATGATAGAATTTAGCTTGCATTAAGGGGCACCTCAGGGCACCACCCTTTGAAAATGTAGTTAATTTAGTCTCATCAAATATACTGCATTATCAATTTTGAAACTCTGATTAATATATTAAAGAGGACCTATTATGCTCATTTCCAGCTCTATATTTTCTGCGGAGTGGAGCAGTGAACTGGCTGCTGTGCGTGGAGCACATGACCATATAAAGAAGAGGTTAAATAGACCAGCGTGTATATACAAAAGTATTTATTTAAAAGATAACGAGTAAAAACACTAAATATCTAATCTAACTAAATATACTGAACTAACAAAAACAACTCCTAACAAAAAGGAGTGTGTGTGTGTGTGTGTGTGTGTGTGGGGGGGGGGGGGGTGAGTATGTGTCTTTGTTTTGCCTCCGTATGTTTAAGTTAAGTATGTTCTAAGTATGCTTAAGGCCAATTCGTGTAGGATAATGGTGCCAGGTTAGAAAAGAGGATAGTTTGTAGTTACAGTAGTTACTGGATGTTCTATGAACATGTGTGTGGAGCATAACAACATCAACTTAGCAGTGTGGCTATCCAATAACCTGAGCGACTGTGGCTCAGGAGGTACAGCGGGGCGTCCAGTTATCAGAAGATCGGCGGTTTGATCCCCGGCTCCTCCAGTCCGCATGTCGAAGTGTCCGTGGGCGAGATACTGAACCCCAAAAAGTGTGAGTGTGATTGCTTAGAAACTCCTGATGAGCAGGTTGGCACCTTGCATGGCAGCCTCTGACATCAGTGTATGAATGTTGGCTTGTAGTGAGAAGCACTTTGAGTGGTCGGAAGACTAGAAAGGCATTATATAACTGCAGTCCATTTACTATGAAAAGACATCACAACACTAAAGTTCAGTGAATAACATCAAACCAAATCAATACATGTGCAATGACAAAAGTTAAGCAATCCTGTGCTTAGCCATGTACCGCTACGCTATGCTCAGCCCAGTTAACGTTACCAGTCCGTGAAAGGAGAAGGGTTCTTTGGCGTGCTTCTTTGTTAGCTGAGCCAGGGTTAGCGTTAGGGTTAGCTGAGCCAGGGTTAGGGTTAGGGTTAGCTGGGCCAGGGTTAGCGTTAGGGTTAGCTGGGCCAGGGTTAGCGTTAGGGTCAGCTGAGCCAGGGTTAGCGTTAGGGTTAGCTGAGCCAGGGTTAGCGTTAGGGTTAGCTGAGCCAGGGTTAGCGTTAGGGTTAGCTGAGCCAGGGTTAGTGTTAGGGTCAGCTGAGCCAGGGTTAGCGTTAGGGTTAGCTGGGCCAGGGTTAGCGTTAGGGTTAGCTGGGCCAGGGTTAGCGTTAGGGTTAGCTGGGCCAGGGTTAGCGTTAGGGTTAGTTGGGCCAGGGTTAGCATTAGGGTTAGCTGGGCCATGGTTAGCGTTAGGGTTAGCTGGGCCATGTCAGCACTGTGATCATGTGATGATCATGTGACAGGGCGGTACCTGGGCATGACAGTGCCGGTGGTCAGCAGCGTGCACATGATGGAGGATGGGAACACATTCGGGAAAGACGTGCTGACGGCGTTCTTCCTGCCCGCCGAGTTCCAGTCGGCCCCGCCCACACCAACCGACCCTGACATCACCATCGTCCACCGGGAGCCAGTCAGAGTTGTCGCCAGGTGAGACAATCCTCAACATCAGCAATGAGACGTGTGACCACGAGCACCAGACAGAGCTGAAATGATTCATCGATCAGTCGATCAACAGAAAATTAATCTGCAAAATTAATCTGCAACTATTTAGATAATCAAATAATTGTTTGACTCATTTTTTAAACAAAAGCGCCACAGATGAGATCTGAAGCTCCTGTGTCATAAACCAAATGTTTGTGTTTGGACGTTTGAAGAAATTATAACGAGTCATTTTTCAGTTTTCTGACATTTCAAAGACAAAACAAACTGAGAAAATAATCCGCAGATTAATCAATAATGAAAATGATGATTAGTTTCAGCTCTAATATGGAACATCTGATCAATAATCAGTTTGGTTTTGGACTTGTTTGAAAGTGAACTCCGTTTAAATGTGAGAAGTTGCAGAGTCCTAACTGTCCCTGAATGCAGCGTCACACCTTTCACACCGGTCCAAATTATTGATTATTATTTATCAGAATGACTCAGAAATGTTCTTCAAACTGTTTAAATAATTACAGAAAAACTCTCATTCTTTTTAGAGCTGCAACAATTAGTCAATCAATCTTAATTCTTAAATGTGAATACTTTTTGTGTTCTTTAGTCTCTATGACAGTAAACTGAATATCTTTGTGTTGTGGACAAAACTAGATATTTGAGGACGTCAGCTTTGGGAAACACTGATCCACATTTTCACCATTTTAATGACATTTTATTGACCAAAAAACAAATCGAATAATCCAGAAAAATCACATTAATAATCATGTTGATAATCAATAAAAAACTCTAGTTCAAGTTAAAGTCAATTTAGGACCCGCCTTCTTGAGGTAGATAACGAATCAGATAACAGACAACCTGTAACTATGACGATCATTAACAGTTTAAAGAACATCTTAACATGGAGAACATTCTGCTCTCTGATTGGCTGTTGTCACTCTGTGTATTGACGTGGTTCTGCTCTCTGATTGGCTGTCAGGGCCTTCTTTGGGACGACCAATGAGGAGACGGTGTTGCGTCAGGTGCATCAGCTGTGGGAGATTCTGGGCGTCCGAGACGATGTGCGGACGGACACCTTCATGATTGCCGTGTACGAGAACCCCGGCGTTCCCCGTCGTCGCAACGAGATCTGGTTCATCACACGGAACCTGTAGGGACCTTCCCATGATCCTCTGCTCCTCCTCCTCCTCCAATTGGGTGGTTTGTTGTCCGTCTTTTTATATGTAAAACTGACCAATCAGAGCAGACGTAAACAGCCCTGCCCCTCTCTGACTAACTGATATCCTATTGGCTCAAAGTCCACATGACCCCGCCTCTCACACATAACTTCTAACACATAACTATAATCTGTGATGATGTCAGAAGCAGTTTGTTTCCATGGAGACGGTTAGAGAGCAGGACAGGAAAAGACTAAGGCTGAATCCAAATGTCCTCCCTCTGGACCTGCAGCCTGAGCGCTCGAGTGTTCACCGTCATCACATCAAGTCGGGCCGCGAGGGGATAAAATACGCTCTGAGACGGACTTAAGACCTCCAGTGCTTCCACAGAGATAAATTGAAACTGTCTGAATTAACCCTGTAACTCATTTCAGTGTTTTTCTGAACGGTTCTTCATGGTTCTGGCGTGCAGCTCTGCTGCTTCACTCTCAACACATCTGCTCAGAATGCTCAGTGAGATTTTCCCTTTAGATGAGCTGTTGACATACTGACAGTAAATCTTCACTGACCTTCACACAGTAGACAGAAACAATCCGTTATTAAGCCTATAGGCCTGTTATTCTGTGTACATTATACCTCACTACATCACAACAGTGAAAAAGTCATCAAGAGTTAATACTTTACACACTATATTATTGTTGTATTTTTATTATTGATAATAATAATAATTAGTAGTATTCTTTACATTGTCACTTTATAGCCTATATTGCTGTGGATTATGGGTAATTTTCTGAGCATTGTCAGGTGAAGTCTGCAGCCCAAGTGGACTCTGGAGGTCTGCAGAAGTCCACTAGAGGCCTCCTGTGGATGAGTTGTGGGTTTGGACAGACCTCAGACCTGCAGACATCCTGGGAACAAGTCTGTGAGTGTGGTGAAGTCTGGGCGTTTGGATTCAGCCAAAATAAGTGATGTCACAGAATACATCATTTCCTGTTTTCTGCTCAAAACTGACATGTATGTAGTATGTTTATTCTTCACGATGTCAGAATCAGCAGTGAAACTGAATATTTTTATAAAATCAAGTTTAAACATTAAAAAAAAAGCTGCTCTGATGATGAAGATGATCAGAATGCAGGTGGATTAAATATTAATTTCTCGTATTAAATAAATATCAGTGACAGGTGACTTCCTCTCTTCTTAATGTGTTTTTAATATTATCAGCATGTTACATGGTTTTAATCCTGCAGATTCGATGTGACATTAATATTTTACAAATCAACCAAAACATGTTTGTTTGTATTTGTTATAAAAACTTTGTTTTCAATGTTTTTTTATTTAGTTTTTCTTCCATTTCAATGTGTTAAAAATATCAAAATAAAATCTGATTTAAGTGACAAGTCAATTTTATTTATATATATTATATATTATATAGCGCCACACACAGCAGAAGTGATCTCAGGGCACTTTCCACATCAGACCGAACTCATCAATAAATAAATCCTCGGTCATTAATAAATGGGTTAATCCTCAGTTTATTCTTAAGGTTTTTACGCTGTTTGCTTGTGGAGGAAAAAAAGTTAACACTTTATTTTAAAAGCTCCTTTAATTGCATAACAATTTTCTAGAAATTTTAAATGTAGTTTGCAGGAATTTTAACTGTTAATTTTTAGCACATTTTACAGAATCTTTGGTGCAATTTGGTACAAATAATTAGAAATATTGGAAAAAGTGTTCAGCAGGTTCAGTTGGTAAGTGCATGATCATTTTATTTGGGTTCCTGGATGTTAATTTGCAAAAATTCTTTAATTGACAAACTAGTTTGTATTAGTGTTAGCATATTAGATTCTTTCTTAAGAACTATATAATGAGTGTGTTAACCATATAATACCAAACAACCCTTTCAAAGAAATGTCCTGAGAACAAACAGCAGCTACTCTTAGGAGGCTGTTAAAAAAAAAAAAATTCTTTTAAAACTACATATAAAACTACAACTTCCACATTTCTCTTATAAAAAGTCTGAGAAATGAACCATTAAAAATCTGCAAACTACTCTGAACATTTTCAGGAAAGTAGTAATATTAGTAATATTAGTAAAAGACCTGTACAATAAAGTTACCAAAAAACATTGACAACGGCTGTCGAATGAATGGATACTGACAATTATTGATCACGTTTCACTGATATTTCCAGTAAACAGTTTCTACACTTAAATGAAAAACGAGTATGAATATTTAGATTTTTATCATTGAAAAGGAGCTGATTTATTTATTGATTTATTGTTTAAAGTAGAGTGACGAGGCATTGCTTCAGGAACAGAAACGTTTATAGATGGAAATATTGAAGGTCGTTCAGAGAAACTTCAGAACAGAAAACTTCAGAACCAAAAACTTTATTTACAAAAATCTGGACTTTCACAGTCAGAAAAACTTAAGAAACCCTAACACTATTAAAAAAAAACAAAAAAACAGGAAATAACAGGAAGTAAAGGGGGCGGGGCTCTGGTGTGATGTCATCAGATCAGATCAGCCACTGCAGAGAAACAGAAATGATTAATCAAAAAAAAAATTGTTAAAGAAACTAAAGTGTTACATGACCTCAATGACATCATTAGCTGAGCTGCTATGCTAAGCTAGTTAGCTTTGTTCGTACCGTTCATGGGCATCTCGTCGATCTGGGTGGAGTAATACTGCTCGATGTCTCGCAGGATTCTGATGTCATCGTTCTTCACAAAGTTGATGGCCACGCCCTTACGACCATAACGACCCGAACGACCAATCCTGGAGTAGGTCAAAGGTCAGACGTCACAGATTCATTCATTAATCAGGAACCTGAACTTGTTTTTTCTTCTTTTTGAAGTAAATAAAATAATATTAATACACACACACACACACACACACACACACACACACACACACACACACACACACACACACACACACACACACACACACACACACACACACACACACACACACACACACACACACACACACACACACACACACACACACACACACACACACACACACACACACACACACACACACACACACACACACACACACACACACACACACACACACACACACGTGTGTGTAGGGATATGGGGAGGTGTGCTGTGTACCTGTGGATGTAGAGCTCTCTGTTGTTCGGCAGGTCATAGTTGATGATGAGAGAAACTTGAGGAACGTCCAAACCTCGAGCCCAAACATCCGTCGAGATCAGCACCCGACTGATGAGAGAAAGTATGTGATGTCATGCCATGATGTTGAGTCATGATGTTGCATCATGTCACATGTCTTACCTAGCTCCAGATCTGAACTCCTTCATGATGGACTCCCTCTCCTTCTGAGGCATGTCTCCATGCATCGATGACACCGTGAAGTTGGCCTCCCTCATCTTCTCCGTCAGCCAGTCCACCTACGACACACAGAAAGACTCAACTACCCAACTATTCCTGCAGGTTTTTTGCAGTCAAATGGGGTTTTTTAATTTTGTCAGCTTTTTTTTTTTTTTATTTAGTCTTAGTCCTGTTTTAAATGTCCTTGTTAGGTTTTATCATATTTAGTCAACCTCATCCTGTTCTGTTTTTTTTGGTCAGGTTTTAGTTCACCAAGAGTCTGGGCATTTTTGTCTCATCTTAGTCAAAGAAACCCTAATTAATTTAGTATAGTTTTAGTCAATGAAAACTGTTCATGAAAACATCAGTCTTTTTTAGCCATCAGATTATGTTGAACATTTCAGTCAATCTAACCTAGACAAAATGAATAATTTGTCATTTTAGTCACTTATTTCACATAAGATTGTATATTATCTGATAAAAAGCACAGGTTGAATGATTAAGAATGCGGCTTTGCATAAAGTGTCTGGTCTGATGGTATCAATTTAAAGAATACATCCAGACATGGAACATGTTCTGATTTGCATACTTATTTTGAACCAACACGATTCAACAGCTGGGGCTCAATAGCCTCTTTAAAATTATTATAAAACAATGAGAGCTGTACAGACAATAAAATGTTTTGAAACCAATTTTTTGGTTGCCCAAAGTACAAACTTACCTTTCTGTCCTGAACAAGTGAAATAAAACTAGTTTGCCTAATAAAATTGAAAATACTGTACATACAGCAACTGCAAATAGAGGTTAAAGGTTAAACAACACATGGTTTGCTAGAATAAGAACAACCATGATAAGGAAGTGTAACGTTATACACTGCTATTTTAATGAAAACAGCTGTCTACATGGGCCACGTAATGGCTTGTGTTTCACTTGCACTACATACATGTAAATGTGACCTGGAGTCTATTTTCCTCCATTTTATGCGTGTACCTACACTTATAGTTTATTGGGCTATGAGCACTTCCAAACATGGATGACCTCCAGTGTACCTCCTGGCTGCTCTTTCACACCAGGCCAAATGAACTGTACTAACCAGGCAAACGGACCTGAGATCTTTTTAACCAAACCAAACAAGTCAGATGTGAAAACACTGTTAGGGTGCCCAAAC
This sequence comes from Scomberomorus guttatus, assembly GCA_038419695.1. NCBI lineage: Eukaryota > Metazoa > Chordata > Actinopteri > Scombriformes > Scombridae > Scomberomorus > Scomberomorus guttatus. Next base: position 95,091 of record CM076447.1, on the reverse strand, counting down.
TTTTGCACGTGCCACAATGATGTTTTTATTTCTGTCCCTTTGCTCTGATTACTGCTTTGCACACTCTTGGCATTCTCTCGATGAGCTTCAAGAGGTAGTCACCTGAAATGGTTTTCACTTCATAGGTGTGCCTTATCAGGGTTAATTAGTGGAATTTCTTGCTTTATCAATGGGGTTGGGACCATCAGTTGTGTTGTGCAGAAGTCAGGTTACTACACAGCCGACAGCCCTATTGGACAACTGTTAAAATTCATATTATGGCAAGAACCAATCACTTAACTAAAGAAAAACGAGTGGCCATCATTACTAAGAAATGAAGGTCAGTCAGTCCGAAAAATTGCAAAAACTTTAAATGTGTCCCCAAGTGGAGTCGCAAAAACCATCAAGCGCTACAATGAAACTGGTACACATGAGGACCGACCCAGGAGAGGAAGACCAAGAGTCACCTCTGCTTCTGAGGACAAGTTCATCCGAGTCACCAGCCTCAAAAATCACAAGTTAACAGCAGCTCAGATCAGAGACCAGATGAATGCCACACAGAGTTCTAGCAGCAGACCCATCTCTAGAACAACTGTTAAGAGGAGACTGTGCGAATCAGGCCTTCATGGTCAAATAGCTGCTAGGAAACCACTGCTAAGGAGAGGCAACAAGCAGAAGAGATTTGTTTGGGCCAAGAAACACAAGGAATGGACATTAGACCAGTGGAAATCTGTGCTTTGGTCTGATGAGTCCAAATTTGAGATCTTTGGTTCCAACCGCCGTGTCTTTGTGAGACGCAGAAAAGGTGAACGGATGGATTCCACATGCCTGGTTCCCACTGTGAAGCATGGAGGAGGAGGTGTGATGGTGTGGGGGTGTTTTGCTGGTGACACTGTTGGGGATTTATTCAAAATTGAAGGCACACTGAACCAGCATGGCTACCACAGCATCCTGCAGCGACATGCCATCCCATCCGGTTTGTGTTTAGTTGGACGATCATTTATTTTTCAACAGGACAATGACCCCAAACACACCTCCAGGCTGTGTAAGGGCTATTTGACCAAGAAGGAGAGTGATGGAGTGCTGCGGCAGATGACCTGGCCTCCACAGTCACCGGACCTGAACCCAATCCAGATGGTTTGGGGTGAGCTGGACCGCAGAGTGAAGGCAAAGGGGCCAACAAGTGCTAAACACCTCTGGGAACTCCTTCAAGACTGTTGGAAAACCATTTCAGGTGACTACCTCTTGAAGCTCATCGAGAGAATACCAAGAGTGTGCAAAGCAGTAATCAGAGCAAAGGGTGGCTATTTTGAAGAAACTAGAATATAAAACATGTTTTCAGTTATTTCACCTTTTTTTGTTAAGTACATAACTCCACATGTGTTCATTCATAGTTTTGATGCCTTCAGTGAGAATCTACAATGTAAATAGTCATGAAAATATAGAAAATGCATTAAATGAGAAGGTGTGTCCAAACCTTTGGCCTGTACTGTATGTTGTATACATACAGTGTGTATAGACATGTATGTTGTATGTAAACAGTGTGTATAGACATGTATGTTGTATGTAAACAGTGTGTATAGACATGTATGTTGTATGTAAACAGTGTGTATAGACATGTATGTTGTACATAAAAACAGTGTGTATAGACATGTATGTTGTACATAAAAACAGTGTGTATAGACATGTATGTTGTATGTAAACAGTGTGTATAGACATGTATGTTGTACATAAAAACAGTGTGTATAGACATGTATGTTGTACATAAAAACAGTGTGTATAGACATGTATGTTGTACATAAAAACAGTGTGTATAGACATGTATGTTGTATGTAAACAGTGTGTATAGACATGTATGTTGTATGTAAACAGTGTGTATAGACATGTATGTTGTACATAAAAACAGTGTGTATAGACATGTATGTTGTACGTAAAAACAGTGTGTATAGACATGTATGTTGTATGTAAACAGACCTTCCTCTTGGTGTTGCAGAAGATGACGGCCTGTGTGATGGTCAGAGTGTCGTACAAATCACACAGAGTGTCAAACTTCCACTCCTCCCTCTCCACCGCCACAAAGAACTGCTTAATGCCCTCCAGGGTCAGCTCATCACTGTGGGGAGATGTTGGGGGGTGTGTGTTATGGTTCAGTTTATAATAAAAACAGCTGACTATAAATCTTTGTTTACTGAATGTTTTCTGGATGTTTCTGCATGTTTTATAATTGTTAGTGGACAGACCGTTTGACCAGGATGCGGATGGGGTCGGTCATGAACTTGTTGGTCATCTCCAGGATCTCGTGCGGCAGCGTGGCGCTGATCAGAACCACCTGTGTAGCCGGTGGCAGGTAACGGTAAACGTCATAGATCTGCTCCTTGAAACCTGCAGACAAAAGTTCAAACAGCTCTGAGGAGACGTGTCGCTGTTCACAGTATTTTGTCCACAGTGGTTGTGACATCACAGCTGTATCCAGGTGACATGTTCCCACGCACTCAGTCTCACCTTTGTTGAGCATCTCGTCAGCTTCATCCAGAACCAGCATCTTGATGGCCCTAGTCCTCAGACTCCTGCGACGAATCATATCTGCAGAAACACCAAATGCATCAGTCACAGGCCGACCAATCAGCACTCAGAGCAGAGACATCAGTGGTTAATCAGTAATAATAATTTAAAGTTTTAAAAAAATAATAATAAGTTTGATCAGCAGAGTCGATCGCAAAGCTGAAAGCTCGTCATGTGTTTGTCGTTATCACATGAAGAACCATCTCTGGTTCTGCTGCATTGACTTCCTTTTATAGACTGTCCATTATGAGTCTGATCACAGGAATGTGATGATGAGTCTGGACTCTTTAATAAGTAGCTGATCAATGTAGATTAAAAGATTTCTCTGAACTGGAGAAGAGCTGATGTTTTGAGGATTCAGAATTCACTTTGACAGTCATTTGATTTGTCTTATTACTTATTTTATTCTCATAACTTATTTCATTCTTCTGGTGATTTGTGAAACTTTTCCTCTTTATATTTGATGTGATTTCATGTCAATATCCATCTGGTTCAATAAAGTTTAATTAAAGATAGTCTGTGGCGTTCTCTGACGTTCTTCACGTGTTCCACACTTTTCAGCCGTGATAGACTGATGTTCAGTTATCAGCTGGAGAACACGTTCCAACACACCTAAGAGAGCTGCCGCTCGCCTGTCAGGTGGAAAGTCAGGTGACTCACCGAACACTCGCCCCGGTGTTCCCGACACCACATGCTGGCCGTAGTCCAGTTTCCTGATATCCTCGCCCACGTTGGTTCCTCCGATGCAGGCGTGACACTGAACGTTCATGTAGTCTCCCAGAGCCAGCAGCACCTAGAGACCAGGAGAGAACCAATCAGAAACCAGAACGCTGACCACACTCATTGCTGATTGGCAGGGCCTGACAGTGTGGGCGGGCCTACCTTCTGGATTTGTCCAGCCAGCTCTCTGGTTGGAGCAAGGATCAGTGCCTGGGTCTCCCTCACCTGCAAACAGGTAACAGCATGATGTCATCACCTGCACAGGTGCTTTCAACCTCGAGGCTATGCTAACACGGAACCCCAAGGATACGCTGTTCCTGCGTTCTTTAAGCAGTTTCCACATTTGTTAAAGAGTTAATGCATTAGCGTGTTTGCAGACACCAACCTGGATGTCCAGACACTGTAGCACCGACACACAGAACGTGGCCGTCTTTCCGGTTCCAGACTGAGACCTGAGCAGATCAGACAGCAGCTGTCAGAACATTAAGGAACATGGTGGAACATTACAGAACAGTTCTCAGAATTCTTACTGAGCAATGACGTCTCGGCCTTTGATGATTTGTTTGATGGCTCTCTGCTGGATTGCTGAGGGCTTCTCAAAACCTGAAAACAAAAAACATTAACATCTGGTGATGTGAGAGAACAGCTGGATCCATAGAGAACCCTGACGCCAGCAGAGGAATGTTCACACTCAGGGTTCCCCAGACGTCTCCATAGTGATCATATGATGGCCTGAACAGCAGCAACACTCACTAAAAGGTGGAGTTTACTGTGTGAAATGCAGGATGTTTTCATGTCAGACTGAAATGTGTAATTTGATGTAATGTGATCTAAAGCCAGTAAATACAGTGAGTATCTAATTTTTATTATCATTAACACAAACACCATATGATTCATCCATTTTAAAGTATGTACCGGGATTTTTACTGTGAATTACCTACAAATGTTTTATATCACTTTAATGATAAAAGTTAATCTCCTGCAGCTGCTAAAGAAGCTACATGAATAATAAAGGCCTTTTAGAGGGTTTAATGAATATAATCAGCTTGGTCCAAGCTGCCCCACTGTTTATCTCTCAGGTTTACCCAGAATCAGGCTGAGGACACCAGACTCCACTCACATTTCTGCCCATTTACAGTCGTTTTACTCCCATCAGACAGAACTACATTTTAGATAATTTCCAGCTTGTTACAAATTACTTATCAGTTCATCAGTTAACACTTTGGGCCTGATTTCAACATGTTTTAAACCTGGTGGAGGTGCTTCACACTGGATTTGTCTCAGCCTCTGAACTGAAGAACAGCCGCAGGGCTGTTGTGTTTAAAGTCCAGATGAAACTGCATTTCTAGAGTATCTAACCGTCACATCGTGAAGTATTTCTGAGTGAAACAGGACAGACAGGCTGGACTTAACTTTGGGAGGAATTTGATTTAAACTTGGAAAAGTGGGTGGGTCATAATGAATCTTAGCTCTGTGCCGCTAAAAGTTGAAGATTGATTGATGGGTAGATGTCATAATGTTATTGGTTGAAATTAGTTGGTTCAAACCTACATAAACACACATTTTGTACTACATGAAGAAAACATGATTGGATTTTTTAAAAATATAATACAAAGAAATAGATTTTTTGTATTCTTTTGGCATATACTGTTAAATAGGTGCACAATATGACCGGGGATGTGATCTAAAAGAGTTAAAGAGGCATTTTTCATTTCATCTCAACTTTAACAGGCCGGACAGTGAAGAACAGTTGTCAGGTTGTTGTGATATACAGGCCGGACAGCGATGACCAGTGAACAGCCGGAGGCAGCCTTAGCGGCTAATGCTAACAGAGTCCCGCTGAACATTGGAATAATAATAAAATATTATTAACACACATATAAAGTCACCTCTACGCGTGTGAAACGTGAATAAACGGTGTAGCCAATCTACTTAAACCCTATTTTTTTAAGGATATTTTTAAAAACGCCAGCTAGCTTTAGCATTCAGAGCTAACTCTCCCCGGCCTACCGTAGGCGTAGATGCCGCGGAGCAAGTCCTCCCGCAGGCCCATGGTGTCGAAGGTGGGGGTGACATCTACCTCCTCGCTGGTCTCAAACTCCACCTTGGTCATGTCCTCCTCCTTAAGGAGCCTCTTCCTGCCCTGCGGCCCCGCTGCAGCCATCGTCGTCTGGGCTCTGGTTCCACTGGAAAACCGAGAAACTGTCGCCGCGCGGTCTGAAGCTGCTCGCTGCTAACGGGGGAGAAAGAGCGCCGCACGTGTCGCGCTGTTGACGTGTGAGGTAAGCGACGCTGTACCTGACGTCACATCCTACTTGGGTTTTTTGTTTTGTTTTTTTACTTATTGATGTATCTACGTTTTTACTTTATTGAGAACATAAATTGACATCAGTTACGTTCTTTTGTTTATGACATCACGACTAGTTTGGAGCCAATCGTGGTCCAGTATGCAATTTACACAAGTGTGACGTGAAAACTTGAAGCCTCCAGTGCACAAACACTGAGAATGACTTTACAGTGAAGGAGGAGACATCTGATGTCCAGCAGGAAAACTGCGGTCATAAAAACACACCAGATTAATCACAAATTAATCCTGTAATGATTAAAGTCTTAAAACATGAGAAAAAACATCTAAAGTAAATTTTCTTTAAAAAGTCACTAAAACTAAATCTGATTAATCTCACAGAGACAGCTTTATTACAAACAATTCCACCGTATAGTCCTGGAATCTGTGTGTAACAGCTGACCTCTTTATATACAGTCAATGGTGTAGATGTGTAGCAGAACACAGAACATTAATTACCGTCAGATCCTGACCAATCTGGTGTTAATGGAGTTACCGCTGCTGTGCCACGCACATAAATGCGCAGTTTTCTCAGTTCTCTTAGTTCAAATACACACATCATTTCAGCTGCTCTGTGATGCTTCAGGTATTTAATAAAGTCAAAGGAAAGAATCTAAAGCACAGCAGCTGTGGGCAACAAACAGAACATCAGTACTGATGTTTCTACAGCCCCTTTCACACAGGCAGTCTATCCCTGAAATGTTCAGGAACATTTCCTGCATGGGGTCATGTGTGAATGGGAGCAGGGATCGATATTCAGGGAAATCTGTACTGCCAGTTTCCCACCTCAAGACCTCGTTACATTCAGGGAAAAAGCCGGTATGACTGTGTTGTTAATGAAAGCAGTAACATTGCAGGACAAGCACGTAAAGGGTTATGTCCGTTTGACGAGAGACACTTTCACGTGGCACGAGCAAACCAATCACACAACTCCACTGATTATGTATTTCAATCTACAACTTGTTTACTGTTGCCTTGTCAAAGCATTCACGGGTGATTTGATAACTAACAAGCAATACAAGTTCTTTTGTTTGCAAACAAGCTCCTTTTTTTCAAGAAAACAGCTCCTCACTCGCCATGTTCCTGAAAATAATGAGACATCTTCCACCATGTAAACGTACATCCGGCCTTGCCCCATCTTCTTCTTCTTCTGTTGAGTTTTATGGCGGTTGGCATCCATAAGTTTTTTTTATTTTTTTTTATTTCAAACTGTCAGCATATAGACAGTATCAAAAGAAAACATCATCACATACATATTGACATAACTTTGAGAAAACAAAATGAAAAGCAGTGTCAAACAGTAAAAAACAACAGACACGAAACAAAACTAACGTTAAATAAATATAGTAGAAATAAAGACGCGAGTGTATGACAATAAGTTTGCATCAAAAGTTTAAAAGTATTGCATACATTCATTGTTTTGATTGCTTTTTTGTTTTGTGAGGAAGAAATCATTGACACGTATTGTTCCATTTCCTTCATAAATGCAAAGAATTGAGGCTTCTGTTTGTAAATTTACATTTATGAATGTGGAATTTGGCGAGAAAATTAGATTAATAAGGAAAACTGCATTATCATCTTTGTCACTATAATCATAGAAACCAAATATAATATTTCTATAGTAAAAAATAAAATCTGAGAAAACTATAAAATTATAAACATCTTTCCACAGTGCATATGTAATTTCACAAGACCAAAATAAATGGGAGCAAGTTTCAGGATGTAATTCACAGAAAGAACAGTTTATATCTGTCACTCTTTAACTTTTGTAAGAAATGTTTCACTGGACAAAATCTGTGGATCAATTTAAATGAAACTTCTTTCACCTTATTTGTTAGAGGGAACTTTTGTGGTAAGGACCAAACTGTTTTCCAGTCAATATTACTAACAAAATTACTCCAGTAAAATGTTGCTGTAGGAACAGAAACCATGTTGGCAGAGAGGGGTCAACATTCCTAAATAACATGTATATACCAGATGGAATAGCATCAAAAACTATAGAAAATTATTCTGGGGTTATTGGTATATTGTACCTGGTGAGAAATTCTGAGTAGTTGTACAGAAGCCCTTCTTTATTAAACAGCTGACTCACTAGTATACTATTGTTAAACTATTTATCATAGAATAATGACTTGTTCTTATATATAATATTACAGTTGTTCCAAATATAACATCTCTGCGGAGAGAAATTGTATTTGTAAATCAGTGCCCATGCCAAAAGAACCTGTTCATCAAAATTGGAAAGTTTAAGTGGGATGTTTTGAATACTACAGTTACAAAGCAGAATGAAATTTAGGCCACCTACATGATGAGAGATGAAATTCCAAATAGAAGTAGGGTTTTTTTAGATACTGTTTGATCCAGTTTATTTTGAATGTATTGTTGAGAGAGCTGAAGTCTATAAAATTTAGTCCACCATTGTATGTATTCAGAACAATAGATTTTCATATAAAGTGGGTTTTGTTTTTCCATAAGAAATTGCTTCGCATCCTATCAATAGATTATCTCTACTCTACTTTGAATTATCAGCATATAATGGCTGAGCAGCATAGGCTAGATATACCTTCTGCCTTAGTAAGCAGAACTCTGCCCTACAGAGATAAGTGTCTTTGTAAGCAGTGGTTGAGAACTTTTTGGGTTTTTTCAATAATTGGAGTAAAGTTTAAAGTGCATTTGGATTTCCTATCTTTAGTAATTTGGACCCTGAGATATGTAACAGAGTTTCTCACAGGGATATTAGAAACTGAAGTCACTGGTCATAATTTACATTTATTAAGATTAAGTGAAAGCCCAGAAGCCTTGGAGAAGGACTGGATAGTGCTGACTGCCACTGATACCTAAGAAGCATCTTTAAGAAACAAGGCAGTCTCATCTGCCAGCTGACTAATAATTATTTCCCTGTCAGCAATAACAATACTTTTTAAAGAGCTGTAAATTAAGAAGTTGTGCAGCTAGAAGGAACAGATATACAGACAGAGGACACCCTTGCCAGACCCTGCAATTTAAGGGAAATCTTGGGGATGTGCCACTGTTTAGTTTACTAGAGCTGTTTCTGTTAGTATATAATGTTTTGACTGATTTGCAAAATAAATAATCAAAACTGAATTTGTTTAGAGCAATCATCATAAAACCATGTTCCAAAAAATCTAACGTTTTACAAAAGTCTAAAAAAAATAATAAAACTGTCATCATGAACAAAATCTGAGTAATCTAATATATCTAAAATGAATATTACATTGTTCAAAATATGCCTATTTTGCATAAAACATGATTGGCTTTTGTCAGTGATGGTATATAGTACAGATTTCAATCTATTAGCCAGTATTAAAGCACAGATTTTGTAATCATTATTTAACAAAGAGATTGGGTGCCAATTGTCTAGTATGAGGGGATATTTTATAGGTTTGGGAATCAGGGTGATTAGACCCTGACATCATGTAGGGGGGAGTGAACCTCTGTCAGTACTTTCTGCAAATACTTCTTTTAGAAACGGGGCTAAGCTTACAGAAAATTGTTTATAAAATTCAGCAGTAAAGTCATCTGTTCCAGGTGATTTATTGTTTTTTAAATGGTTTATAGCATCAGTGATTTCATTCAAAGAAATAGGACTGTCACAAAACACTATGTGCCTCATTCAACTGATTAATATTAGGAATAGAATCAAAAAAGTGAGAGGCAGCTTGATGACAGTACTTGGAAGTGTAAAAATTACTGTAAAACTCAGCACAATAGTTTGCTATTTTCTTTTGATCATCAGTGATCGATCCATCAATTCTTAATTGCTGTATAGTGTTATTTTTAGATTGTTGTCTAAAAAAGTATGCAGAGTTCTGCTCTCCTTGTTCGAGCCATCTTCTACGTGATCTAACAAATGCTCCTTCAGCTTTACGCTTATATATCTTGTCCAACCTGTGCTGTTGATCAGTAAGCTCAGTCTTTTCTGACTCAGTGAGGACATCTACTGGCTTGGAAGCTAAAGATGCAATCTTACGTATTGTATCATTTTCATCTGCTCTACTTCTTTTAGCTAAATCACTACTGCATTTCCTAAAGTATTAAGCAATCTCATGTTTTAATAACTCCCAATTATTACTATACACATTTTCATTTAGAGCTTTGTTCCAGTAATGTCTAATCATTCTATTGATTTGAGCAGTAGTAGTAGTAGTAGTAGTAGTAGTAGTAGTAGTACTATTAAGTTGCCAGTATGAGGATTTACTAGTAGTGGAGGAAGACAGTAAATGAATATAAATGTGAATGGCCTTAAGATCAGATAATGGTGACAGTAAAATGTCTGATAAAACATTTTTCAGATCTTTGGAGATAAGCCAATAATCAATACGTGACTGGCCTGATAGTGACTTGTTGCACCATGTATATGAATTCTGTAGTAGATGGGTATCCCTCCATGTATCAGTTAAATTAAATCTAAGTGTGAACATCTTCACATGAGAACTAGAGGAATCTGAACTCCTGTCAATGTGATTATCCAGCACAGTATTGAAGTCTCCAACAAAAATTATAGAAGAATTAGGAAATGTAGATAACTAGTGAAGTAGTCATCTTTCTAATCTGTCAATATAAGCATTATTCTCTGTTTTTGAGTTAAAACCAGAAACATTGACTATGATGTAGTTAAAGTTTGCAAGTTTTCTATTAAAACTGTTTTTCAAAATACAAACACCAGCTGAGCGTTTTGACCCATGAGACAGCCATAAATCACATCCCCACTGTGATCCCCAGAAATTAGCATCTTGTTCAGTTGAGTGAGATTCTTGTATAAAGCAACAATCAGTGTTATATTGTTTGCAATACAGAAATGTACCTTTATGTTTGATGTGGTTTCTTAACCCTCTCGTGTTTAGTGAAATAATAGACAGAGATAATGAAAGAAAAGGAACAATAAGAAAAAAAATAGAGTGCTAGACCCAACAAATGGTAATACACTAAAATAGAGAACTTACGGTCACTAAGAATGTACTAACAAGGGGATGAGAAGAGCAAAACTGAAAGCAGAATCAAGTAACAATGTGTGAAGATGAGGGTACAGTAAATTGTGCTCAATGTAGCAGATATCCTCCGGAAAGTTTTAAAAATGCTATTTTTCTCTTTTTCCTTTGAGGTAACTGAATAACTAAAATAACTAAAAATAGCTGCTTCATCTTTTATGTAGCATTGGTATATGTCTTCAAATTAAAATAAATATTCAGCTTAGCAGCTTTTAGCAAAGGGCATCACGTTACTAAGTAACTTGTTAGTGCAATTAAATGTTTGTTAAAAATAATAACCTCTGGCATTAAGGCTAAAGAGAGGAAAAAAAATAAAGTAACTTTGTAAACTGTACCCTGATTGTACCTCCTGCTAAATTTGGCACACTAACCGTGTGTCTAAGGTGGGAATATTTCAGTCCCATTCACAAAAGCATGGCCTCCAATAAAAGAAAGTCAGCATGTTTTATTTCTGTGCCTTTTCCACAGCAGGCCACAGTCTATTCCTCCTTCCTCTGTCTTCTGTTGACAAGTCCTCTTCCAGCTTTAGATTGTTATTCTTCAGAAAGGTAGTTTTTCACAGAACGCTAAACAGCATCGTGGTACATCTGAGAGGTGAACTCCAGGATGATGCCTCTGGGTTGAATGTTGTGTGGTTTCCTGTGGCCGAGACGATGCACCATATCAATGACGTCTGGTAGTTTGTCTTTGGCCTCTGGAAGAAGAGCTTGGCATACCTGGATGACTTCTTTTCGGATGTCTGGCTTTTCCTTCTCAACTAAGCCGTAGAGTTTTAGATTCCAGGGGCATGAATAGCTTTCCAAATGAGAAATCTGCTTCTCGTGTGGCAGAGCTTGCTTCATATTTTTCGATCCGTGATTCAGTGTGATCGACTCTATCCTTCACGGTTTTTATCTCAGCACAAACAGCATCAAACAATTCTTTAATGCCTGCAATCTGCCTAGCATTTTCCCTGACTGCTTCTTTTACTTCTGCAGTCACACTGGAGTTGTCACTGACCATCTTTTCCAGGGCATCCTATCTACTGTTTATCAGCTGAGAGAGAGACGAGAACTGGGAGAGAATGGTAGTCTTCTCCCTGTCTTCAGCTCTTCTCTGTTTAACTACAGGAGGCTCAGACAGTGTAACAGGAAGAGGTGGAAAATCTTTTTCCATCAGCGTTTGCTTCACTTGGTCAGAGTCTGAGCCCAGCTAGTCATGCATGTTGTCAGTGAGCGTGTTCTTAGCTTCAGCTTGCCCATCGAGGCTTGGTGTAGCAAGTTTGCTACCAGAGTTAGCACAAGTTAGCAACTTCCAAGCTTCACTCTTTCTTCTCTCTGAGCCTTTCATTATGGTTTATTGGCGTTAGCCAAAAGTAGTTGGGTACAATTACTGTCAAAATCGGTTAAGATAGTTATTTTGTTCACACATTTAGGTTTGCGGAGCACATCCATTTTTAATGGAAATTATTCTTCCAGTAAAATAGTTCACTGTGGGGTTCCTCAAGGTAGCTGCCTTGGTCCGCTCTTACATTCTGTCTTCACCAATGATTTACCTTGTACACTGGAAAAAAACAACTGTTATTATGTATGCTGATGACGCTACTTTGTATTGTGCAGCAAAAACAACTGACTGTTTGTTCAGTTTGATTAATAGCGATTTGGAAAAGGTGTGCAAATGGGTAAAAGAAAACAAACAGGTGCTAAACATAGCAAAAACAACATCAATTATTTTTGGGACCAGGTTCAAACTAGCTAATGATGCTTCCCTGAATTTATCAATTAAGGGATTGCAATTGAAACAAGTGAGCCAAGCAAAATTACTGGGAGTTACCTTGGATTCCCACTTGTCTTGGTCAGCTCATATTGATGATATAGTGGCTAAAGTGGGTAAGGGTATTGCTATGGTGATGAAATGTATTAAATATATACCTGCTTCCATTCTTAATCAGGTAGTACAGTCACTTGTTTTGTCACATCTAGAATATTGTTCCATCATATGGTCATCAGCATCACAGAAGGAGCGTCATAAACTTCAATTGGCGCAAAACAGAGCTGCCAGGGTAGTTCTTCAATGCTCATATAGAACAAATGTGACTGTTATGTATAAATGCCTCTCATGGCTGACAGTTGAATGCAGACTCCTTGTAAGCCTTCTCTCATTTTTTTAGGAATGTTTTATCCTCAAAGAATCCAAAATTTTAGGTGATCAATTAGTCTATATAGAAAACAGTCACACTCATTTCACCAGACAGGCACTAGGTGGTGACCTGGTACTTCCTCGACCTAGAAATAAGAACTTTCTAATACAATAGTGTTAACAATAGATTTAAAACGTGTTTAAATGATAAGTTAAAATCTACAGTGTGCTAAAGAGCCATATTTAATTCGAACAAGCTACCAGTATCCACAAGGCTAATACAGAATAAATACAGATTTAAAGATACTGAAAAGTGAACTGTTGCAGATGACCATATGATTGATTGTTGTTTTTGTTTTACTCCTATATTTATCTTCATTTTTTATATTTTTTAAAAATTTTATTATCTTCATGAATGGGTAAACCATAAATTTAACATTGTGCTAAGTCCTCAAAGTGAGCATGAATTTAAGTGTTTTCTCTTGCTTTATTTTAATTTATCATTATTGTTAATAATTTTAATTTATTATCAATAACACTGTATTTGTGTACTGATGTAATCATTTCATATAGTCACTTCAATCATTCATAAAATATCACTGAACTATTGTTCTCATGAGAACCTTATTTAGAACAGGAATGTTCTCTGCAGGATTACATGCAAATAAATATTCTATCATATATAATTTTACACCTCATCTTGTGATTACACATTTATTTATGAACATGAAACGTGATCATGTGATCAGACTGTGACCATACAGAACTGTGATCACAGCTTGTTCTAATGACACTTATTGATAAAGTCACCAAAACTAACTTTTCTCTTCAAAAGTGTTTTTATTGATCGATTGATTTCCTGCTAACAAACAATAACTGATGACATCACTGAGTATAGAAATATATACACATGAAAACATGATGCTGAGGAGTCAAAGGTCAAACTGCAGCAGTGTGACAAACTTTAACAGTCAGAGAGTCTAAAACAGTTCAGGTGAGTTCAGGGTCAGTCTGTAAATAACAGCTCTGTTGAGTTCAGGTATCAGAGTCTGATGAATTTGTTCAGGTCCAAGAGACATAAAATATTCCTCCTTCATCATCATCATCATCATCATCATCAGTTCTTCTCAGAGTCCAGGTTTGTCTCCTGATGACTGAACCAGTGAGTCTCAGATGAGCGAGTGTCCCTGAAAGCGTCACTGACTTGGTTCAGACTGAACATATGTTCTCTACACACTGATGATCTGATACATTCTCAATCAGTCATCATTATTCATCCAATAACAGTCAATACTCTGATAACGACACTGCAGGAAGTGAACCTCAACTTTGATCCTTTTATGTTCTTTTTCACGTTTAGATAACAGATGGTTACTGGTTATTGAATTTGTATTGATCACAACAGCCAGTGACTGTAATTGACCCTGAACTGTGTAGTTTATGTTCTTCATGATGTGTGCCGAGTGGCAGACAGAAAACAAAGAGTTTAGACTCTGAGTTCAGACTCTTCCTGCAGACTGTAAACCTGCTGAGTCAGCGGGGCGGCTCAGAAAAACCAACTGATCGATTTGTACAGAACTGATCAGAAACTGACAGAGGATTAAAGCAATCAGCAGGAATGTGAAGTAAACATGATCTGTAGTTTTTGGGTGAACTGTTCCTTTAACAAGCCGCTCCACAGTTTTGGCACTTTTTGTTCTTTTACATCTTGAAGTGAAACCAGAAAATCATGAACATTGTCGTGTGGGTCATGTGACTGTCAGTCGTCTTTTGATTGATGGACATCCAGACTGACGACCTGCAGCTCCGCCAGGTTACTGCTGCTGCTCTGCTGACTGATCACCATCTGAACAACAAACACAGAGACTGTCACTGTGGGAAGATCTGCAGTTAATACTGATACTTTGAATTATTATCAGTATTAGTATAACTAGTATCCGTATGAGTATGAGCACTATAGAGAGTAGTACGAGCAGTATTGAGTAGTATGAGCAGTATTGAGTAGTATGAGTGGTACTGAGAGTAGTATGAGTAGTATTGAGTAGTATGAGCAGTATTGAGTAGTATGAGTAGTATTGAGTAGTATGAGCAGTACTGAGAGTAGTATGAGTAGTATTGAGTAGTATGAGCAGTATTGAGTAGTATGAGTGGTACTGAGAGTAGTATGAGTAGTATTGAGTAGTATGAGCAGTATTGAGTAGTATGAGTAGTATTGAGTAGTATGAGCAGTACTGAGAGTAGTATGAGTAGTATTGAGTAGTATGAGCAGTATTGAGTAGTATGAGCGGTACTGAGAGTAGTATGAGCGGTACTGAGAGTAGTATGAGTAGTATTGAGTAGTATGAGCAGTACTGAGTAGTATGAGCAGTATTGAGTAGTATGAGCAGTACTGAGTAGTATGAGCAGTATTGAGTAGTATGAGCAGTACTGAGTAGTATGAGCAGTATTGAGTAGTATGAGCAGTACTGAGAGTAGTATGAGTAGTATTGAGTAGTATGAGCAGTACTGAGTAGTATGAGCAGTATTGAGTAGTATGAGCAGTACTGAGTAGTATGAGCAGTACTGAGTAGTATGAGCAGTACTGAGTAGTATGAGCAGTACTGAGTAGTATGAGCAGTACTGAGAGTAGTATGAGCAGTACTGAGTAGTATGAGCAGTATTGAGTAGTATGAGCAGTACTGAGAGTAGTATGAGCAGTACTGAGAGTAGTATGAGCAGTACTGAGTAGTATGAGCAGTACTGAGAGTAGTATGAGCAGTATTGAGTAGTATGAGCAGTACTGAGAGTAGTATGAGCAGTACTGAGAGTAGTATGAGCAGTACTGAGAGTAGTATGAGCAGTACTGAGTAGTATGAGCGGTACTGAGCAGTATGAGCAGTACTGAGAGTAGTATGAGCAGTATTGAGTAGTATGAGCGGTACTGAGAGTAGTATGAGCAGTATTGAGTAGTATGAGCGGTACTGAGCAGTATGAGCAGTACTGAGAGTAGTATGAGCAGTATTGAGTAGTATGAGCGGTACTGAGAGTAGTATGAGCGGTACTGAGAGTAGTATGAGCGGTACTGAGCAGTATGAGCGGTACTGAGCAGTATGAGCAGTACTGAGAGTAGTATGAGCAGTACTGAGAGTAGTATGAGCGGTACTGAGAGTAGTATGAGCGGTACTGAGCAGTATGAGCGGTACTGAGCAGTATGAGCGGTACTTAGAGTAGTATGAGCAGTACTGAGTAGTATGAGCGGTACTGAGAGTAGTATGAGCAGTATTGAGTAGTATGAGCAGTACTGAGTAGTATGAGCGGTACTGAGCAGTATGAGCGGTACTGAGCAGTATGAGCAGTACTTAGAGTAGTATGAGCAGTATTAGTATATTCAGAGTACCGGGTGCAGCTGGACGGCAGAAACTGGGATCTGAGCAGCGACTGGAGGAAGTGATGTAAGGAAGACCTGCGGGACCGAAGCTGAAAGACACAACAAACAAAACTTGATTTAAAACCTTTTGTAACGACTCAGGTTTACTGTCATGACTGATGATATTTGGTGATGACGCTCAATATCTGTAGAGCGCTTACTTTGATCTTAACTTTGATTTAACGCTAGATTTTTTGTTTAGATCTTTCTCTTACTTAAGAGTTAGTGACGGTGGGCTTTAGGCTGCTGCCAGCAGGTCAACCTCCGTGTACAGCCGGGCTGCGGCACACACAGACACGGGGTAGAGCCAGAGAGACACACCAAGAGCAGGTTGAGAGTAGGAAAGTTTCTGCTGAAAACAAGCACCGAAACCCGGGGAGACATAAGAGCAGCTGCTCGCTAACAGCTATGTGCGTTTACAGCAGAAAGCAGGAGGGAGGACAGACGTCTCACTCTGCTACTCTGTGCTGAGACTCTGCTGCTGCTGCTGCTGACGCTCACGGAGCAGACACTTTCAGTTTATAATTGTAGCGTCCATCGTCCGACTAAGTATTGATAACATACTTAGTGTTTTACAAATTAGAGTTTTTTTATTTGATAAACATGGGGGTAATTCCAGGTCAAATGAACACATTTTAGAAAATTTTGCCAACTGACCATCTTGGAGTTGCTTCATACTTTATGTAAATAATGTCATTGTACCCAATAACTGCAAATTTATGGCCTCTTCTTTTGTTTCTGAGAGATGTGAAATCACTTTTTCCATTTTTAGAGCCTCATAAATCAGAAATTTTGATTTCTTTCAGACATGCACCAAGTTGCTAAGACAGTACTATAACATGAGTATTATATATCAAAATTTAATGACTCTGGGTTAATGTAACAACTCAGGGTTGATATGATCATAGACCTAGGGTCGTACCGGGGTCATGTGACTGGGCATGGCTTGTGGAGGAGAAGGTGTTGAGGACAGTGAGGCTGCCGTCGCCCAGTGATGGCGTCGGTGTGGCGTACATGACCGTGTGACCGCTGGGGTACATCATGTGACCAGCCACTGAGGAGGAGGAGGAGGAGGAAGAGGAGGAGGAGGAGGAGGCAGCAGGAAGACCAGCTACAGAGATAGAGGAAATTGATCAGCTTCACATCGTCCAATCACAGTGGCCAACCCTCCATGGTACATTCAAGGCCCTCAGGTACCCTCAGTGTCAAGGAGGTGGGGCTGTCTTCTTACCTGTGGAGGCGGGGTTGTGGATGTCTGAGCTGCTCTGATTGGTGGAGGTCTGCTGACTGCTGGCTTGAACCTGGATGGTCTGCAACTGCTGGGAGACTCCACCTCCTGATGAACACAGGTAAACTTTAATAATTGCTAATAATTGCTATTAATGAAATGTCTATTGCCCCCCCCACTTTACCCTCCTCCCACATTCATCTTGAATCACTGTATCTCCTCAAATGCCCCTATATAACAACACTTATGGTAAAAAGGCGCAGGAGGTCTTCTGTGACTCACAGAAAACCTCTTGCGTCTCGTTTGTGTTCATGTCAACAGCAACAGTGAACACAGCAGCTGCGAGCGCGGTGCCAAAGCTTTGGGTCCATCCTGCAGGTCCTGTGGGCTGCCACTGCTTCAGCCCTGAATGGTTTGAGCCGAGCTGCATATTTCTGGTCCTCAAAACTTGTATTTTAATGTAACAGAGTGGAACTTAACATGGAGCAACAGGGGGAGGGGGAGAAATATGGTGCTGCACATAACCAGATGCATACAGGCCATGGATGTATTACAGGCAGTCAAGTTACTGTTTACAGTGAGCAGAGCGGTTTCCAGTGTTTCAGGCTTTTCTCCACATTTCAGCTCACAGATTGGTTCATAATCAAAACTGCAGAGCACAAAAGCCTCAAATTGCGTGTCTTTAATTAGCAGAGATACACACACACAGAATTCTCCACAACTACAAACCAACTTCCATCTATTTTGCTTCTTTTACTTCTGTAGTATTTCACATCTATAATATAATCTACTGAAATGTCAAAATGCAGCTATTAATGTGACACACGCAGATCTGAAACGTGTTAGATTAATGTCTGAATTTTACATGAATGTCGTTCAGGTGTCACTGAATTTAATCTGGGATGTTGCAGAAGCATCAATACTGATGTTCTGTTTGTTGCTCACAGCTGCTGTGCATCAGATTCTTTCCTTTGACTTTATTAAATACCTGCAGCATCACACAGCAGAAGAAACAATACGTCTTTAAACTGAGAGAGTGATGTACCCATTTACGCATGTGGCACAGCAGCAGTAACTTCATACAATCCGGCAACAGCGGGCCGGTTGGACTAACAGATTATTGTGTTTAAAGGCTGATCAGAAAAACACTGCACACTGGAAATTTATCACACTGCAACCCTGTTTACTAGTGTGCACGTGGAATGCATCTGTGTCCGTGTACCCCTGAAAGTATGAATGGAACCGTGTGTGTGTCCACTTGCAAGTCCATAGCTGTCTGCATATGAAAAGGTGCACACACGCACGCACGCACACGCCCGCCCTCACGCACACACACTTTCTAACCCTCGTACTTCTGAGATGAATCCAGTGCCCCTGGCTCTGGCTCACCTGACAGTGACACAGTGGCGGGGAGGCGGAGCAGCGTGGTCGGCTGTGTGGGCGGGGTGTGCAGTGTGGAGGCGGGGCCCGGGGCCACGGGGCCCTGCAGCTGGCTGAGGGGGATGGTGTGGGTGCCGGGGGGCAGCGAGGCACCTGTGGAGGGAAGTGGCAGGGCCAGAGACAGGTGAGCTGTTGACAACCTGAAACACATAACTGAGAACCTCTACACCTGTTTTCAATACATGGCCAAATGTATGACATGTGTCAACCACAGACACAAGGACAGGTGAAACGATCTGTACTACCTGACATTAAGGTGAATCCTGCAGGAAGCATGACTCCAGCTGACGTCTTCAGCAGCGTCCCGTTGGACGACACGGAGGGCGGCTGCCAGGAGGAGGCGCTTACTTGCAGGGAGGAGGAGGAGGAGGAGGAGGAGGGCTGCGTGCTGCCCGGCAGGTTGGTAAAGGCTGGTTTGATCAAGTCCTGCAGGGAGACAGACAGGTGGGACAAACTCTACCTGAAAACGCCTGACATTCATCAGCCAATCAGCAGCCTCCTCAGCTACAGGTCCCAGTGAGGAAGATACAGGGTACATCTCAAGTCTCTTAATTACATCCACGTTTCTCTCACTTGCATCTTTTCCTTGCGTCTTAGTCCCTCCCCAGGAAATGTGTGGAGAGAGGAAACGAGGAAATATGTTTTTAGAGAAATGAGACATCCTTTCCTCTGAAGCGCCACTTGAAGCGGCACCAGTTTCTAAAGACAGCAGTAGATTACAACTGATCAGCTGTCAGTTGGCTTTAATAGCTGCAGAGGTGTTTGATGGTTTGTGTCTGAACATGTGCTGACACTTATAAAAGGTGCAGTTATCACTGCCAGCAGCTGTTTCCTCTCTGCAGCCTGTTACCTGTTTAACAAACAGCTGCACATGAATAAAAACCTGAATTCCGTATTTATACTGTGTCCTGCTCAGTATTTATACTGTGTCCTGCTCAGTATTTATACTGTGTCCTGCTCAGTATTTATACTGTGTCCTGCTCAGTATTTATACTGTGTACTGTGTCCTGCTCAGTATTTATATTGTGGACTGTGTCCTGCTCAGTATTTATACTGTGTACTGTGTCCCGCTCAGTATTTATACTGTGTCCTGCTCAGTATTTATACTGTGTACTGTGTCCTGCTCAGTATTTATACTGTGTCCTGCTCAGTATTTATACTGTGGACTGTGTCCTGCTCAGTATTTATACTGTGGACCGTGTCCTGTTCAGTATTTATACTGTGTCCTGTTCAGTATTTATACTGTGGACTGTGTCCTGTTCAGTATTTATACTGTGGACTATGTCCTGTTCAGTATTTATACTGTGTCCTGTTCAGTATTTATACTGTGGACTGTGTCCTGTTCAGTATTTATACTGTGGACTGTGTCCTGTTCAGTATTTATACTGTGTCCTGCTCAGTATTTATACTGTGTCCTGTTCAGTATTTATACTGTGGACTGTGTCCTGTTCAGTATTTATACTGTGTCCTGTTCAGTATTTATACTGTGGACCGTGTCCTGTTCAGTATTTATACTGTGTCCTGCTCAGTATTTATACTGTATCCTGCTCAGTATTTATACTGTGGACTGTGTCCTGTTCAGAGGAGAATGCAGCTGCACATGTACTGACAAAAACTAGGAAAAGACATCACATTTCTCCCATTTTAGCTTCTCTGCACTGGCTTCTTGTGAAATCCAGAATAGAATTTAAAATCTTTCTCCTCACCTACAAAGCTCTTAATGGTCAGACACCATCATATCTTAAAGAGCTCATAGTACCTTATTACCCCACTAGAACACTGCGCTCCCAGAATGCAGCTTGCTTGTGGTTCCTAGAGTCTCCAAAAGTAGAATGGGAGGCAGAGCCTTCAGCTATCAGGCTCCTCTCCTGTGGAACCATCTCCCAGATTCAGTCCGGAGGGCAGACACCCTCTCTACGTTTAAGAGTAGGCTTAAAACTTTCCTTTTCGATAAAGCTTATAGTTAGGGCCGGCCAGGCTCGCCTTGGACCGGCCCCTAGTTATGCTGCTATAGGCCTAGACTGCCGGGGGACTTCCCATGATGCACCGAGCTCCTCTTTTCTCCTCCTCCTCCTCTCCATTTGTACACATTCATGTACCATTAATGCATGTTACTAACTTGACTTCTTTTTGTGCTTTCTTGTCTCACAGGTTCCTTTGGATCAGGGTCGTGGACCCCCTAGTTATGGATCGCAGGCTTCCATGGACCGTGGCTGTAGGGACCCTGTGCTGCTGTGGTCCTGCTTGATGCCCATGCCTGCTATTATTATTAGTCATATTTCTATTATCATTATCTTCATTGTTATTGTTATTGTTGTTGTTATTATGCTTCTCTGTCTCTCCCTCCCTCCTTCTTTCTCTCTCAACCCAACCGGTCGAGGCAGATGGCGCCCACCTACAGTCCGGTTCTGCTTGAGGTTTCTTCCTGTTAAAGGGGAGTTTTTCCTTGCTGCTGTCACCAAGTGCTGCTCATGGAGGAATGTTGGTCTCTGTAAAATAAAGAGTACAGTCTGACCTGCTCTATGTGAAAAGTGCCCTGAGAAAACGTCTGTTGTGATTTGGCGCTATATAAATAAAATTGAAATTGAAATGAAAATCTTTAGTGGGAGGGACTAAGATGCAATAAGAAGATGCAAGTAAGAGAAACAAGGATAGATTTAAGGGAATTGAGATGTACCCACCATGTGGCACACATGGAATCAAACCTGTGACTTCCTGGTCAGTTTATTATAGGATTCTGACCTGTTGTAACGGAACGTGCAGTATGTTCTAACAGAACTTAGTCTGTTTTACAGAAGCCTCTAACAGAACCTGCAGTATGTTCTAAGAGAACCTGGTCTAACAGAACCATGTGCTGGGAGAAGTCAAACATCATGTGATCAGGTTCTATGTGCTGTTCTTCTGTGTATATAACCCACATTCCCCCATGTTCTGCCCTGCTGTATGAGCCGGTTACCTTGGCACCCTCCGGGCCACCGTCAGCCTCAGACACCTGGTAGGAGAGGTCGGTCTCCTCAAAGCCAGTGGCGCTCATCCTCTGGTCGACGGACGGGTCGGAGCGTGGTGGCGAGTCTGGGGAGTTCAAGCAGGTCTGGATCAGAGCTTTGCCCGTCTCCGACGTGATCATCGGCTGAAGCTTCCTCGTAGCAAACGTGTACACATGACCCGTCTCACTGGCGACCAGCAGCAACACCTGCGTACCGGTCAGCGTGGACAGTTCATATGCCTGGTGGGTGGGGTGGGCGGGGGGGAATGACATTAGTACTTGAGCAGGTAAACAGCTTCCATCGGTGCACAAACACAAAGCTACAAATCAGATATAATAACGACATGTCTCAGATGAACAACTCTGCTGCTTTTATTGGCCGTCACTGTGAATTTAGTATTTTTAGGGTCTGGACAGAACATTGGACTCTTGTGTTCTAAGGTTCTGTTATGTTTTATACACTAAACGATTAAACAATAAAATGATCAGCAGATTAGCCAATAGTGAAATTAATCATTCTCACAAACTGACAGTAGCCTGTTAACCTGCAGCTCTGACCGTCAGGGTTGTCATGATTACCGGAGCCTAAAACAGAGTTACATCCCACAGTAACAACATAAAAGTTTACCTATGTGTTTTCAGTGAGTCAGTTAAATGTTTCTATCATCAAACCAGGGTCAGCCAGTGACAGGTGTCACATGACTGACTCCTCAGGTACATGTGTGGCTATAAAGCGGCTCATAGTGATCATAGGTGAATTTGACTGACAGGTGACCAATCACATTATAGTACTCAGATCTGGTGTGTCCACAGTGTGGTCTGGGCCCAGCTGGGGTCCCTGCAGGGTCACTCAGTCTATTAACGTTAATTAAATAAGACATTAAATACACACACAGAGACCACGTGACCTGTGTGTGACCTCTGACCCTTGCTGTCACCTGGCCCCCTCACCTTCTTCATGATGCCGGTCTTCCTTTTGCTGAAGGTGGTGTACCTCCGCAGCTTGTTATCGATGAACTCCATCTTGATCTTCACTCTTCCTCGGGTCTTCTTGCCGGGCTTGGCCCCCGGTACCCCGGGGCTGGCCCCGCCGTAACCCCCGGCCAGGCCTCCGGAGGCCCCCGCCTGATGGCCGACCTCCCTCTCGCTCCTCTCTCGCTTCACCCCTCTCCTGTCTCCACCTGAACACGCCGTATCCTCGTCCTCCCCGGACTCGGACTCCGGGTCGGAGCCGCTGTAAACCACCTCGGTACCGTATTCCCGCTCTTCGAATAGGCCTCCGTCGGGGGCCGCGGCTGAGTTCGGTCCTGGTCCGGCCGCGTTCAGTCCGGTTCCGTTGCCCGCCCGCCCGGTTCCGGTTCTCGTTCCCATTCCCCGCCGCACCTGGAAACCTCGCGGCGGGACAAAGCTCCGGTGCTAGCGGCGGGAACACCAACACTCCCTCCCCGGGCTCCAAGCTTCCAGCCCGGGAAGTGTGATTAACCGGACCGCTAGCTGCTAACGGAGCTAACTAGCTAACCAGTTAGCGGTTACTTTAGCAACAAGTTCGGCTCTCCGCACATCGGGAAACTCCGCAAATCACCGAGTGACCAGGCCGAACAGCCGAACAACATCCGAGGAAACTCTGCGAGACATTTTCTCCATAAAATCTAAAACAGTTTGAATAAAAACCGAGAATAAAGTTATAAAGTTGTTTTTCTACAGTAAGCAGCAAGGCCCGGCCCCCCGGATCACTCCGCTCCACATAAGGAAATGACAAGGTGCACCCGGACATATTCGTCCGCTGTGGGACATAGTTCTACATGCTGTACGTGTTATGTCAACAGTCCTCTATAAGTATACGAAACATTTAATCAGAAACGATCCATGAACATATTCTATAGGAATTAATAGACAACATACAATCAGATAACGGAGGCTGCGCGCACTAATACCACAAACCGAACTACTTTTCTCCTTATAAAGAAGCACGTCTCCTTTTATGGCGCTGCCGCTCCTTATATGGTCATCCATCACAAGTTCACGCTGAAAACTACAAACACGTGCAGAGATGAAGAGGGAGGAGGAGAAGAAGAGGAACAAAATTGAGGAGAAGAAGAGGGATAAGAAGGAGGACGAGAAAAAGAGGGATAAGGAGGAGGAGAAGAAGAGGAAGAAGGAGGAAGGGGGAGGAGAAGTGGGAGAGGAAGAGGAAGAAGAAGGAGAAGAAGAGGAAGGAGTAGGAGAAGAGGGAGAAGGAGGAGAAGAAGAGGAAGGAGGAGGAGAAGAAGAAGATGGAGGAGGACAAGAAGAGGGAGAAGGAGGAAGACAAGAAGAAAGAGGACAAGAAGAGGAGGGATAAGGAGGAGGAGGAGGAGGAGGAGAAGAGGGAATAGGAGGAGGAAGAGGAGATGGAGAAGAAGGAGGAGAAGGAAAAGCATAGATAAGATAACTGGATACAGCGTTTGTAGGCGGGCCCAGTTCATTCTTATGAAAGTTGCTCAGTGGTGCATGAAGCCAAAAAAGTTTGACTTGGTTTAAAATTACCCGGGTCTTCCACATCTGTGTGGCCCATAGCGTATGCGCACCGGAGACTAACAATTAGTTTAGCCCTCCGCTAACTTGAATGGGGATAAAATGATTCAATCGTGTGGCCAGTGTGCATCACATGATGTTGTAATTACACAGTTTGCCTGTTATATCAAATTTTCTTCAAAGCCCGGCACTGCTCTTGTATCCAATTCTCTTTACACATCCATGAGGAGAAGAGGGAAAAGAAGAAGAAGAACTGTTAAAAGGATAGTTCATGTTTTTTGAAGTGGGGTTGTATGAGGTACTTATTCATAGCCAGTGTATTACTTGCAGTAGATTTGGGTCGGCATCCCCCCAGTTTGGAGAAGCAGAGAGGGGTACCGTCACGGAAGCTAAGCAATGTACTGCTGTGGACGGGGACAGCAGCAAAATGTATTTTAGCTACCTAAAAAAAAAAATCAATATCAGTTTAAGTGTATGCTATATTTAGAATATTTTCACTGCTTTACCTTGCTGTCAGACTGTCCTTTCCTTTGGCACTACATCTTGGGTCTCTGTAAATGAGTACGGTCTCGACTTGCTCGATGTGTAAAGTGCCCTGAGATAACTTTTGTTGTGATTTGGCACTATATAAATAAAATTGAATTGAAATTGAATCTTCTCAACCATAGCACCATGCCTAACCACGCATGCTGTGCACTGTATTATGCCACAGATCAGCTGTTTGGGTCATAAAGTGCTGCTGCAGCACTGAGCTGCAGTGATAAATCAGAGTGTACGAGCATTGATGCTGTCAGCGACCACTTTAGGGATGAAATAAACTTTGTACAATCAAAATGCAGCTAATCACCATCATGTGTTTAGTGTTGTAAACTTTCCCTCGGTTTGTTAGAAGCTCGGTTTTATAACCAGAGTGGAAATGGAAAGCAAGGAAAAGTAAAATGATTCTACTGAATATATATTGCTCTTTTTTACTCGTCACTTTATTGTGAACTCAGGACCTTTGTCCATTTTGGGATCCTGTAGGAATTACTGTTTTTTTCCAGTGATCTGATTGGTCAGTGGACGGGGTGCTGACAGGTTGTAATCTGAAACTCTGACATTAACCTGCTAACCTGCTGTTCAGCATAGGTTACCATGGTGATTTATCCCGGTTACCATGGTGATTTATCCTAGTTAAAAGCGAGCCAGCTTCATGATACCAGAAACCTGAGTTAAGCCCAAAGAGAGCTGCTGACACACTGATCTCGGTTTGAAGTACAGGCCGCTGTTTGTAATAATAATAATAACTGTTATATATATTAAAATAATATAATTTATTTATAAAATAACGCAGCATTATCACTGTTTACTAACTTGTGTTTTTGTCTGATTGTAAATAAAGTTTTTGTGTGTGTGTTTGAGGAGTAAAGACACACCTGGATGCTCCTGACAGGTTATTAACATATGATCAATAAAACATTAAAGGTACAGTTCTTTTCTCTCTGACCTCAGATCAGCAGCTAGCTGAGACGTTAGCACTGTGGTCCAGGGAACATGAAGTCCTTTAAGGTCAAAGGTCACTATGAAGCTGGAGCAAAACATAAACAGTCCATGATGTCATGACATCATCAGCAAGTCAGCCAATCACGCAGCAGGTTTACAGTGTGATCTGTGTGCTGGTCTGAAGCCAGTCCAGGCTCTGGTCTATATTTACCTCAGATTATCAGAGCCGTCCTGTCCTCAGACCTCAGACCTCAGACCTCAGACTGTCAGTGTGCTGCTCGACATGTCGGCCGGCAGCTCTGCAGTAGGGGGGGGAGGGGGAGGTAGCGCCCCCTGGAGGAACAGCAGCTTCATCCTGGGAGGGGGCAGAGACCCCCCTCTGTCTGACCAAGGAGAGACCATCATCGGAGTCTACCTGCTGCTGCTGGGTGAGCATCAATACTGCAACTGTACTACACACTGCAGTACTACTACACACTGCAATTATACTACACACTGTTACTGTACTACACACTGCAGTACTACTACATGTTGCAACTGTACTACACATTGTTACTGTACTACACACTGCAGTACTACTACACGCTGCAACTGTACTACACATTGTTACTGTACTACACACTGCAGTACTACTACACGCTGCAACTGTACTACACATTGTTACTGTACTACACACTGCAGTACTACTACACGTTGCAACTGTACTACACATTGTTACTGTACTACACACTGCAGTACTACTACACACTGCAATTATACTACACACAGTTACTGTACTACACACTGCAGTACTACTACACGTTGCAACTGTACTACACATTGTTACTGTACTACACACTGCAGTACTACTACACACTGCAATTATACTACACACTGTTACTGTACTACACACTGCAGTACTACTACACGTTGCAACTGTACTACACATTGTTACTGTACTACACACTGCAGTACTACTACACACTGCAATTATACTACACACTGTTACTGTACTACACACTGCAGTACTACTACACGTTGCAACTGTACTACACATTGTTACTGTACTACACACTGCAGTACTACTACACACTGCAATTATACTACACACTGTTACTGTACTACACACTGCAGTACTACTACACGTTGCAACTGTACTACACATTGTTACTGTACTACACACTGCAGTACTACTACACGTTGCAACTGTACTACACATTGTTACTGTACTACACACTGCAGTACTACTACACACTGCAATTATACTACACACTGTTACTGTACTACACACTGCAGTACTACTACACGTTGCAACTGTACTACACATTGTTACTGTACTACACACTGCAGTACTACTACACACTGCAATTATACTACACACTGTTACTGTACTACACACTGCAGTACTACTACACGTTGCAACTGTACTACACATTGTTACTGTACTACACACTGCAGTACTACTACACACTGCAATTATACTACACACTGTTACTGTACTACACACTGCAGTACTACTACACACTGCAATTATACTACACACTGTTACCGTACTACACACTGCAACGGCAGCGGAAGGGAGGGGTTAGTGGGGGCTCAAGCTCCCCCTGAAAAAGGCTAAGCCCCTAATAAATGTTATAAATCAGTCCAATGAAGAATGTTAACATTAGTCTAGCAGCTTATAGTAGTGTGTTAAAGCTAATTAACTGATATGGACCGTTTTGTTATCACAAAAAAACGAGGGAGAGTCGATGAGAATGCTAACCCTCCAATCTTTGGTAGCTAACTGTTACATTAAGCTAGCTGGCAAACAGGGGCACCACCAGGGATTTGGGGGATGAAAAGATATCACATTGGGCCCCACCACCACAGGCCCCACCAACCCTGCACAATAACTGTAACCACACCTCCAGAACCAAGTCAACCCATTCAAAGCTTTAAATAACTACCTTTGCAGGCTTGCTACTCTCTTGTAGTCCAATACTTACTGTATGATATTTACTGACAGTGAGCTGTGAAAATATAACATTGTGCAGACATGCAGGCAACATTCTGCATACCCTATATAAGAAATGTGCTAAAGGCCATCTTTTACAGTCTCAATGTAATTTTAATGATAAACTTCTGGAATGGAAAATTATCTTAACATTAATGAATAACTTAAAATAAATATAACTCAAATATACGTTATCCTCTTAAAATAAATTAACATTATCATCTAGAGAATAATATAACAAAACAAAATAAAATCAGCAGATTTTTGAACTAAGTATAGTACCAATTCTTATCATTGAAAAGAATTTAATAATTTTTGTTTTCATCATAATAAACAAATAAATTCCCACAGACCCCCTGCAGTTATTGCAAATGACATGTCATCAACACACTGCTGCTCAGCTCCTCCTTCAGGTGGGAGGGGGGCTGGTTCATTGGTGGGGGTGGGGATGGGGAGACAGGGCCTGGCAGCAGGCAGGGCAGGGACAGCTGGTTCAGTGTGAATAGCTGCTGAAAGTTTGCTGCATTGATTAAATGTCGGCTAAAAGAGGAGCGAAATGTAAACACAGTTTTCTGTGAAGATATGAAGTAACTAATGTTAGGGGAGCATTCTTTCACTTCTTTCACTGTGAACTAAGCTAACAGGTTCAATTCCACCACTCACGGACTACACCCACCTGTCTTTGTGAAAAACTGGCTGACATACTGTCGCCCTTTCTTTTCTCTCTCCTGTCTTTCTTTTCTTTCTTTTTGTTTTTGGAAGCCAGACTTTTCTTCAGGAAGCATTGTTCTAATACTATTTTAGAGCCCCTGTCAGTCTCAGGCCCTTAGTATCGTCCAGCCCCCCCCCCCCCCCTTTTTTTTTACTTTACTTCTTTTACTTTAGTTTAAATAAACTAAAGTAAAATGTGTAATGTGACTGTTACTGACATTACGAAACACATCCAAGCAATTTTTACAACATGAGATCTCAAATCAGAGTTCTGCTTTGTGAAACATGGCGCCACATTTATCAAAAGAACTGAGTGAATTGTGAAAAGTCTGTTTGATAAGTTAATTTACATTTTGAATGACTGACGACGAGGAAAATAAAGTCCTTGACTGTTTCCTGCTATCGGAGGAAAACCTACATAACATAATGTTAAATTTAATGGAGCTGAGCTTACTGTTAAACATCTACTCCTTCTAAATGATCATTTATGATTTCTCATAAACAGACATTAACTCATGCTGCGAACATTTAACATAATTTGGTATTAATTTTAGCTTAACGTTAAGTGAAGAAACATGATGTTTCTCAGATAATGTCTGCCTTAATGATGCAGTTTACACATTTTTATAACTGCTGATCTATTAAATCTACTGAGTGAAACATGACACCAAATTTAGCAGAAGACCTTAGTAATATATAAAGTCTGTTTTGTCAGGTAATAAACAGGTATCAGTGTCTGATAACCAATAATGACACACTGCCATTATTTATGGTTAGGCATACATGATGTAGGCTACCTTAATATCTTGTGTCTTTTGACATGCTTGTTAACAAATAATGTTTTATAGTGTGACAAAGCTGTGACTCTATCTGTGTCTGGTTTCAGAACCTGCAGACTGTATCTGTGTCTGGTTTCAGGTTGGTTGTCATGGTTTGGAAACAGCATCGTCCTGTTCGTCCTGTACCGACAGAGATCCAGCCTGCAGCCCACAGACTACCTGACCTTTAACCTGGCTGTCTCTGACGCCAGCATCTCCGTTTTTGGCTACTCCAGAGGCATCATCGAGATCTTCAACGTCTTCCAGGACAGCGAATACCTGATCTCCTCCATCTGGACCTGTGAGGTACTGCTCATCTGAGACACGTTTAGTTTAACTGAGCTGCACACTGAGCAGACAGATTGTCCAATCATTGCAGTTTAAGTAAAAAAAAATCACACTTCTCCTACACTTCCTGAGGCATCATTATCACAAATATTGGCTGGAATCACTTGGTAGCTCATAACTAACTCACTGAATCCATGGCAATGTTATACGTCCTGTTTACATCCCCCAAAGCATTATGGGAACTGTAGTTCTGGAAGAGCATGATTATCTCCCAAACAGAAGTAGAAGAAGAAAAAATAATATTATAATATGTAATAAGACCTGTGGTGACTCTGCTAGAAGGCTGTAAGCACAAGGAGGACATGATGATGTCAGACAGGAAATACTGACCTTTAGAGAGGCAGAGCATGAATCAGGACACACCTATAACCTGAGCTCACCTGTCTTATGTGTCCTCCAGGTGGACGGTTTCTTCACACTGCTGTTTGGTCTGAGCAGTATCAACACACTGACAGTGATCAGCATCACACGCTACATCAAAGGATGTCACCCAAGCAGAGGTGAGGAGCTAAAGACATGCTAATGTTAGCATGTTTGCATATCATAAACTTTAAATTGTGTGTTTTCAGCTCGTCACATCAGCAGGATCAGCGTGTCCGTCTGTCTGCTGCTGATCTGGATCACAGCTGGATTCTGGTCTGGAGCTCCGCTGCTCGGCTGGGGGAGCTACACAGGCAGGAAGCACATATCATAATCTGTCACCATGTTAAAACTCTCTCTCTTAATTCTGACCTCTGACCTCTGACCACTTTGCAGATCGTGGGTATGGGACGTGTGAGATCGACTGGGCCAAAGCGAACCACTCAAACGTGTACAGGTCGTACATCATCTCCATCTTCCTGTTCAGCTTCTTCGTACCGGTGCTCATCATGCTGTTCTGCTACGTGTCCATCATCAACACGGTGAAAAGAGGAAATACTCTGTCAGCTGATGGAGACCTGAGTGACCGCCAGAGGAAGATTGAAAGAGACGTCACCATTGTGAGTCATCCTGGGTCAGGTTCTGGTTCAGTTCTGATTGGACAAGTCATGCTGGGAGTCAGAGATGAAGAAAATGTATATGTGATGACATCATGTGACAACATTATGTGACAACACCATGGGGTGACATCATGTGAGAACATCATGTGACAACACCATGGGGTGAAATCATGTGATGACATCATGTGACAACACCATGGGGTGACATCATGTGAGAACATCATGTGACAACACCATGGGGTGAAATCATGTGATGACATCATGTGACAACACCATGGGGTGACATCATGTGATGACATCATGTGACAACACCATGGGGTGACATCATGTGATGACATCATGTGGGGACATTGTGGTGACATCATGTGGGGACATCATGTGATGACATCATGTGGTGACCATGTGGTGACATCATGTGGGGACATCATGTGGTGACATCATGTGGTGACCATGTGGTGACATCATGTGGGGACATCATGTGGTGACCATGTGGTGACATCATGTGGGGACATCATGTGGTGATGATGGTGTTGGTGATGTTTTAGGTTTGAAGCTTCTTATTGGTCATGTCTTTTCAGGTTTCCATAGTCATCTGTACGGCCTTCATCCTGGCATGGTCTCCGTACGCCGTGG
Organism: Scomberomorus guttatus; assembly: GCA_038419695.1. Taxonomy (NCBI): domain Eukaryota; kingdom Metazoa; phylum Chordata; class Actinopteri; order Scombriformes; family Scombridae; genus Scomberomorus; species Scomberomorus guttatus. The sequence continues at coordinate 63,838 of CM076447.1, read as the reverse complement.
TGTCCATGTGGTCAGCGTGCGGCTTTCATGTGCCAAACCTGACCAGCATCTTCACCCGCCTGTTTGCCAAGTCAGCCAGTTTCTACAACCCGCTCATCTACTTCGGTCTCAGCTCCAAGTTCCGTAAAGATGTGGCAGTGCTGCTGCCCTGTGCCCACGACGCCAAAGATGCCGTCAGGCTGAAGCGCTTCAGACCAAAGGCCGATGCCCACGGACGCCTCCGAGCTCCTCTGAACCGGACAGAGAGGAAGTATGCCCCCGCGCACCTGCCTGACCCCGCCCCCAGCCCTGACTACGACAAGGGGAGTCCGCCTTGTACGCCACCGCCTGCCAACAGGGAGGTGTTCTACATCGACAAGCCCCGCCCATATGAGACAGGCTCCGAGTTCGAGTGTGAAAGACTGTGATAGACCAGGACTTGAACAGGACCATCTGTTTTCAGAGAAAAAGCTGTAAAAAGCCACTGTACACTACCTGCTCAGCAGCAAACAGCAAACAGACACAGTTAGCTGTAGACTAGCTGGTGAACATAGTGGAGCATTTAGCAGCTAAAGAGCCAGATATTTCCCTCAGGAGTTGGTAGAGAGCAGAAACAGCTAAAAGAGAGTGAATGTTGGACTTACATTCACCAGGTGGACAGAAACACGACTCCTAATGAATGATAATGTTGCTCCATAACTGCTGGATGTGGAAATAAGCAGCTGTTTGCTAACAAGTTCAACATATCAACTTAAAAGCTGATGATGTGTCAGAGCTGAGTTCACTGCTTGTTTCTGATGGAAACTGAACATCAGTTACTGCAGGTTTAAAATAAATCAGGAGTTATTTTCCTTCCGGATTTCTTTGTTTTTGTTAAACATTAAATCTTAAAAAAGTCTTTAGTAACTAAACTCTGATTTATCATTTGTTTGAAGCTGATATTAGATCCATGTAGCACAGTCACATGTTCTGCTACTCTTCCAGGTAAATAACAAATAATGAGCTTTACTGTCTCATTTGTTTCTTCCTTCAGATGTTTCACAGCATTGTTGTGTGAATCAGTTTGAGGCTGGTCCTGTTTACAAATGTGTCACTGCTCCTTTAACGTCCTCACTTCCAGCCCTGCTGTCTAATTGATTTCTGATCAATGATTGAAGGGTTAAGGTTATTTTCATTTGTGACATCATAAACATACAAAACATTTGAGCCACAAACACTTTCAGTTTTAATAAAAACAGAATTTTAACTTCATTTGATCTTGTTTGACTTTTGTGTTCATTATATTTTCATTATTGAAAAGATTCTTTTCATTTGATTTATGAATTAACAGTTGGGTTTAATTTTTTATCTGTAACGTTTCATGACATGATGATATGTTACAGTTTGACCTCATTTGTTCTCTTACTTTATCCTTTTTGTCTTTTTGTAAATAAATGTATTCTTTTGCATTTACCTGCTGTCGTGTCTCCTTATGTTGCAGCTTTTGAGGCGATCGTAACAACAGAATAAACAGCTGAACGCAGCTGGCTAAGTTTCATTAATACCTTAAAGTGAGTTATAAACATTTATTAACTCTTTCTAGACTGATTATTAATACATCATAGTGAGTTATAAACAAGTTGTACATACTTTTATCTATTCTCGGCTTGATTATTGCAACACACTTTACTCTGGTATCAGCCAGGGCTCCTCCACCGTTTACAAAACTTTGCTGTTTGATTTGTTACTGGAACAAAGAGGCATGATCACATCACCCTACATTGGCTCCCTGTTAACTTTTGCATTGATTTTAAGATATCATTGCTCACTTTTAAATCCTTAAACGGCCTTGCACCTACATACATTTCTGACTTATTGACCTGGTGTGAGCCCTCTCAGCCATTAAGATCGGCGGATGGAGGCTGCTGGCTACTTTTAAATCTCTTCTTAAAACTTTTCTCTTTGTTAGAGCTTTTGGAGATGTTAAATATATGTTTTTATTTATTTGTTTGATCTTGCCTGGTTTTATTCCCTTTTTGTAAAGCACTTTGTAACATTGTTAAGCTAGGTGCTATATAAATAAAGTTTATTATTATTGGTACAGAGTTGCTACAGAGCCCTGCGCTCTGCATATTAGGTATAATACCAGAAGGGTATGGTAACACAATGCGGTAACACACTCTGAGTGTGTGAGCACACTCAGATACTGAAAAACAAAAAATATCATCCCTTTCAATGTTTGTTGCGATTTGGCGCTATATAAATAAAATTGAATTGAATTGAATTGAATTTTAATGAGTGGTGGGGAGATATGACCAAAATAGCATAATATGACCAATTATGAACAATTAATTTTTAAATTGAACAACAGGCAGGAGGTATTTTGGAAAATATTTGGCCCCTACATGAATACTATTACTAATTACAATACTAATTATTGAATGGCCAACCAGGGAGAAGCTGACAATGTTAATATATGTAAGACAGATTTGTGATAGATGGCCTGTATTGTATGTCATGTTATTTTCATTATGATAAGTGCCTAGTACTAAAGTGGTAAACGGTGTTGTGATGGCGGTGGTAGGTGAACGGCAATGCTTGCCAGGTATGGTACTTGCATAATGACATATGAATAACTATATGATGATGATGATGTAATTAATACCGGATTTAAAAGTTGCAGCTATGTGTTCAGTTATACTTGCCCTGGTTGTTACTTTCATTTTGATATATGAGTGATAACCATTTATACCATGGTCTGGGTGAATACTCTTTTCTGATTGGCTGGCAGGTGTATGTTAAAACCCATAGTTCAGCTCAAGTTTAATCACCGTTCTAAATTCATCCGCTACCCAACCTGTAACCATACACCAACCAAACACCTACAAACAAGGCAACAAAATGGGCAGTTAATATTCTGAGAGACTCTCTTCCAAAAACAAAGGAACACTGATTTGGAGACATACTCTGCAGTTATGCTTAATGACGCCTTACATTCATTTTATTCCATGGTTCAGGTTGGTGGCGAGTACAGTGTGGCAAGTTGTCATGACAACAGTAAGCTCTTGCTTCATTTGAGTGCAAAACTTTCACCAAAAATCTATGAATGCTTTTATTTTATATTGTTGGCAAATCACCATGGTATAAGCAAGATAATCTACTTGTAGGTGTATGTTAAAACCGTTTAACGCACACCTACTCGTTGATGATCCCTTACATATACTACTGTTATGGTGGTACCTGAGTGATAGCATTGTGATAGGTGATGCCAATGCTTACCCTGTGTGTGTGTATATATATACAGACAGTGACAAATTAAAGGAAAAACCTGAATAAATAAGAGGAGAAACTTAATGAATGCAGATGCTTCCACACAGGTGCACTATATTGTACAATTAAGCAGTTCACTTTCAGTCATGCTCTGTGACATGTATAAAAATGCTGAGCAGGCCTGGCTGATTCTGATTGTGTATCGCGAAGAAAAGGTATAAGTGACTTTGAAAGAAGGTTCATTGTTAGGGTACGGATGGCAGGAGCTTCAGTCACAAAGACTGCCCAGCTGGCTCGTGTTTCAATAAGAACAGTGACTAAAGTGACATCTGCATTTCGATCTATGGGAAAGACATCAGCTGTTTTGGCAGCACTTGGTGGCCCGACACCTTACCAAGACACTTTATGTCACCTGTAATTTGTTTTCTTATTTTTATTGTTATTATTGTTATCTTTTCTGTTTGTCTTTTTTCTGTGATGTTACTGTTTCTTGAAAAGCAATAAAAAGTTAATTACAAAAATTATTATTATTATTATTATTATTGTTATTATTATGTATTAACTCTTTATAGACTGATTATTAATACATTATAGTGAGTTTCCAACAATCAGAGGACTTCCCATTGACTTACATTCATTTCCTGGAGATTCAACATTAAAACCAGAGAAGAAACTTTCACACTTTATCATCTCATTTAGATTATTATGATTATTTTATATTATTATAATTCCTTTAATTATTTCTCCAGTTTCAGCATCCTCACTGTTTCCAGTCAGTCAGAGTAGATTTGAGGATTTTATTGATTACCTTTAAGTACTTCAGGGTTCAGATCCTTACAGTTTAAGCCCTGCCACTGCCCCCTGCAGGCTGCAGCCTTCATCACTGACACAACCTGAACAAACATCCTGATCAATAATCTGTTCGGACACATGCTCAGTCTGTCCTGAGCAGGGCGCTACTTAATGAACTACTTCCTGTTCACAAATGCAGCTCTCTCCTTCTTCTTCTACAGTCTTGATACACACAATGGGAGGTTCCTGTCTGAGCACGCTCAGTAGCGGGTGGAGAAGCCATGGATCTCCACTTTGGAAATGTCTCTTTGGTTGGAGAAGACAGCTCGGTCGATCCGAGAGCTCGGACTGCCCACACACTCCAGCCAGTGTTTCCTGAAAACACACGAAGAAGAAGAGAGGAGGACACAGAGGAAGTTCAGAGGACTTTGGTCAAAAGCTCCACTCTAGACTGAACCGGCGTCACTGATTGGTCTGACTCACATCTCATTGACTTTGTCCGGAGGTCCCTGGATTTGACCAATCACAGTCCCCTGTCTGGTGTTCTTCACCCAGCCGCTCAGTCCCAGGCTCCGCCCCTCATCCTCTGTATACTGACAAACATATGACTTTATTTACATTTTGAATTTACATTTTGCACTGTTGGATCTTAAGAAGGTTCTAAGTAATGCTTCAAAATGCAAAAAGAAGAAATGGGAGTGAGACAAGAAAAAATTTTGAGTAAGCAATGTATTGCAAACAACCATTAAACTGTAATAGGCTGTTCATCAGCTAGTATTTCCAGGAGCCTAGTGGGAATGTTGCTCCAAGTGGTGAAGATGGCTTCACAGAGGGCATCCACTGTCTGGAACTGGTGTCCATTTTTGTAAACTTCCCTTGCCATCCAACCCCAAATGTTCTCTATTGGATTTAGATCAGGGGAACACGCAGGATGGTTCAAAAGAGTGATGTTATTTCTCTGGAAGAAGTCCTTTGTCAGGTCATTGTGAACTGCAGCGTTGTCCTGTTGAAAAACCCAGTCATTACCACACAGACGATGGCCTTCAGTCATGAGGGATGCCCCCTGCAACATCTCCACATAGCCAGCTGCCGTTTGACGCCTCTGCACAACCTGAAGCTCCATTGTTCCATTGAAGGAAAAAGCCCCCCAGATCATGATGGCGCCCCCTCCACTGTGCCGTGTAGAAAACATCTCAGGTGGGATCCCTTGTCATGCCAGTAATGTTGGAAGTCATCAGGACCATCAAGGTTAAATTTTTCTCATCAGAGAATAAAACTTTCTTCCACCTCTTCATCAATGTCCCACGTTTGGTGCTCTCGTGCAAACTCCAAACGGGCAATTTTGTGCCGTTGAAGGAGACGAGGTCTTTGAAGACGTTTTTTGTTCTTAAAACCCTTCTCTCGCAGATGCCGTCTAATGGTTATGGGACTGTAGTTGGTACCAGTGACAAGCTTAATTTGGGCCGAGGATCGTCCCGTGTCTTGATGGACAGCCAATTGGATCCTCCGGCTCAGAGCCAGTGAAATTTTTTTGGGTCTACCACTTGACTTTTTTTCCAATAACCCTCAGGATCTTTTAAGAAGTTTAAAATGACTGTCTTACTACGTCCAACCTCAGCAGCAATGGCACGCTGCGAGAAGCTTTGCTGATGCAGCTCAACAATCCGACCGCGTTCAAAGAGAGAAAGCTTTTTTGCCTTTGCCATCAGGAGGTCATGACAGTGTGGGTACCTGACAGAAAATGACACTAAATCTACATTTTTGCGAAGATTTGGGCTTTTAAAGGCTGTGGTCTTAAACTTTTGATCAGGAGTGTATATATATATATATATGTATGTATATGTATATATACGTATATATATGTGTGTGTATATATATGAAATCATCATCACCATCATCTTCATCAGCTCACCATTCGAAAGCAAACACCTAAAAAAAAGACAAAAGAAACTATAAACAAACGTGATCAATACACACAGACATCATGACATCACAGTAACAGCAGATAGTCAATAAACTCAAACAGTGATGATGAGGTCACAGCTGATTTATGATATATTGTTTGAAATAATTTGAATTAAAAAGTAGAAGAAATAGATTTTTAATGAACATGTTATTTAATATTATTTCTACAAACTGTTGATTTGTCAGATCAGGTTATATTATAGATTATATATAGACTATAGATTAGATTACACATGTCCATAAGGTTATATGACATCATACAGACATACTAACATACGTGATAACATACATGTGACCTCTGACCTACCCTGCACGTTCCCAAAAATCTCAAAATCGACAGAGGTGAGTTTGTGTTGGGACATGACGACGTTCAGGACAGAAAACAGCAGCACAGTCAGAAACATGTCAGCCCACCTTAAATTAACTCTGCAACTCTGATTATTTTTATCCCCGCTATTTAAAACACAGCTGTCAAAATAACAGCACCACTTCATCTGCAACAGCTTCCTATGATACCTTTCAAAATAAAAGCATCACACACAAACATCAATTTAACTGTGATCGTTGTATGTTATTTTGAAGGTAATTTATAGTGTGGTTAGCATGGAATACTTCCTGTCAGCACATGACAGAATAAGAGACACATTCTAAATAATTAAAACAAAGTAAAACTAAAAAACACAGAAACAGAAAACACGACAAGATATAATATAAAAAATTAAAAACCAGGTTTTTCTTCTGCATTTTGTCTTAGGGTTACAGTTAGGGGGTTAATGTTAGAGTTAGGGTTAACTCTAACTCTTGTCTAGGGGGGTTAGGAAATTCAAAAATTTAATTTTGTTGCCGGGAACCAGCAACAGAATCTAATGCACAGTCCATCACTGTACCGCGCTGAGACCAGTTTACTTCTCGTTTAGGCCCTTACGATATATAGAGATCCAGATCCTTTCAGCCATCTTTCCTTGAGTTGTGTTCCAGTTTGGATTACTCTATAAGAGTGTGGCTCAGACTGATTACCATCAATGTTCTAAAAAATGATTAACCAGAGGAGTGTGTGTCTCCATCTGTCTTAAAATATTATATATGTGTTGAGTGAACGTCACAGATATGGAGTTTTTGGTTTTCACATACATATTGTAGTCCACATTGTGTGCATGTAATTAAGTATACACAGATTTTGGACCTCTCATGCTTTTGTTTTAAAAACATTATTGTTATATTTACTGTGCAACCAGGTTTGGTGCTTACAAAATTCCCTGTGATCTTTTGGTTTTGAGGTCAACAGCGGTGAGACCTTGGCCTTGACTTAGTAATCTTGCAGGTTTCTGTTTTTTTTGAAAGATACAAATATTCTGTGATCCTGTAGAATTTGAGTTCCTCTTATGGCTCTTTGAAAATTATTTTTGATTAATCTGACCAACCTAACTGCAGATGCAGAATATGTAATGATGAGTATTGACACCACCTGAGGTTTAGTTTCCAGGAATGTTTGTAAAGATTTCCTGAGAAAAGATCAGAGTAACCTCTAGTTCGAAGAGCTGAAAACAACATTCTGGTGGCCTGTTTAAAATCTTCTTTTTGAGTACATATTCTGTAAAATCTCTGCAGTTGTGACTTTACTGTGACTTTACTTTATGTTTGGGATGGTGGCTAGTTTTGTGGAATAGAGCATGAATAGCTGTCTCCTTAAAAAAACACTTTAATATTCAGTTTGTTTGTGTTGGTGTTTGTGGTGTCCAGAAAATCAATGGAGTTCATGCTGGTAGTAGATTTTAGTTTTATGGATTTGTTGTGGTTGGTGAGGGTGGGTTAGGGTTAAGGTTAGGGTACATATACAGAATATCGTTGGTTTGCCCTGACTAAGTTTGACGCTGTGTAAATACAGTAATTATCATACCACAAGGTCAATTCCTCTTTCATTGTCTTTTCTCTTGTGCATTAATATTTATCTTTACATAGTAGATGTTATTTTATTTATATTGCTATTTTCTGTTCTTAGGATGACGAAGGGGATAAGAAGGGTACAATTACTTTGTTTAGTTCATGATAGATATGGCATTTCAGTTCATTGAGCATTACTAATTAAAGGTCCAGTGTGTAGGATTTAGTGGCATCTAGCAGAGAGATTGCAGATTACAACAAACTGAATACCCCCTACTCTTCCAAATGTGTAGGAGAACCTACAGTGGCTGTGAAACTCGCAAAAAATGTGAAAGGCCCTCTCTAAAGCCAGTGTTTGGTTTGTCCATTCTGGGCTACTGTAGAAACATAGCGGTGCGACATGGTGAGCTCCATGAAGAGGACCCGCTCCCCTATGTAGATATAAGGGGCTCATTCTAAGGTAACGAAAACACAACGATTCTTATTTTCAGGTGATTACACACTAATTAAAACATACTTATGAATATTATATTCCATTTCTGCCAAGTCCGTTTCATTAGATCCCACTAAATTCTGCACACTGGACCTGGGTTGGTGGACCACTTAACTGCGCATGCGTCGGCGTGTTTCTCTGTCGGACAGAAGCTCTGTCATAAACTGACTTTTAATTCAGTTTTAAGCCAGAATTTTTTGACACACTTTTTAGAATCCAATTGTTTTATCTTTGTGTTTTAACCCAGTATAAGTATTTTAGTCATTGGATGTTTGAATTTTTAACTACACGTCCCGAATGCTGAAGCCAGCACAGTCCAGCTTGTTTTTAGCATTGTTAGCATTGGGAGCTAACTAAGCAATGTTGGACCTTCTGGGTATCGAGATGAGCTACAAACGGCTTACTGAAGCCTATTCACCGCAGCGGGTCCACTAGTTGGACCCGTGTCGGTAAGTTTCGATTTGATTGACTTCATGCTCTTTCTGTGAACAACTACTGTCATTGCTGCTAAGCTTAAGCCATAACAGCGCTGTGGGCTCCAGGTCGGAGCCCTTGCGCGTAAGTGCCTGTGACCTTGTCAGCGAGAACCAGAACCAGTCAAAGAACTTTTAAACTGTATGCACTTTTAGCCCTGTACTGCCCTCCTTTTTTATCTCTGCTCCTCAGCCAACATATTCACAACAAATGGCCCTACTTACCTCGCCGTCTGGCTGTGTCAGCTGCGCCCGCCTGGCCGACAAAATAACAGAGCTGGACGGAAGAATATCCACACTATACCAGATTCAGAAAGCTGAGAGGCTCATGGACACAATCATCTTCGGTCCTGCACAAACAGACACACCCTGTACCTGGGTGCCTGATGTCACTGCTCCCTGCCTCGCAGCTGAAGATGTTGGAGATGCATCTCCCCCAGAGCCTGATGACACCACTCTCTACCCCGTTTGTAACACCCCTCCTCCGGCTACCATCCCTGGACACGACTCCTGGACACGACTTGGAGCACAGCCTAAGGCCCCGGTCAGCTCCACGCCATCCCATCCGAAGCCCTGGTCCCTGGGAGGCATTCCTCTCGTGCACCTCCACACTATGACATCCAGCTTGAGAATAAATATGATGTCCTACACCTTGATGACCCCCCCCCCCTTGGGTGCTGGCTCCCAGCCTTCTCCATCTCCCCGGCTGTCCCATGGGCCCCGGAGCTCACTGGCACCTCAGATCTCTCCACCATCCATACCTGAGCGCTCCGCTTGCAGCAGGGCTTGCCGCTCAGTGCCCCTCTTCACACCAGTGCCGCAGAGGGCTCCTGCCCGCCGCTCTGTCCACCCTTCCTCATCCACTCCGTTACCACAGGTGAAGTCCCCTCCACCAACCGCTCCCCCTCCAACCACACTCGTTATCGGAGACTCAATTGTGAGGAACATGAGACTGAAGGGGGCTCACACTCTGTCTTTTCCTGGCACCATTGTTCTGGACATTTTGGACAAATTTCCAGACATCATAAACCCTCATAAACCCCCACCCTGAGGCTCATAAAATTATTATCCATGCAGGTACCAGTGACATTCCAAAACAGCAGTCCGAGTTATTAAAGCAGGACTTTTTACGTCTTTTCAAGACAGTAAAACAGTTCCATTGCAGTGTCCTCATCTCTGGCCCCACCCCCACCTGTGGCCGGGGAATGGGGCGGTTTAGCAGGTTGCTCAGTCTCAACACCTGGCTCTCATCTGTCTGTGACTGCCACAGCATGGGCTTTATTTTAAGACGGGCTCCACTTAAACAAAACTGGCAGCCATTTGCTCTCTGCCAACATCTCATATGGATCACAGCATGCTCACACAACCACATCTGTTGACTGCAACTGTCCACCTGACCAGTCCGCCAGAGATTGATGTCCCCCAGGTCCTGGTCACTATTACTTTAGTTCCACATCTAACAGCAATACTTTTTCTACCGGACCCGTTGATCTCCCTAACAATTCAACAATTCCTGTCGTTATCACTAACAAACATGGCACTAAACAACATAACATCAAACGATCTCATGGTGTCAATTTGAATAATCTCAGATCTGTATGCACACATAAACCACTATCTGTAAATCCCCCCCCCAAGAAAACCTCGCCAGTGACCCTGAATATGGCACTTTTAAACATCAGATCTCTTTTAAACAAGACATTTCTTATTAATGACCTGATTTTAGATAATAATATTGACTGTATGTTTTTAACTGAGACATGGCTTAACACCGATGGACCAGCTACTTTCATTGAAGCCTCACCACCAAACTACAATTTTTCATATTCATCCAAGGGTAAAAAAGGTGGAGGTACAGCAACCATCCTCTCAGCGTCAAATGGTTTTAAAGTCATTACATTTGATGATTACACATCCTTTGAACATCACTCTTTTATTTTTAGCAGCCCCTCTAAACTATGTATGATAGTTTATAGACCACCCAAACAATGCACTTCTTTTATTACAGACTTTTCAGAATTACTGTCAATTATCCACACCAACTATGAAAAAATTAATTATTTTAGGTGATTTTAACTTGCATGTGGACAATCAATCAGACTCTTTTGCTTCAGAATTTTTAAATTTGCTTAACTGTATGAATTTTACTTAACATGTTACTCAGCCCACTCATAACAGAGGCCACATTTTAGACCTTGTAATAACCTATGGCCTATCTGCTAATATCTCTTCAGTTGTGGATGTAGGCTTGTCAGATTTGTCTATGGTTTTATACAACAGATCGAACTGTCAGGAAACGCTATCTTACTACTGAAGTGGCAGCAAATTTTATTGATCTTTTAGGTAACATTCCTGCAGACATTTTACCCTGCTCTTGTGATTTTATCGTAGATAGTTTTAACTAAGGTCAACCCTCGACACAGTAGCCCCTTTAAGACTGAAAAAGATTACCACTAATCCAACACCTCCTTGGAGAAATGAAGAAATTAAGCAATTAAAAAGACCCTGTCGCACAGCAGAGAGAAGATGGAGACAGAATAAACTAACAGTTAATTACCTAATTTTGCGTGAAAAGCTGACTATTTACAATAAGGCAATCAGACAGGCAAGACAAGCTCACTTTCAAAAACTGACAACCAGAACAACCCCAAGATCCTCTTTTCAACCGTTGACCGTCTAATTAACCCTGTTTTTATGCAGTCTGGCAGTATATCTTCCAACTACAAATGTGAAGACTTTGCAGTCCACTTCAGAAGTAAAATAGACAATATTAGATCTAACCTACCTCAATTTCAGCAATGAATTTTAACACCCCAGAACCTTTGTTTTTAAATGAGGAAACACTGGAGAAATTTGTCTTGGTTGATGCTGAGATGCTTGGCAAAGTTAATGCTCAATTAAAACCAGGAACCTGCTTTTTAGATCCTATTCCCACATCCTTTTTTAAAACATTTTATATTTTTTTAAAGAAGATTTGCTTACCATTGTTAATTATTCTCTTAAGATGAGTCTTTTCCCTACTGCTCTTAAGACCGCCATAGTTAAACCTCTTCTGAAGAGAAGCAATTTGGATGCCTCCATACTTAATAACTACAGATCAGTATCCAATCTACCATTTTTGTTTTTAACCAGTTAAATGATTTATGAACTCTCACAATATTTTTGAAAAATATCAGTCTGGTTTTAGGACCAATCATAGTACCGAGACAGCACTAGTTAAGATTGTAAACGACCTCAAGTCAAATATGGATATGAAAAAGCCCTCCATATTAGTTTTACTTGACTTAAGCGGAGCCTTTGATACAGTAGATCACTATTCTTTTATACAGACTTTACAGTTTAATTGGCCTCTCTGGTACTGTTTTAACTGGTTTAAATCTTATCTTACTGATAGAGAATTTTTAATAAGCATTGATGAATTTTCATCCAAAAGCTATAAAATTGTGGTGTTCCTCAAGGTTCAATTTTAGGTCCTACTCTTTTTAATCTGTACATGCTTCCACTTGGAAACATCATCAGGATGCATGGCATCAATTTCCATAGCTATGCTGATGACACACAGCTTTACATCACTGTGTCCTAACCCTAACCCTAACCCTAACCCTGATGACCCAGGGCCAATCAATGCCCTTTTTAACTGTATTCAAGATATCAAATTATGGATGACAGAAATTTTTTACAGCTCAACCAGGACAAAACTGAAGTCTTGGTCATTGGTACTGAAGCTCAGAGAGAGGAACTCAATGTGAAACTGCAAGCACTGGCATTAGATCCCTGTCAACAGGTGAAAAACTCAGGAGTCATCTTTGACTCAGATCTCAGTTTTGAACCTCACATTAGAAATATCACTAAGATTGCATTTTATCATCTGAAAAACATTGCAAGAGTGTGACTGTTCCTCTCTCAAGCCAATACAGAGACACTACTGCATGCTTTTATTACGTGCAGGATTGATGCTCTACTTTCTGGCCTCCCTAATGTGGCGTGATGAGGGAGAGGGAAGACTAGCGAGTGAAGAGTAACTAGAATGTTTAACGACAATGCCACCTAGAGAGTTTCACCCTAAGAGTAATCAGGGTTGTGATAAACAACCAACAAGGCACTGAGGTTCATTTTGCCAACAAAGAGAGACAGGAAGTGGTTCCAGTCAACAACATATGTTTATTTACTATAACAATCAAATGATTAAAAACTATCAAAATTCTCACTCACACCATAAAACAGGGACACAAATAGGGGGAACCTTATCTGGTCTGAGGCTTACCAGTAGGGGGATGTGAGTCGTAAAAGGGGTGTGAGGAATCCCAGGGAAACACAAAATCACCCCGATCAAATGTGAGAAATCTAAAAAAAAACAAAAAAACAAAAAGGGGGTGCACAGCACACACACTCAGAAAAAAAGGGGAAACCACCACCAGGACACCAGGGACCACCACCGGCAGCTCACAGCAACTGAAAAGGAGACAACAAATTAGTGGGGTTAACTAAACAAAGAAACCAAAACCCAAAGAAACAAAATAAAGAAATACAGTTGGCAGTCCAGCACATATTCACAACCAAATCTTCTCAACCGTTGACCATCTAATTAACCCTGTTTTTATGCAGTCTGGCAGTATATCTTCCAACTACAAATGTGAAGACTTTGCAGCCCACTTCAGAAGTAAAATAGACAATATTAGATCTAACCTACTGCCAGTCATTACTGATTAGTAAACTGATTTTCATAATTTTTCCTTTATATATTTATGTAAAATTACACATACACCCACACCTCAATAAAGAAGAAAAAATCCTAAGCTGTTGTTCAAAGTGTTTAAATACAAATAAAAACTCACATTTTATAACTGAAAAAGTGATTCTTTAATCCAGCAGTTTCCATCACAAATTATTATCACAATATATATCTTATATATTTGTTATTCTTTATGTGGCTCTTACAGGGATTGTACAAGAGAGTAGATTCAATAAACCAGCTCATAGGTATTGATTACTAATCAGGTGAGTACCTCTCAGGTACATATTACAGGTGTAATGATCATCATCATCAATACTGATCACACATCATCAACTGGACTGTTGGAACATTTCACTGTTTGTTGATTATATATGTAAAACACTATATACTTCATATTATGTATATTGTACTTATTAGTTAGTTATATAGTTCACACATCATGACTGCCAGTCTGAACTATTTAAATTGCTTTTGAAAGTCATCTCTTTAATCTATGACCTTATTTAAATATTTCTTTATGTTTTCAGTGTGTCTCTGTGACACCAGCAGGATAAATCTGATATTATCATTTATAAAGTGAAGAGCCTTGTTAATGCAATGAAACTGTGACAAATACATTTGAACTGTAATAATTTTTTATTGCATGACAGCTTATATTTACTGATGTGTCAACAAAAAACTTTTCAAACGTTCATCTGGTTTGTTTACAGCCGCTCAGAAATCTTTAAATATTTTTGTGGAAACTTTATTGTTACAAATGAAAAAAAACGTGTTTATATGTTAATATACAGCATGTATCTATAAATATCATGTGCTTCCTGTCAGAGGCCTCATGTTGGGGATGTCAGTCTTAAGTCACCATCAGGACAAAATGTTCTACTGAAGAATCTGTTATCCAGTGAAGCCACCTTGTTTTCCAGCAATAAACAGATTATTTTCCAGTTGAACCAACAATAAACAGGTTATTTTCCAGTTGATCCAGTAATTGACAAAACAATCTGTACCAAGCCGTCTCCGGGTCTGTGAAACCTCCATCCAAAGCTGTGTTCAACTTGTTTGATAACAGGATAAAGAAAAGCATTATTTTTGTTTTCCCATTTTTCATGTGAATTAAAAAAAAAAACACTTCCCATTTTCCCTGTTCCCCTAACCCATTTTCCTCTTTAAATCGCCAATTGGAATAGAAATTAAATCAAAACTAGAAAATAATAAATGTTTTTTATTTATTTATTTAATCTTTTCTGTCTTAAAAGATATTTCAAAAGCTAAAATTTTAATTCTGTTTTCTCTGGATAGTTTCCTCTGTCCTGTCAAGTTAATAACTAGTTTTTAGTTTTGCTGCGCTGCTCGACATAATGAGCTCAGGATTTATCAGGAGGATGGCTGCTTTATCCAAACAATTTCACTGCATTTTGTATGTGTAGAAGAACACAGAACATAATTAATATTAGATCCTGACCGATGCTGTCTGTGTGTCGGGAAATTTAAATAATCACTGATTATTATAAATGCTGATGTGCCTTATGCGTAAATGTGCATGGGGAGACACAGCTGCGGGGAGATCGCTGTATATAACTCTATATTTGTTATACATACATATGTTCAGGTGCTAGAGCAAATCAATATGACAGCCATTTGATTTTTGTGAGGGGACACACAATGCATTGTATATTTGTTTATCTTGTTATCCACCAAGTTGAACATAGCTTTGGATGGAGGGTACACGGACCCCCGGTCCTCCCGCCAGTTAAAAACAACAATGAATTTGGTCTTTGCAAACGGAAATGATGTAACTGTTACATGTTTATTTGCATATAGAGTGGGGAAGTGCGATCCGATCACAAGTGGTCACTCAAGAGGCATGTGGAGACACATGTTAATGCCAGGTATGAACAGATGTACTTAGAGCTGTCCACTTGTGAATGGATTACCCAAGATACATGTTAATGCCAGGTGTGAACAGGGTCATTATGTTCCAGTTAAACCAATAATAAATTAGTTGTTTAAACCAGCACTCTGAAGAGGAAGGACAGCGCTGCTCCAAGTGCCAACCCCAGAGACAGGAAGAAGGCCATGATGGCGCCGGCTGTTTCTGCTTCATGAGGAAGAACCTTCCTGTAGATCAATAACATGAAATATAGTTCATATTCAATATCATATTTAAAACATTTATTTAACTCAACATATATTGAAAACCTTTAATATAAATTTTGATTGTTATAAAAAGTCTTTCATGGCTGAATTATTGTCATATTATGATGGATGTTTGGTTATTAATGGGGTGTGATGGATTGATGACCATCAGGTCAGTCAGCTTCTTACTTTGGGCCGAAGCACATGCACAGACTGGCCAGGTATCCGTTACTGAAGGCGAACAGCACCATGAAGATGATGAACCAGGTGTCATGGTGGAAGAAGACGGGCAGATGAAGGCGAGGCTGGACGTTACACAACATGAAGAGTGGCAGGAAGACAATACGAGCGGCAATGGCCAGCGGCAGCAGCAGGCTGTCCTTCCCCGGCTGGTCACATGATGTTATACAACAGGAAGAGACAGCACACACAACAGTTAACCATTGATTACAACAATACCCATTTCATTTTTGCAACGTGGATCTGATCATGTGACACAGACTGAGCTGAACTTTCCTGAGAAACAAAATGTGATCAACAAGAAACATTCAAACAGCTGAAGGCTGCGAGCAGTGATGATAAAGAGCTTCACATCTCAGACCTTGTATGATCTGAGGATGCAACACGTGACTATAAAATGACTTCCTGTCTGGCTGAACTACATCAAGGATCAATGAAATAATATAAAAATATGAATAAAGAATTCAAACAGCTGCTGCATTTCCAGCTGCGGGAAGGCTATGCGTGAAATGGTTCAGGTTAGCAGTATTCTGCAGGATCAAGCAGATGCCTCAGTGGTGAGAACCTCACAGGCCAAAATGGAGACAGATGTTGCTATTATCAATGACAGGCTTGACCAAGCAGAATGTGCGAATTTTGGATTTGGAAGTGGGAGAGAGATCAGCTTCAGAGACAGATGTCTCAACCTTCACCTTGGGTGGGTGTAAAAGAGTGTTCCCAAAGTGGCAACCTGAGGGAATTTGTGAGAACTATCATATCCAAAGCATTGGGCATACACCTGTCGGAAACTGAGTTGCAGAAGGCACACCGCTCCCTGGCCCCGGAACCTGATGAGAGACAACCACCGAGACTGATTATTATGCATTTTCATAGTTATTTGAAGAAGGAGAAGGTGCTCATGGTTGCAAGACAAAGATATTGAGACAAGAGGGGAATTGTCTGGAGCAACTCTAAGATCTCCTTCTTTCCTGACATGACCAAGGGAGTGGTTGAGAAGAGGAGAAGGTTTGCCAATGTCAGGAAGAAACGTCATGACCTCGACATCAGATTCATGTTGGCTTACCCTGCGACTCTTCGTTTCACATGGAGGGGAGAGAGTAAAAGCTTTGAAGACCCACGTGAAGCAATGGTGCTTATTACACAGAAGCCACAGGAATGAATATATACATCTGGATAATATGAGCATGTTATGTCATGAACAGAAATGTGTGATATGTCCATCACTGGTGGCTACTGCTTTGATATGACCACCTACAACTGGATACAACTGACCACCTACAACTGGATTCGTTCTCTGGGAGGATTATAACTCCTTGTGCTGATTAGCACAAACAACTGGAGCCCTAACTCTCAGACTTAAAGATGATACAAAAACCATCCAGGTTTCAGTAGTAATCCATGGTTAATGTTACAGAGCAATAACATACAAAAGTAGTAGAAAGTTTAATTTCATGGTGTGGGGATATGGGAGGTTTGTGGGGATGACCACTGGTAGTGCCTCATGGACAGTAGTGACAGAGAGCGCCTAAGATGGTCACTGTTTGGTTATGGGTTGGAGACAGGGAGATGACTGTCTCAAAGTTTCCATATTTTTGTTCAGTGTTTTATTTGTGTTAGAAAGTTGAAGGTTAAGTTCTGTTTTGGTGTTTTGCACGGACTTGAGTTCTATAACAGCATACAGGTATTGTGTTTTAGGCTTGACAGCACAGGTCTTGTATTTCTTGGATGAGCCTACACATACAATATCCCCATTTGGAAAGCAAATTTCTGTTAGTAGATAAGTAAAAGAATAATAATGGATAAAAGTATAAAGATAATGTGTTAAAATAAAGAAATGTATGTTATCTTAAATCTCAAAAAACAGATGTGGTATTTCTTCATGAAGTACATTTGATAGAAAAGAAAGCTGTTAAACTTAAAAGCAATTGGATAGGTAAGGTGTTTTACAGCTTTTTTAATAGTCAGAAACATGGAGTTATTATTTTAGTCCATAAGAAGCTAAACTTTGTATTGTTGAACCAACATAGGGATGAAGAGGGGACATTCATACGTGTGGAAGCTAAAATCAATGGATGCAAGGTCAATCTGTGGAATTATGCCCCAAATATAGAAGATCCTAATTTCTTATACAAAATTAATAAACTTTTAGGTGATATTGGTGATGGACAAATAGTACTAGGGGGAAATTTAATCGGGTTCAAGATGGCATACTAGATAGATCAACTTACAGAAAAGGAATTCCAAAGGATCAACAGGTAATACACCAGCTAGTGGAAGATCTTGGACTGGTGGATATATGTAGGCTGATTAACCCCAGAGAAAGAGAGTTTAGTTTTTTATCTCATAAAAATAAATCTCCTTTAAGAATTGATTACTTTCTAGTCTCTAAAATTATGACTGACTCCTGCATTGACTGTAAAATTGGGGTTATTGCACTTAGTGACCATGCAACGGTGATGCTTGAAGTGTTAGTTGGGGATGAGTCAGTTAAGAGTAGAAGATGGAGATGTAATACCTCTTTATTTCAAGATCCAGTGTTTAAAGAAATATTAGATGAATACATTAAGTGCTTCTTCCAGACAAACACTGGGTCCACTGAGAAATTCAGCACTGTCTGGGATGCATGTAAAGGTTTTATTAGAGGTAAAATCTTTGCATATTTGAGCAAAAAGAAAAAAGTGATAGTGTTATAATCCCAACTCAAAAGAAAAGAAAAAGAGCTGTCACTTAACTATAGTGACATGTTATTAAAGGAAGTTTGTAAACTAAAATTAGACATAAGTGAGATTTATGATAAAAAGGCAGAATATGCCCTCTTTAGAGCTAGTAAGTTATTGGCCAGGCAACTAAAACAACAAGGTGCTGATCATATTCCAGGAATTAGAAATGAACAGGGAGAAGTATTCATTAAGGCACGTGAGCACATTTCAAAGGTTTTATTCAGATCTCTACTCTTCAGATACAGAGATAAACATGAGCTAAATAAAAGCATTCTTTTCTAAAATTGAACTTCCTCAACTTTCTTTGGACCAGGCACAGGAGATTGATGCACCAATAATTGAATCAGAGGTTAGGGCTGCCATTCAGTCTATGAAAACAGGGAAATCTGATAGAATATTATAGAAATAACATAGATGTATTAGCACCTATCTTAACAAAGTTTTACAGTGAAGCAAGCACTTTGGGATACCTTTCAGTGAAGCTCACATTTCACTGATCATTAAAAAAGACAAGGATCCACTAGACCCTGGTAGTTTCAGACCAATTAGCTTAGTGAATGTTGACTGTAAGGTGCTCACTAAAGTTCTGTCTATGAGACTAGAGAAAATCTTATCGACAATTATCCATTCAGATCAAGTGGGTTTTATTGAGGTCCTCTTCTGACAAGATGGCTATTTCATTTGATGTGGTTAAGTCATAATAATGATATACCGGCTGCTGCCTTCTCACTTGATGCCGAGAAGGCATTTGATAGGGTTGAGTGGAGTTTTTTATTCAGTGTCTTAGAAAAGTTTGGGTTTGGGAGGGGCTTTCTTAATTGGGTTAAGGTAATTTATGTGAAACCTAGTGCAGCTGTTGTCACAAATGGTCTGATTTCCCCACTTTTTGGGCTGTCTAGAGGCACAAAGCAGGGAGATCCCCTTTCTCCTGTTCTGTTTACAATATTTATCAAACTGTTAGCAATAGCTATAAGAAAAGAAGCAAGACTTAAGGGAGTACAGGCAGGTGGAAAAGAACATAAACCTTTTCTATGTGCTGATGACATTCTTTGCCTAGTTTCAGATCCAGCATCCACTACCCAAGCTCTTCTTGATATAATTGAATCATTTTCTCAG
The DNA here is from genome assembly GCA_038419695.1 of Scomberomorus guttatus. NCBI lineage: Eukaryota > Metazoa > Chordata > Actinopteri > Scombriformes > Scombridae > Scomberomorus > Scomberomorus guttatus. The sequence goes on along the minus strand of CM076447.1, from coordinate 44,062 downwards.
ATTTCTGGCTACAAAGTCAATTGGCACAAATCTGGGGTCACGCCTGTATCCAAGGTATCTCATCCAGCTATCATTAGGGCTGGCCAATTTAAGTGGATCTCATCTGGTATGAAGTATTTAGGGGTCAAATTGTGTGCTGATATTGCAGATATAATACATATTAATTACCATTCCTTACCAAGATAAAGCACAGTCTAGAGAAGTGGAAGGCACTCAGTCTAACCCTTTTGGGCAAGACTAACACAATTAAAATGATGATTGCACCACAATTTAACTACCTATCAATGATGCTGCCAATAATAATACCTGGAGAATTTTTCAAATAATACAACCAAATTATAAGAGATTATTTATGGAATGGGAAGAAACCTATGATTAATTTACAAAAACGTCATACAATAAGAAGTAATGGTGGGCTTTCCCTGCCCAATGTAGAGCTGTATAGTATTGCCTTCAAGCTAGCTAAATTGGCAAGACACTGGATTAATGAGAGTAATCACCCAGGACGGGAATAGAACCAGAATTTACTGCCCCCTTCAGTCCAATTGAGGCTCAATCACAAAATACCCCATCCCAGATTAAGCCTGGGAGCAAAGAGACCAATCCAATTTTACAACACTCAAAGAATATCTGGACTAAACTTAACAAATTATTAAAGATTTCACAATATAAACAGATATATTCTTCACCTTGGAATAACCCAGTGATAAGAGTGGGGGGAAGTAATTTATTGACATTATTGGTTGTCTAGTGATGTAAGAAATATAGCTGATCTGGTTACTGATAAACATTCAAATCTTATCAAGAACTCAGTGCACATTTCAATCTGAAAGATAAATCAGACTTCTGGAGATATTTGCAAATAGGAAGTAGTTTGGAGAGTGTGGTTAAGCGGTTGCCCTGGGGAGAATAATATGGTACAGCTCTATTTTAAATGACCTAAAAATAATCATTCAGCTTCCACCTTTTATAAGATGACTGCTAATGTAATATATAGCAACTCTGAGAACCTCAGACTTATCTGGCAGAAGGATTTGAAGTTGGACATTGATAAGGACTCTTGGGCAAAGTTAATTTCCAGTGCAGGCTTGTTTACAAGAGAAGTTATGGGAAAATGTACACACTATAAGATACTTCATCAATATTATTTTACACCTGTCAGTCTTCATAAAATGGGTTCACTAGAAAATAATTTGTGCTGGAAATGTAAAAGGTATGAAGGCACTTTTATCCATGCAATGTGGGCCTGCCCTCTAGTAATGCCCTTCTGGAGAGAGATAATCAAAACAATACAGGAGTGGCTAGGTATACCTGTGCCTGAATCAATTCAACTTTGCCTCTTAGGGAACAGGTCATGTTTACCCAGGATTTCCAAACCAACATTTGCTCTAGCCTTAACAGGCTTTATCTCGGCTACTAGAGTTATCCTCCGTAACTGGAAAAACCAACTTAGACCTGAGTATAGAGAGTGGGTTAAGTTAATGATAGAGAACACGTCATTTGAGTTAATTATAGCCAACCTGCATAAAAAAATAATGTTTGCTTGTCTGGAATTAGTTTTTGTCTTTCATAAAAGGAGAAAACATGCCATAGGAGTCATTATACTTATACTTATATAGAGACATTATACTTCTGATGAATTTATTTGCTTTTTGGATGTACATCTCATGTTTAATTAATATTATGAATATTTCCTTTTTTTAATGAATTAATGTACAGGTGGAAGGAGTGTGCTCTTGTTTTTGTTTTGCTACAGGGACTTTTCTTTTGTTTCTAGGTTTGATCTGTAGACTGGGTCACTCCTTTGGATTAGTGGATTAATGCTGTGCTGATAGACTTTTGAATCATTGTTATGAACGCTGCAGAGATGATGCTGTGCTTTTGTTTAGTCTGTTATGTTTTGATTTTTGTACTTATTTATTTGTATGAATGTTCCTTTAAAGCTCAATAAAAATTTAAAGAAAAAAACATTGCTCTTTTTAGATTTTGGAATTACCGCGAGTTGCATTTCTCCTCCTCCTCCTCAGTCTGTCAGCTGATCACAGAGCCCACACATATATCAACCCTCCATTAATCCGGCAAGACAGCCAGCATGCCGACTCCCAAGTGTAAAAGTTACATCTGCTCCTGCGATGTCACCTGCCTTGCCTTCTACTTCCCATTCTGTGTCTCCCTGACCTGCTGCCACTCCCCAAGCGGCTCTCTCCCTCTCTCTCCCTTTGTGTGAGACTGTGAGTGGAGACAGGTGTACTGGAGTCAGAGCAGAGCCTCATGTTAACCTTTCCTGCTTCAGCATCCAGACGGTGGTCGGGAAGCACAGGGGAGACTTTTGTGTGCTGCTTCACAGCCGAAGTCACTGATAACTTTGGGGTTAGCTCCCTCCACTTTTATCAACATTTGGCAAGCAAGACACAGGAACTTGGCTTGGATCTTGAGGAGCTGCAGCATTTATTCACTGACAAAACAGCCCAAACTGTACATACACTGCACTGCTAAGTTCACAGCTAAACTGCTAACTTAACTCTGTGCTCTGGTCGTCAGCTTCACCATCACACACACTCACTCTCTCTCTCCCTCTCACTCTACCATGCACACGTCATGTACACAACCTACACGCTGAGCTATTCCCTAAAGAAGCTACACTGCTTGTATAACACTCACCAACTGCAACCCATTTCATAATCAAGACCTCTACTTATACTCAGCCCTGCCACTTCCATTCTGTCAGATCGTAGCCTCTACATCAGTTAGCCTATGCTTCCAGCCTTTAGTTATTCTGTTCTTGCCTGTTATCTTTAGCCTGATGCTGTTTCTCCTCTCCCCTGCAGTTCCGCCTGCTCTGACTCTGGTCCTTGTCTCCTGTCCCCCGTCATGTCAGCCCTGCTCCCCTGCCCTGGACCTCTGCTCTATTCAGCTACCTCAGATCCCACTCCAGACCTGCTTGCCACGGCCCCTAACTCCCCTTGCCCCAGCCTCAGTTCCTGGTTTCCAGCTACCAGCCCGAGCTTCCCCTGGCCTGCACCCATCTTCCCCATGCCTTTCAATTAACATATTATTTACCTTATTCCTGTCTCCTAGTCTGAGTCTGCACTTGGGTTTACCTGTTCAGCCCCGCCTAACAGTAATGAAGTGTTAACAGGATTAGTACCTGTACTGTGATTACTGAATCTCAAACTGTAATCCCTTATTTTACTGTTAGAGACGGTGTCTCTCTGGATTATTAACCAAATGATCTTTAAATGTAAACTCACCCACATACAGATGGCTGTCAGGCTCCGCCCCCCCCAGTCACACAGGTTAAAGAGCAGGAAACAGGTGACTGGGATGAAGTACAGGTCTGTCAAAACATAAAGTCACAGTGATATTATCCACAGCCAGCTGACCAATCACACACAGCAACAGGTGGACTGTCCGTCATGTGATGGATGGTGGACTCACCCCAGGAGCCTTGGTCAGCAATGGTGGATTTGGTGTCAGCAGTGATGGCGGGAAATGTGCCAATGGTGACGGTGAAGGTGAAGCAGACAGACAGAGCCAACAGCCAAACCTGAAGCACAGCAGAGGTTCAGTGATCACGGCCTTTCCTGGGATGTGATCAATGACTGAAACTATTTATCATAAAATATAAAAAACAATAAATAAAGCTTAACAGTCACGTCTGAGCATTCAGATCCAAGATTAACGTCACACATAAACTGTTTCCACCCAAACTCGTCAAACTTTTTATACAGAAACATTTTCAAACAAATAAACTGATGATGATCCTTTTCACAAAATCACCATTGATTATTGATTGTTTTCTGGGTTCAATCATCATCAATGAACATGATTCTGATTCTTAGTGGTGATTATATTGATAAATCTTTGAAAAGGGATTGATTTTCCTTGTCTGACCTTCTTAAAGATTTTCATCATGGAGATGTTCTGATGTCCATTCTGCTCGGCTGCTTCATCTCTGCCCTCTGACAAAGAAGAAGAAGGTTCAGACAGTTTTCAGACAGTAAACGGTCTCAGTGTCTACTTTCAATTCAGGCCATTAAGAAATCCTTAAATGTTCAATAAAAGATCAATAATCTCTAAGATGAACATGATTTGACTTCAGACAACAGAAACACTGCAGGAACATAAACAAACTGTATAATGAAGTTATAATCAATTATTGGTGACCATGTGAGCTTTGAACTCAATCTGCAAACTAACCACAACTGAGCTAAACTAAACTACACTAAAACTGAACTACAACTAAATGAAACTGAACAAAACCTGAGCTAACCCTAAATGGAGCTAATGGAGAGAGAAGGAAGGAGGGAGGGGAAGAGGGGAGAGAGGGCACAATAACAACAATGACAATAATAATAATAAAAATATGACTAATAATAATAATAGCAGGCGTGGACATCAGGCAGGACCACAGCAGCCTGCTCTTAAATGTAGAGAGGGTGTCTCCCTCCCGGACCCAATCTGGAAGATGGTTCCACAGGAGAGGAGCCTGATAGCTGAAGGCTCTGCCTCCCATTCTACTTTTGGAGACTCTAGGAACCACAAGTAAGCTGCATTCTGGGAGCGCAGTGTTCTAGTGGGGTAATAAGGTACTATGAGCTCTTTAAGATATGATGGTGTCTGACCATTAAGAGCTTTGTAGATGAGGAGAAGGATTTTAAGTTCTTTTTTGGATTTTACAGGAAGCCAATACAGCTAAGATAAAATAGGAGAAATATAATCTCTAGTTTTTGTCAGTACACGTGCAGCTGCATTCTGGACCAGCTGGAGAGTCTTTAGGGTCTTCTTAGGGCAGCCTGATAATAAGGAATTACAATAATCCAGCCTAGAAGTAACAAATGCATGGACTAGTTTTTCTGCATCTTTTTGAGACAGGATGTGCCTGATTTTTGCTACATTATGTAGGTGAAAAAAGGCAGTCCTTGAAATGTGTTTTCAATAGGAGTTAAAGGACATATCCTGATCAATTTGGGAGGGACTAAAGTTAGCATAAGAGACCTCTGTTGTACTGAGACATTGCATTGAATTCAGTCCTGATGGAATTGCTTCCTTAAATTTAGCTACAGTTTTAGCAGATAGACATCTAGTGAAGACATTTTTGTCTAATGGCGTGTAGTCTAGTAATAGGAATTCAAAGATTATTAAGTAATGATCTAATAAAATAGGATTTTGTAGAAAAACTATGAAATGTTCAATTTCGATGCCATAAGTCAGAATAAGGTGGAGGGTGTGGTTAAGACAGTGAGTGGGTTTATTTACACTCTGAGAGAAGCCAAATGAGTCTAATAATGAGATAAATGCGGTGCTAAGACTATCATTATCAACGTCCAAATGTATATTAAAGTCACCTACTATAATTACTTTATCTGTACTAAGGATTAAGTTTGATAAAAAATTCACATGAAAATTCAGAGTACGGGCCAGGAGGGCGGTACACTATAATAAACAGAACTGGCTGTAAAGGTTTGGTGTGAGAGACAAGAACAACACTTTTGAATGAGTTATTATTAAGTTTAGGTCTAGGGTTGATTATTAGGCTTGAGTTAAATATGGCTGCAACTCCACCTCCTCAGCTGAGATATGAATGTGCCTGACCATTAAGGGCTTTGTCTCGATGAATGTATTAATATGACTGGGGGGAGTGGATTCATTTAGGCTAACAGCCAGGTTTCAGTAAGACAAAATAAATCAATATGATAATCTGAGATTAGATCGTTTACTAATATGATTTAGATGACAGAGATCTAATGTTTAAGAGTCCACATTTAATTATCCTATTTTGTTGTACTAAATACTACTACAACTATCGCAGTGGTGGTGTTAATTTCTATTAGATTTTTATGTATAACTCCTCTTTTTTTTCTTTAGATTTAATTGATTTAAGTGGTCGGGGGACAGACACAGTGTCTATGTAGTTTTGGGTGGGTAACTGCTCTAATGGAAGCACAGAGAAGTGTGTAGGACTGCAGCTCTGCCTCCTGGTCTTAACTCTGGGTTGTCATGGTTGTGGTCTACTAATAAACTCAGCTATATTTCTAGATATGAAAGCAGCTCCAAAGCGGGATGTATGTCATCTCTCCTAATCAGACTAGGTCTTCCCCAGAAAGTCCCCTAACTGGCGTAATCGGGAGTCATCACCACCAACATTAATAACAATTTCACCATATATACGCTTATCCTTAGCCAGCAGTTTTAAATTTGATTCTATGTCATCCGCTCTGGCCCCAGCTTAGGGCTATACTTCCTTTGGACAGTCACCCAGGCACCCTGGCTTCCCAGCTGCTTGGGAACTATTGGGGGAATAGGACCTACGCTAGGTCAGCCTGAAGCTAACAATTGGTTTTCCATGGTGCGGAGCTGCATTTCCAATTCATTTGAGCCTCACCTCCAACATTGCAAATAAACTACATTTATTACATGTACTATTATCACTAAAGGAGGCAGAGGAATAGCTAAACATATGACACACCAAGCAAGAGAGAGCAGGAGAGCGAGAGGGAGAGAGAGAAGCCATTGCTAACTGCTAAGCTAACTGCTGAGCTAAAGTAACTAACAATTGTGGGATTAGCAAGAAAAGTTGCTAAAAGGAGAGAGCTAAGAGTGCTTGAGCAGAACTAGCGAAAGTTTAACTTAGTCGAGAGCAGCAAAAATGCTATCAGTAACACAGAACCAGAGATGAGACAATATGCTTACCGCAGCACGTCAGCATGTTGTTCTTCATTCAGCTAAACTGAACTAAACTGAACTAAACTAATCCTGAAATAAACTAAACTAAACTAAACTAAAAACTGAGCTAAATGAAACTAAACTAAACAAAAAATTTTAAATAAACTAAACTAAAACTAGAGTAAACTAAAAACTGAACTTGTCACAGTCTTCACGCCCCTTCCTCCAGACTAAGCGGAGAAGTTAAGAAGTTGGGTTTCTACATGATGTTAATTAAATTACACATTGCTCATCTTTTTCTGTTTGGCTATGATTGTTTGTTGTTTGAGGTTTATTCAGATTACAGCAATGTGCTCTCCCTAGGGTCCTAGTACTGACAGTTGCAGGTGTTTAAAGGTATAGTTAATAGAAAAATGTAACCTGAGACATCACTACATTTACTTTGTCCTCAAGTCAGCTGTAACTACATTTAATTTTATAGGAACATCATCTATCTCATTGTGTTTTCTGGGTTTTCCAGAGCCAATCAGCCCCTCACTTCACTCACCTGAGCTTCTCCACCTCCCCACCTGCCTCTTCTCCTCGTTAGTTCAGTTAGTATTTAAATCGAGTTTTCAGTTCAGTCTTTGTTGAGTTGTCTGCTCAGTTTGCCTGTTCCTATGTCAGTTTCTGTTGATTTTCAATAAATAGTTCTGCTTTTGATCCTGTCTGCCTGCTGTCTCCTGCATTTGGGTCCACCTGCTACACTCTCTTTGTGACAGAACTAATTAAACTAAACTAAACTAAACTAAACTAAACTAAACTAAAGTTAAACTTAGGTTTTGCTGTAGTCAGTGTTGTGGATCAGAGTGTGGATGTGTTTATTTTGTACCTTTGTTCATCAGATTTAAAGAATTCTCCTCCTTGTCTGACCTCTGTTTACTGTTTCTCTCTTGATAAAACTGGAAAAACTCCTAAAAACACAGACATGACATATGAAATATTTCAAACAATGAAATCTGATTGGATGATAACCAAAATAAAATAAACAGGTGTGTTACAGGTGTGGGTTAGATATTTTACACATGTGTCAGGTGTTTTACACATGTGTGTCAGGTGTGTTACAGGTGTGTGTCAGGTGTGTGTCACATGTGTTATAGGTGTGTTAAAGGTGTGTTAAAGGTGTGTGACAGGTGTGTTTTACGTGTGTGTGTCAGGTGTGTGTCAGGTGTAGAGTTGTACATTTTACCAGTTTAGGAAGCATGATGTAGGACAGGATGGACAGAAAAATAACAACACAGGCTGTGATGAAATAACCAAAAGCAGCATCCTGCAGCTCTGAACCACCTGGAGGTGAAAAGGACAAAAAAGAGGGAATGAGAACAAAATAATAATTTTCATGTTCAGTTTTTGACTCCAACAGTAGAAAAGATGTTTATATCATCGGTTTAACACCCAGCAGTAATGAGGTCAGAGGTCAGAGGTTTTAAAGTGATAGTAGAGCACAGATGGACAGATTATTAAATTTCTAATAAAAGACAAATTATTATTGGTTATTGATATTGATCGGACTTGCGATGGCGCAGATCATGGCAAAGGCTGCAAATGTTCCAGCAAGTCCCTGGCCGCTCATGATGGGAGTTGTGTATGAAGCCGGCAGTAAGCCGGCCATTCCAAAGAGACTGCCCTGCAGCACGGCCCCAAATGCTGCAACAAACAAACACACAAACAAATAGAATGATCATTAAACAGACTGCTGAATGCTATGACAGACAAACAAACAAACCAACCAAGGCTTTCTGAAATCACTGTATTTACATAATGAACTATCTTCTGTCATTTTATCTGTGTGTTTAAATGTGTTGTCTGTAGAGCTTCACAAACCACTGACAGAACGAAAGAACAACAGTCCACTACTGTCCACTAACAATTCCACAATGCAATGCGCCACATTGGGTTTCACATTTATAGACATGAAAATGGCGATGATTAGTGAGACCAAAATCTGGATTTGCAACTCACAGTTGATGATGACGATCTTCACCATGGTGACGGAGAAGAAGGGCAGTGGCTGCAGGGGAACTTTGACGAGAATGGCAGTGAGCATGAAAACGACCATGATGACCAGCAGACTACCCATCACACGCAGCCTCTGAGGAATCCTGTTAGGAAGAAGAAGCTCTTTCAAAGGTGTGTGAAACCCATACAGCTCAGCCTCTGATATACAGCTCAGCCTCTAAAAATACAGCTCAACCTCTGATATACAGCTCAGCCTCTGATATACAGCTCAGCCTCTGACGTACAGCTCAGCCTCTGATATACAGTTCAGCCTCTGATATACAGCTCAAGCTCTGATATATAGCTCAAGCTTTGATATACAGCTCAACCTCTGATATACAGCTCAACCTCTGATATACAGCTGAGCCTCTGATATACAGCTCAAGCTCTGATATACAGCTCAACCTCTGATATACAGCTCAGCCTCTAAAAATACAGCTCTACCTCTGATATACAGCTCAGCCTCTAAAAATACAGCTCAACCTCTGATATACAGCTGAGCCTCTGATATACAGCTCAAGCTCTGATATACAGCTCAACCTCTGATATACAGCTCAGCCTCTGATATACAGCCCAACCTCTGATATACAGCTCAGCCTCTAAAAATACAGCTCTACCTCTGATATACAGCTCAGCCTCTAAAAATACAGCTCAGCCTCTGATATACAGCCCAACCTCTGATATACAGCTCAGCCTCTAAAAATACAGCTCTACCTCTGATATACAGCTCAGCCTCTGATATACAGCTCAAGCTCTGATATACAGCTCAGCCTCTGATATACAGCTCAAGCTCTGATATACAGCTCAGCCTCTGATATACAGCTCAGCCTCTGATATACAGCTCAAGCTCTGATATACAGCTCAGCCTCTGATAAACAGCTCAAGCTCTGATATACAGCTCAGCCTCTGATATACAACTCAGCCTGTGATATACAGCTCAGCCTCTGATATACAGCTCACCCTGATATACAGCTCAGCCTCTGATATACAGCTCAGCCTCTGATATACAGCTCAAGCTCTGATATACAGCTCAGCCTCTGATATACAGCTCAGCCTCTGATATACAGCTCAAGCTCTGATATACAGCTCAGCCTCTGATATACAACTCAGCCTCTGATATACAGCTCAGCCTCTGATATACAGCTCAGCCTGATATACAGCTCTACCTCTGATATACAGCTCAGCCTCTAAAAATACAGCTCAGCCTCTGATATACAGCTCAGCCTCTAAAAATACAGCTCTACCTCTGATATACAGCTCAGCCTCTGATATACAGCTCAAGCTCTGATATACAGCTCAGCCTCTGATATACAGCTCAAGCTCTGATATACAGCTCAAGCTCCGATATACAGCTCAGCCTGATATACAGCTCAGCCTCTGATATACAGCTCAGCCTCTGATATACAACTCAGCCTGTGATATACAGCTCAGCCTCTGATATACAGCTCAACCTCTAAAAATACAGCTCAACCTCTGATATACAGCTCAGCCTCTGATATACAGCTCAGCCTCTGATATACAGCTCAAGCTCTGATATACAGCTCAGCCTCTGATATACAGCTCAAGCTCTGATATACAGCTCAGCCTCTGATATACAGCTCAAGCTCTGATATACAGCTCAGCCTCTGATATACAGCTCAGCCTCTGATATACAGCTCAAGCTCTGATATACAGCTCAGCCTCTGATATACAGCTCAAGCTCTGATATACAGCTCAAGCTCTGATATACAGCTCAGCCTCTGATATACAGCTCAGCCTTTGATATACAGCTCAAGCTCTGATATACAGCTCAGCCTCTGATATACAACTCAGCCTCTGATATACAGCTCAGCCTCTGATATACAGCTCACCCTGATATACAGCTCAGCCTCTGATATACAGCTCAGCCTCTGATATACAGCTCAGCCTGATATACAGCTCTACCTCTGATATACAGCTCAGCCTCTGATATACAGCTCAGCCTCTGATATACAGCTCAGCCTCTAAAAATACAGCTCTACCTCTGATATACAGCTCAGCCTCTGATATACAGCTCAAGCTCTGATATACAGCTCAGCCTCTGATATACAGCTCAAGCTCTGATATACAGCTCAAGCTCTGATATACAGCTCAGCCTGATATACAGCTCAGCCTCTGATATACAGCTCAGCCTCTGATATACAACTCAGCCTGTGATATACAGCTCAGCCTCTGATATACAGCTCAACCTCTAAAAATACAGCTCAACCTCTGATATACAGCTCAGCCTCTGATATACAGCTCAGCCTCTGATATACAGCTCAAGCTCTGATATACAGCTCAGCCTCTGATATACAGCTCAAGCTCTGATATACAGCTCAGCCTCTGATATACAGCTCAAGCTCTGATATACAGCTCAGCCTCTGATATACAGCTCAGCCTCTGATATACAGCTCAAGCTCTGATATACAGCTCAGCCTCTGATATACAGCTCAAGCTCTGATATACAGCTCAGCCTCTGATATACAACTCAGCCTGTGATATACAGCTCAGCCTCTGATATACAGCTCACCCTGATATACAGCTCAGCCTCTGATATACAGCTCAGCCTCTGATATACAGCTCAAGCTCTGATATACAGCTCAGCCTCTGATATACAGCTCAGCCTCTGATATACAGCTCAAGCTCTGATATACAGCTCAGCCTCTGATATACAACTCAGCCTCTGATATACAGCTCAGCCTCTGATATACAGCTCACCCTGATATACAGCTCAGCCTCTGATATACAGCTCAGCCTCTGATATACAGCTCAGCCTGATATACAGCTCTACCTCTGATATACAGCTCAGCCTCTAAAAATACAGCTCAGCCTCTGATATACAGCTCAGCCTCTAAAAATACAGCTCTACCTCTGATATACAGCTCAGCCTCTGATATACAGCTCAAGCTCTGATATACAGTTCAGCCTCTGATATACAGCTCAAGCTCTGATATACAGCTCAAGCTCTGATATACAGCTCAGCCTGATATACAGCTCAGCCTCTGATATACAGCTCAGCCTCTGATATACAACTCAGCCTGTGATATACAGCTCAGCCTCTGATATACAGCTCAACCTCTAAAAATACAGCTCAACCTCTGATATACAGCTCAGCCTCTGATATACAGCTCAGCCTCTGATATACAGCTCAAGCTCTGATATACAGCTCAGCCTCTGATATACAGCTCAAGCTCTGATATACAGCTCAGCCTCTGATATACAGCTCAGCCTCTGATATACAGCTCAAGCTCTGATATACAGCTCAGCCTCTGATATACAACTCAGCCTGTGATATACAACTCAGCCTGTGATATACAGCTCAGCCTCTGATATACAGCTCGCCCTGATATACAGCTCAGCCTCTGATATACAGCTCAGCCTGATATACAGCTCAGCCTCTGATATACAGCTCAGCCTCTGATATACAGCTCAGCCTGATATACAGCTCAGCCTCTGATATACAGCTCAAGCTCTGATATACAGCTCAGCCTCTGATATACAGCTCAGCCTCTGATATACAGCTCAGCCTGATATACAGCTCAGCCTCTGATATACAGCTCAGCCTCTGACACTGGTTTCAGGTGTTATCAGCCCATTAAATGGCCATTATCAGTGGTTATCACTACCATTATAATACTTCAGACAGGGCAGACTGCATATAACAGTAGGTGCATATTAACCCATTGTAATAGGACCATGGCACATACCCAAGCACGGATTATCCACCGGGCCGAGTGGGCCGGTGCCCGGGGGCCTCCGACCTCTAGGGGGCTTACCAAACCCAGACCAACTGTAGCCTCATCCTGGCTTTTTTTTTTTTTTTTTTTTGAAAATCAAATATATTAATTGAGTGTGTGTGTGTTGAAATACGAATCAATTAATGTAGAGTTACTTTATTTGCAAACAAGAAAAATATTATGATTGGTTTGCTAGCTGTGTCTGTATCATGATGATGACGGTGAGTCAGGTCAGGTGGTGAATGTGAGAATTGCGGCAGGTGTGAAAGACGCTTCAAGCATCGTGGACAACAAACGTTGGAGCAGCGGAGCAGCAAAGAGAAAGACAAAAAACTAAAGGATATCAGAGACATTGAACATCGGAGAACATACCGTCTATTTCCACTTCTTTCAAAAGTCTGCTGGCTAGCAAAGAGCCTGGAGAGGACGGTGCTAACAGCGAAGAGGAGGACTAACGGCAGCAGCCACAGCTAGTTCAGCTGAGCATCAGCATGAACCTGAACCTGAGGCAGAGAACCACAGACCGCCACAGCAGAGCCACCTGTTCACCTGCCCACCCTCCTCTCCACCCGTTCATTTGCCCACCCTCCTCCCACCTGAGCCCGACACCGATGCGGCTGGCAGAGACCTGGTGGCAGGTAGGTTACCAGTTTAGCAGCCCCACAATTTATTACTTTTTACCTATTTCAACCTTACTTTTAGCGAACTATTGCAACCATTCAGGCCAGGCGCCAGGATGAGGTGACTGAGGGGGCTGTTAAAAATTGCGCGGGGGCAATTTTTTTCATAAATAAAATTAATTGATTTAACCGCTTGACTAAATAACAACAACATAAGGGTTTGTGCGGTGAGAAGTTTTTCTTTCACTGCACAAGCGCTTCAAGTTCATCCCTGAGGCTACTGTTTCTAAATCAAAGAATACATTTATTAATCAGACTACTCACATAATGAAGTCTGCCTGTCTGTTTATATCCTGTTTAAGCCTTAAAAGCTGAGTAAATCCAGAGACATAGGTAGGCTATTTTATGGTATAGTATTAACATTTTATCAAGATCAACATAATGATTATTGTATTTGACCTGTATCTACTGTTTATTGCTGCTCCACATGTCTGCATGTATCAGAAGATGGTTGTGGTCAGTATTGCTGGCTGTGTTTTGTTTGTGTTGTTTGCACGGCTGTATGTGCTGAAATGGTGTTTGTTGTTGCTGTATTATTGTACTGATGTGTTGCTGTTTCCTGTTGCTCTGCATGGCTTGTGTTCTGAATCATAGAGCTGTATTGGTGGATGTGGGGCAGTATGTGCTTGTGTATGCTATTGAGTTACACACTGTAGGCTGATGTGTTGATATTGTTGCTGCTGGCCCAGGAAAGTATTGTTGCAATCATGTGGTGTAAATCCTGTATGATAGAAGATATCTACAGGTGTTGATATTGTCCTTCAGGTTGCGATCATAACCCTAACCCTGTATAAGCTACAGGTGTTTCCAACAGATAGTAAGCCACACTGAAAACCTATAATTCAAAAGCTGGATTGCGCATGTGTGGAGCGGTGGGGGGCCCTCCAAGATTTTGTGCCCAGGGGCCTCTGCATTCTTAATCCGTGTCTGCACATACCAGTAGGTGAATAGCACCGTAATATGCTGCTATGTTAAGTTATGTTACAAAATAATTATGTTTTATGGTGTGACAATGCTGTGGTTAAGGTCTGGTTAGGTTTAGGCACAAAAACCACTTAAAAATGTGGTAAAAATAAAAACTGAAAGTCTCAAACAGTAGTCTTTAACCATAACCCTAACCCTAACCCATATTGCCTTATAACTAACTAGCCATCCACCAGCCTCCTCCTATCAAGGAAGTGAGCTTATATTGTCATCTGAACTACATCACTTCCCTGGGTCATAATTATTACGGACACTAGATGGCTCTGTAACTCAAAGCTCACCACCTTACCAATGGATGATAATGCCCTACTGAGTCAATTAGGAGGTAGAGTAGGGCCATACTACCTCAACTCTATGGGACCTGATGACAATTGATAACAGCCATTTAATGAGCTGATAACATCCGAAGCAGGTACCTCCGATATACAGCTCAGCTCCTGATATACAGCCATAGACTGTATATGGACATAGTTACCATGACATCAGCCATTGGTTTGTGGACTATCATTTTGAAGCCTCCCATTTAACAATTTGACCGTCACTATCTTGCATTTGACCATTACCATCTTAGATTTTTGGAGCCAGAAGAGACCATATTTGGACGAGAAGGTGGAGCTGACCCTAGTGCTACCTGCTAGCTTGGTTAGCATGGTGCATTTACAGTCTATGGTTAACTATGATAATGCTAATGCCAATTTTTTCACCAACGAGAAACAGGCCTAAAACCAATAAAACAAAATATACTAACTGGAAAAACTGAGCATCCAACTCCTCAGAGGATCTTTTAGTACAACCAAACACTGAACTAGACTTTTTTAGGCAACCAAAATGTTAATTTTCAGTTAACATTCATTTACAATTAACTTTCATGAACTGAAAGCACACTGTGAAGTAGTGACAGCTACGCTTATACTCTGTGAATCTGGGGTTATGCCATGGTTATGTTACATCGTCATGGTAGTGACTTGTCAATCACTAGGTAGCCACGCCCTAAAGCATACACTGCTTCATCATCTATTTTACTCCAAATAGGACCATCATTTACAAAATTAACATCATGCTGTATTTAAGATGACTTGAAACTAGCAATTGAGACCATAAACTCATTAGGAAAATATTTACTGAGGTAATAAATCAAATAAGAATTAAGGTCATTTTCTCATAGACTTCCATACAGTCTGACTTATTTTTGCAACCAGTGGATTTGCGCCCTGGTGGCCATTAGAAAGAATGCAGGTTTAAGGCACTTCTGCATTGACTTCACTTTTCAGACCCGAAGCTACCCCTTGGATGTATTATAAGAGCTGGGTACCAGACCAAAAATGACACCTATTCAATCCAATGAAAATTGCTTGGCTGGCGCATACGCCAGAAAAAGTTTCTAGCTAATATAAAACCTCCATGGAGGTTTTATATTTATACAATAGAAAGAGTCATAATTGACCTTGTTTTTAGTTCCAGGTGTCCACAGTTTTACAGATGTCTCTTTTACAATTGTGGTCTATGGGGAAAATGTTTTTTGGGCCGCAGGGGGATTTTGATTTTTTTTGCTGCAATACCGTGAGTGACCACTGGGAATTGGTTGCAAGGCTGAGCAGCAGTGCCCTATCCAGCTCTTATAATACATCCATGAGCTACCCACTTGTATACAGCTCAGCCTCTGATATACAGCTGATATGCTGATATATGAACACTAGTCTTCTTTGTTGGTGCCAGCAGGATTGGAGGACTTACAGTGAGTGCAGGAAGGAGTTGAGGCAGGTGCAGATGAGCAGCGGCAGCATGGCGCAGAGTGTCATCACGTTGTTGAATTTGGCCTCCAGGACACCGCGCTGCTCACCTGCTGTCTCTGTCTCATTGCCTGAAGAACTGACCAATGAGGAGTCCTTCAGACGGCTGGTGAAGTACTGGAGAGAAAGACTGACAGTGAGAAGATGAACACAAAAAATAGACAAAAATATGCTTCTGTTATTTTATGAATCGACTTGTTGAAGAGTAATCATGCCGACATATTTATGCGACAGGAGAGTGGGTGGGGCAACAACTGTAGGGAACGTGGCCTCGTGGCTACGTAGTGTGTGATGTGGGTGTCAGGACACCGACTGACCACTGCTCAGTGTATGAATAGATTTAGAGCTGGTAGTCAGAGCTAACCAGCCATGAGCAGCTGTTGTCAGACTGTCTCTATCCGCGAAAAGGAATAAATCTTTGGGTCATTTGTATAACCACGGTTCTCTGAGTTGCAGGATGTTGCCTCTCTGGTGTCTCTTATCAGGCTTATTAAGGCTACCAGCAGCTCTTTGTGAGAAGCACAAATTGAAGCTATAGTTATCAGTGTTGTGATATTTATACTTGGCAGCAGCTGATATGAAATATACCTCAGAGTCTTGTCTATTATGTCATGATTAGAGAATTCAGCTGAAGTGAATTTTCAAATCCAAGCAGACACCTGAAATAACATCATGATATGTGATTATGTGTACAGTGTAAAAAAATGATTTAATGTGTAGTTACTCTTTAAAGAAAAAACGGCAAGTGTTGTTGTTCATGTGTGGTACATTTAAATCATCAGAAATGTTCGCATATCATATTTGAAAGTGACTTTCAAATGCTACACGTTTGTTCTCAGCCTTGTTGATTCATGTAAATACTAAAAACTCACAGCCCCAACTGTAAAAAACGAACCTATCCCCCTCAAGAAAACAGCTCACATGTTTTAGTACCTTATAAACAGAGTTCACATAATAACAATAATATTATCATTAGTAATAATAATAACAATAATAATTATATAGGATTTGATGAAGCTACTGATTTGTCTCTTTAGTTAAACTACTGATTTGTCTCTTTAGTTATTTTTACTGCAGCTGTTTCACTTCCATGTTTTTTGTGTTTAGTTGACATGGGTTTAACCTCATTAACTCTGCTAGGACACTGGCATCTGCTAGTTGTCCTTCTCTATGTTGTGGTTTTACTCAGGAAGACTTGACGTGTTCACAAAAATATGGAGTCTCCAAATATCCCTTTTTGAAAATCTGCCTGGAACTTTTCATGGAAAAAAAACAATACACTATAGAGTCGTCACACTGTGCACTCCCTCCAGGATTTCACAGTTTTTTTGTGTGATTATTGCAGCCAAAAATGATTGATTTTGCAGGAGCTTTTCTCAAAAATTGTGATACAATTTGCAATGTTATATGTGCTCTTTTTGTGATTAAGTTGTGGAAATTGGGAAAAATTGCAAGCAAAGGAAAATAATGAGTTTTTTTACACTACTACCAATGAAGAGTCATATGTAATCACTTCCCGTGCACTGTGATAACATAAGTTACCACAACACGAATGCGACATTTGGTCCAAAGCACAAGCAGTCTGTTGATTTGGACATTTCATGCGGAAAAGTTGCAGAAATGTTGTAAAATTGCAAGCTCTCGCAAATATTGCAGAGATTTCTTGAATTTCCATTAATTATTGCAGTCACAAAATCGCAATTTCCTGGAAGGACTAACTGTGTGTTGTCTTCTTCAAATGTGAGGCAGGTATACACTGGTGTTCAGTTTAAAGCCCCATACTACCCTCAACCTTTACAGACAAAACCACAGGCACTGATTTCAAAGACCTTCTGCTCTGTTTCTGTATCACCTCGAGTGTTTCTGACACTTTAACAAGAACTTTGGGAGGTTTCCTTACTGGCAAGACTTTATTTATGCAGATAGTCACTGCGGTTTAGAGGCTGCAGTAATTCTAATTTGGGTATTTGTACCTTTTTTTGTTTTTGCTTCAAAACAAGAGAGGGGTGGAAAAGGTTAAATTCTCTGTGTGTCAACATAAACACTCTGGGCAGAATACTGTGTGTGGATGGAGGACAGACAGGAAATTATGTCACACCATAGTTGCAGTCATGAAGAAGTTCCAGGGCAGCAGCGTTCCCAAACCAAGCATAAAGAAGATCAGCCAGACGCCCCCATACCTGCAGGAAGTCATTTAAAAATAAAAGCAGATTACAGCGTGATAGTGATAATAATAATAATAAGTGTGTCAGTGTGAGCAGATACATAAAGAGTTAAATATCAGAGCAGTTCAGAGTTACAAAATGATGTCACACTGATTAGTCAACACATTATCAATACTGGAGGAATGAACTTCACAGTGTATTGATCACTGTAACCCTGTTAGAAAATATCAAATAATCAATGAATCCAGCAGAATGGCAGCAGCTGATTGGATCACAGATTGTGTTTTTAACATTCAGATTTTAATTGGAAACTAAAACCACCAGAAAACACAACATCCAGCAGTATTCATTATTGTATCCGAAAGATTCGTCAATAACATGTCAGCATTGATTGTTTTTCATTAGAACAATGAAAATATTTTTAAAATTTTTGCCTCACTTGTCTCTTGGTGAGCTGACGGCCATTTTCCTGTGAAGAACTGATCAACTGAAGAACTGATGGATTGAAGAATTAATCACTTGATGGGTTGAGGAATTGATCGCCTAATGGCCTGCAGACATGTGAAGCAGCTCAGTGAGTGTCACAGGCAAAGACAGACAAGCTGATCTTCTTTCTGAGCTGCTGAAACAAACCTGACTAATCAATAAATTAATCTACCAATACATCCATTAATAAATTACACAGTCATATGATCCAATGTTCATATCTGATCAGTCAGAGGTTTGCAAACCTGATTCTGCATTTTTACTTTCACTTTATTTTTTCAAACATATTAAAGCTGAAGATGTGATCAATAAACATCAGTCACTGCATTAAAAATGTTCAATATTCAGTATTATAAAACAGGTAGTTTTAAAAATCTCGCAATCTTATTGGTTGATAGCCATGGTATAATGAGCATATACTACAGCTATGATGTTTAGTGTCCTTTTACATTTCTATTCTTAGTTAAAGCTGCAAGCAGTGATGATTGGGCCATCGCACCTTTCTGCTATTATTGCAGAGCAACACAATACAGCAATACATTTACCAGAGAGAAACTGACATGGATATACATTTTCATTAATACTGGACATGTATTGTACATAACTACCACTTCCTGTGTCCACTATGTGGCACTAGAGAATGCCCACTAATTATACATCATGTTGTTGTATATCGTATGCAGACCACAACATGTTAATTTCATGTAAATTGGATGATGTTTGTCATATAAGGCTGACTTCCTATTGTCAGTAGGTGGCGCTATGACTATGACTCAATATTGACATGTAGATGCGTTCAGGCCTGGACTCTTATCAAACATGAGAAATTTGGGGCAGACTGGACAAAGTCCAGTGGAGTTACCATAACTTCCTGTTACATGGCAAAACATGCAAATTGACCGGCACGCAATGCCAAGGGTGTTCCATGAAAACTCAAGATTTTGATAACTTTTTATTGCAAAGGTCTTTAGATGACACCAACCAAATTCGAAGTCAATCTGGTTAATTCTCTAGGAAGAATTTGTTAAAGTACAACGCCTGCACCCCTAGCACCTCAAAAATGCTAAAAGTAATTAGGGGGCACGATACACTGGAGATCAAAATTAGAGAACAATTTATAAACAACTGATTTTTTCTGAAGTAGTGTCATCTTCACTGCTTAACAGTTGAAGGACTATTTGTCGTGTCTATACCATGCTACTAGAACACTTTTTCCACAAAATAACTAAGGCATTTCAACAAAAAACATTATTTTGCAGAAAACACACTGATCAAAATTAGAGAACAACAATGAGTGTAGCATGGAAAAAGATTACAACTAAATTTTCTGAAGGTTACAACAGTCAGCAATTAGTAGGAAGTGTACAGGCCTCTGCTCTGAATGACTTCAGCACATCTGCGGCCACAGGACAGCACTAGTCTCTCACACTGCTCTGGTGTGATTTTGGTCCACTCCTCTTCCAGTCTCCTCCACAGTTCGGTGACTGTAGTGGGTTTCTTGGCCATAACTTTGTCGCCAAGGATTTTCCAGAGGTTCTCTATTGGGTTGAGATCAGGACTCTGGGCAGGCCATGTCATTATTTCAATGTTTTCAGTTTCAAGGAACTGCTTTACCCGTTTTGCTGTGTGACATGGAGCGTTGTCCTGCATGAACACTGCGGGCTGATTGGGTGATGAACGCAGGAAAGGAACCATATGTTGTTGAAGAAGGTTCTGATAAACATTTGCATTCACTCTGCCATGTAGCTGCATAAGAGGCCCAACTCCTGCTGCAGAAAACATGCCCCAAACCATGACACTTCCTCCTCCACCTTTCATTGACTTCTTTACACACTTTGGGTTCAGTCTTTCTCCAGTTTGTCGAACATAATGTTTCCCATCGGACCCAAATAAATTAAACTTGCTTTCATCACTGAAGTGAACTTTGGACCAGTTCTCCTCTGTCCACACAACATGCTCCTCAGCAAAGCTTAGTCTAGCCTTTTGATTCTTTGTGCTAATGAGAGGTTTGGTCACTGCAGAGTGGGCGTCCAGTCCAAATGCTCTTAAACGTTGAGACACTGTATGACGAGACAGATCCTTACCCTGTTCAGTGCTGAACTGGCGAGCAATTCCAGCTGCAGTGTGGAAACGATTGCCCATTGAGATCTTCCGCAGTATCCTGTCCTCTCTTGTATTTGTCTTCCATGGACGACCAGCCTTCTTGGGGGACTTGAATGAGTTTGTGATGTTGTAAAGATTCAATATTCTTGAAATCACAGATTTGGAAGGACCAACTTGTCTTGCTATGGCTGATAGGGTCATCCCTTTGGCCTTCATCTGGACAACCTGCTGCCGGAGGCTTTCAGTCACTTTAGAACGGCCCACCATCATGCCGAGTCAGTGAAACTGGAAGTTAGGCTGCCAGTTAATTAGGGGTTGACGGATAATCAAGGAAATTAGCACCAGGTGCCAGATTAACACCAATAACTGGGAGGTATCTGAAAGTTTTCTCTAATTTTGATCAGTGTGTTTTCTTCAAAATAATGTTTTTTGTTGAAATGCCTTAGTTATTTTGTGGAAAAAGTGTTCTAGTAGCATGGTATAGACACGACAAAAAGTCCTTCAACTGTTGAGCAGTGAAGATGACATTACTTCAGAAAAAATCAGTTGTTTATAAATTGTTCTCTAATTTTGATCTCCAGTGTAGAGCCGACATGCCACGCGCAAGCCCAATTGTGATATTAAATGGAAATATTTACTAGTTCAAAGGGTGCAAAGTTACATGAGTTTTCAATTACTTTTAGCCCCTCAAAAATGCCTTCCGCAATCTGTAAGCAAGCAGGGATGACACAGTGCTCCACCAACCGCTGTCTCCGCAGCACCATGGTGCAAAAGCTTTCGAATACCTTGAAGCAGGAGAGATAATGTCCATAAGCAAAAATGTGAAAGCTCTCTCCAGAACTATTGGCAACTGAAGCTCTGTGTCTGGAGAAGGTGGAGCAGCATCCTCACTACACCAAGCAATGCATCTCCTAACAAGTTGTAGGCCTAATGTTATTGCAAACACTTTGCAACGTGACCCCAGTGATGTTGGACAGTTTTTCCATGGAATGTTCAAATTAACGTTAATAAATAAACTCTGGTTAGATCACTAACTAGCAGGGGTGTGCATCTCTCCCTTATAAATGGTCTAGATAAATGGGCTATGATATGATTCAGGGATGATACATTTTAATATGGAACAATTCGGTGCGATTCAATTGGTGCAATATAATGCAATCTCATACAGTTCTTAACATTTGTTTAATGTAGACATTCGTTTTCCATTATAATTTAAAATAAGCCAATTCTCTAAAAGTGGCATTGCTCACCTTCATATAGATATATTTCATAAAAGACGAGGGAATCCCAAGTATTTTTGTTACTTTATGGCATGGAAAAAAATGGAAGACAAATGTGTCATTTCAGGATTACATTTCATTGTGATTATTACTTTTCCAATAGACACAGTTACACAAAAAAGACTTACTTTATGAACAAACATTTTTACATTATGAATATAAATTAGGAGGAGAAGATGCAGAAATCTTAGCCCTTCAGTACATTGCAATTCATGAACTTAGCAAAGCCCCTCTAACACTGAAAACAAAATTAATATTAAATTTTAACTAATGGCATAAATTATAGCCAAATAAACTAGAAAAGGAGATGAAAAAATACTAATGGTCAGAGTTCTATGTGTCTGCTCAGATGGGAGAGCAATGATATCATCATCATATCTTAAAGAGCTCATAGTACCCTATTACCCCACTAGAGTACTGCACTCCCAGAATACAGCTTACTTGTGGTAGTAGAATGGGAGGCAGAGCCTTCAGCTATCAGGCCCCTCTCCTGTGGAGTTTTTTTTTTGCTTTGTCATCTCGCAGGCTTCTATGAATTGTGGCGTGGACCCCCTGCTGCCCCCATGGCCCTGTTTGACACCCACACCTACTATTATTATAGTTGTTATTGTTATTAGTTCCAGTCTGTGTGTGATGCAGTAAGATGTCGGCGCCCTGAGGAGTGCAGCTATTCTAACAGAAGCAAAGCAAAAAGAAACTAAACAAAACAAAGATGGAAAAGGCAGACATCTGGATCTTAAGTTATCAGAGAAACAAGCTGAGCAAACATTAGCAGCAGTTCAACTAGCAGCCTCTCTTGACATCCTGTGTCCGCCGAACACAGTCAAAGAAACACTGATTTTTAATGTGAAACTGCTTTATTCAGTGTTTTTACTGGTTTTAATCACTGTGTCCATTTGTTTTGGAGAGGAGGCGCACAACCAATCCAAGCTGCAAGGACTACTCTTCTAAAAGACCACTGATGCTTTTAAAGCAACCTCGACGTTTTGACAGTAGCAGGGGCACAAATGCCATGGTGGCTGTTGGGCATACAATGATTTTCAAGACATCACAGCCAGAGCGAGGGGCAACAATGGCCATGGCTGTCGTGGCCACTGTGAAAGTCCTACCCTGGCCGTGTACCATGCATCTACCTGATAAAATCTAAATGCAGCATTAGCTCTTTAATATTATGAACAGTCCAAAGCAGTCACAAACACTGAAAACAGAACTATCACATTATCCCCTTTTCACTCATTAGTGTTCTCTTTTTAGTTACTCTTCTGTGAGACAAAATATTCATTCATGTATGCTTGCACTCTAACACAAACACATATGCGCACACATTTTCTTTCACCTTACTATAATGTTGATAAATATAAATCTTATCCTGGTTATACCTCACACACAGTGCAGAAGTTCATGTATGCTTGTGCTTGTCAAGATTATTCTTAAGGAAAATCAATTGCTCAATATTATCATGTCGGAGTACACTGCTTTGTGTGGAAACAATATCTCCTGCAGTGCTGAAAACTCTTTCTGATGCCACACTGATTACTGGTATACAGAGGTATTTTTTGCAAGAGACGACAGCAGTGGTAGGTCCACCTGTGCTTTCCACCATTGTAGTGGATTGTCATTCAGCGGCAAAGGATTCGGCTCTTTCTACCTCATGGCTTCCTCTCTGGCCTTCTCCCTTGAAGATCTTGCTGCTGCTCTTATTTCGAAGATTTTTCCAAACAGCTGAGCCAGTGCTGCATTTTTTTCCTTTTGCAAGGAGGGTCATCATCTAAAATACAAAACAATTACTGTATAATACTGGTTTTGTTTGCCATGACACTTGAGCACTTTTCTTTTACCTTACTATTATGAATAAATCTTAATCTGCTTATATCTCACAGTGTATAAAAAACACACCTTTTGGCTCATCCTGTGTCTGGGGACTAACTATGCTGTTGCCTGGATCTCCATGAGCAGGGTCTCTCTGAGCTGGATCTGTCTGCATTGGACCTCTCTGAACTGGATGTCCCTGACTGTCTGTATTCTCTGCTTCTTAGTAATAATCAATTATAAAATCACAGCTATGATTAACAATCAGACAAATGTTTACCATTGATAAACTCAAAAGTTGGATTAACTAGTAAACAGTGTGTCGTATGTTTAAATGCAGTGTATACTGTCAGTAGACAGTAAACAGTGTGCAGTATGGTTCAGTTCAGTACATACTGCCAGTAGATAATGACAGTAATCAGTGTGCAGTACCAATACCAGCAGTCACAGAATACAGCTAGTGATAGCAATATGTTCAAAAGCAGACTGTTAGCAACTGTTACATTAGCAACTGTTACATACACTGTAATAATTTATTTGAATGAGAAAGTGTGTTTGTTGGGGGGTTACCTTGTTATGCAGGGCTGCAGCTTCAGCTGACATACTTGTGAATATCCTCTCAGCATCGTGGTCACTCAGAAGTGGCAAAGATTTGAAATGAGGGTCTAGAGCAGATGCAGTGTAGAGGAGGTCATGGAGTGTGTGTACCATTTCTCTAAGTTATTGTTAAATGTCTTCTTCATCTCAGTAATGAATGCCATGTCTTCATCGGATGCCTTGAAGTGCTTTTGAAGTTTTGCTTTAAGGGGGGCAATCACTGAAATTGTGAGCTGCTCATCTTCACACATGATATTGGTCCCAACTTTGACAGGTGCCATTATCTTGACTATGTCTTAAGCATTGCAGATGTCATTCTCATTAAGAGTGTTGACCTCCTGCCTTTTCCTGAGCTCCCTTGACACGAGTGTGGCAAAAACTGCAGGTTGCTGGTCCAAAAAGCGTTCTAGCATGTCATGGGAGCTGTTCCATTGCGTGGACACATCTTGAATGAGTTTGTAGGAAGGCAAAGCCAGTTGCTGCTGTTTCTCCAATAGGATTTCAGCTCCTTTTATGTTGCAATGCAAAAACCCAACCACCCTCCTCACTCTTCCCAGCAACTTTGCAGCAGTGTCCACTTGAAAGGTTTTCTGTGAGGCCAGATTTAATATGTGAGCAAAGCACCCAAGGTGAGGAGTCATCTTTGCTTCCACTCCAGCTATAATCATGTTTCTGGTATTATCAGTTACAAGGACTGATTTTTTTTTTATCAGCAATGCGCCAGTCAACACATGCTTATTTCAATAAAGTGCCTATATATACAGTACAGGCCAAAAGTTTGGACACACCTTCTCATTCAATGCGTTTTCTTTATTTTCATGACTATTTACATTGTAGATTCTCACTGAAGGCATCAAAACTATGAATGAACACATGTGGAGTTATGTACTTAACAAAAAAGGTGAAATAACATGTTTTATATTCTAGTTTCTTCAAAATAGCCACCCTTTGCTCTGATTACTGCTTTGCACACTCTTGGCATTCTCTCGATGAGCTTCAAGAGGTAGTCACCTGAAATGGTTTTCACTTCATAGGTGTGCCTTATCAGGGTTAATTAGTGGAATTTCTTGCTTTATCAATGGGGTTTGGACCATCAGTTGTGTTGTGCAGAAGTCAGGTTACTACACAGCCGACAGCCCTATTGGACAACTGTTAAAATTCATATTATGGCAAGAACCAATCAGCTAACTAAAGAAAAACGAGTGGCCATCATTACTTTAAGAAATGAAGGTCAGTCAGTCCGGAAAATTGCAAAAACTTTAAATGTGTCCCCAAGTGGAGTCGCAAAAACCATCAAGCGCTACAACGAAACTGGCACACATGAGGACCGACCCAGGAAAGGAAGACCAAGAGTCACCTCTGCTTCTGAGGACAAGTTCATCCGAGTCACCAGCCTCAGAAATCACAAGTTAACAGCAGCTCAGATCAGAGACCAGATGAATGCCACACAGAGTTCTAGCAGCAGACCCATCTCTAGAACAACTGTTAAGAGGAGACTGCGCGAATCAGGCCTTCATGGTCAAATAGCTGCTAGGAAACCACTGCTAAGGAGAGGCAACAAGCAGAAGAGTTTTGTTTGGGCCAAGAAACACAAGGAATGGACATTAGACCAGTGGAAATCTGTGCTTTGGTCTGATGAGTCCAAATTTGAGATCTTTGGTTCCAACCGCCGTGTCTTTGTGAGACGCAGAAAAGGTGAACGGATGGATTCCACATGCCTGGTTCCCACTGTGAAGCATAGAGGAGGAGGTGTGATGGTGTGGGGGTGTTTTGCTGGTGACACTGTTGGGGACTTATTCAAAATTGAAGGCACACTGAACCAGCATGGCTACCACAGCATCCTGCAGCGACATGCCATCCCATCCGGTTTGCGTTTAGTTGGACGATCATTTATTTTTCAACAGGACAATGAAACCAAACACACCTCCAGGCTGTGTAAGGGCTATTTGACCAAGAAGGAGAGTGATGGAGTGCTGCGGCAGATGACCTGGCCTCCACAGTCACCGGACCTGAACCCAATCGAGAAGGGTTGGGGTGAGCTGGACCGCAGAGTGAAGGCAAAGGGGCCAACAAGTGCTAAACACGTCTGGGAACTCCTTCAAGACTGATGGAAAACCATTTCAGGCCATTGACTGGTTCATGGTACATTTAAAGCAATCCAGGGGTCCGCGGATTGATGTAGTCACTTTAATGTTAAAACTGGTTTCTGATTCGTATCACTGAATCATTATACCCTAACCCAGTTTTGACTCTTCACAGAACCATCCCCTCACCTCCAAACTTCCCCCAAACTGTGTGGGACAATCCCAAGTGAAATTTACAACACTAAGAATTTTCACACTCGTTATCAAGTCAAGTTTCAGAGGATACTGATCAAAGGACCCTTTCCTTGGACAAATGCAGAGAAACTATTTATTATAGTGAAACCTCATCAATTTGTTTGATGAGTTGGGACAACTCTAACTATGTTTTATGTTCTCTCCTCACCTTCTAATGTCATACATACACACACACTCACATTCCAAAGCACATCCTCCCCTGTTGCTTTCACCCTATTGTGATTTCAGATAAGGATAGTCCAGACCTGTCTCGTAAATCCAGTTAAGCTTGAATTTCTGTGTTCCTTAAAGACAGAAGTTAAATCCAGTGCTTTATAAGTTTATAACCATCTTGTAATCCATACATTATTAGCCACAAACTAATGCCAGTCAAACCAGTCCAACTCTGAACTTTCTATGTCAATTTTTAGGTGAGATACAGATATCTAGGTTTAATTATTAAATAGGAATTTACCACAGTGCCACCCAGCGAACAACTTTCAGTTAGGTTGAGTGCAGAGGAAAGGCCTCCACTGAAAGTATGATGTATAATGTTTTCTTATTGTGATGTCTTTTGAATTGATAGTAAACTCTATAAAACTTAGTAGGTATGTGATATGTATGCAGGATTACTTTGATAAGTAACTCATTAATATTGGTCGTTATGTATGTTAGCTAATATGAGAAGTAAGTTTCTTAAGTAACTATAGTATGTTTAATGAAGCTGCACTGTTGATTGTTAACTTTTATATGTGTGTGTCTCTGAACATTTGAGAAACATACCATACATATGCCATTCATGTTTAAATGTGAGTGATAATGGTGAAATGTTGTAGTTGAAATTTCATCAACTCAGAAGATCACATGTTTATCTTAGACAAAGGATTTTCTGTCATGCATGGGAGAATATCTATCTCCACCCACATACACCCACCTAACCGCAAGCCGGAATAAAAACAGCAAAATGGCTATGCTTAGGCTGCACTTTTCCGTTTTCTGCTTTTCTCTTTTCTGTTGTTCTGTTTTCTGTTCCATTTTAATTTCGCCTAAGTTAACTTTTATTAAGAGTTTGTGTCGTTTAAATTGAACTCTCTAGTTAATTTCTTAGAGAAGTGATCAGTTAAATTATCTCAACCTTAACTACTTCTCCTTTAATTACGTTATCATTTGAGATTGATAAAGTTGTTTCTTTGTTTCTTCCCAGCACAGTCAAAATTAAACTAATAATGGGAAGTGGTGCCCCTAATCAAATGTGGATTTCATAATAATAAAGGTGTTGTTTCAACAATGGTTAGACGACAGGCAGTGATATATGAAATATTTTCTAAAATAAAGAAACACTGATGAAGGCAGAAATAAGAGATTAAAAGTAGCGTTTGTCAATCGGGGTGGTACTGCCCCCCAGGGGGTGTTCATAGAATGTTGGGGGACGATGAAAGAAATATTTTTGAAAGGGGGGCGTTGAGTTGTTGACATGGGGAAACTGTGCTAAGTGTCTACCGTGTTTTGCTGTCATTTATGGACGTGCTGGCTTCTCTGTTATCTCCTCTGCTCTATTTGTTGGTGTTTGTGTGGGTATTTTTAGCTTAGTTTGTAATGTAAATTAATATTGGGCAAATTCTTGTAAACTTAGCTACTGGCTCAAAGCAGCCCTTCCTCTCAACCAGTAGCAGAGGGAGGAGGATAGAGGACAGGAGGAAAGACTGATACTGACTGATGTCGGTGTTCTTCATTCTTTCTAAACTTCACTCAGTATTTTCATGTCAGGAATTTTATTTATTTTACTGAATTTTTTTATTTATTTCCAGTGAGATATTATTGAATTTATATAGTGCTGATGGAAACATTAAAGCTGGAGTGCAGGACTTTTGTATCCCCCTTCTGGCAGTGAGAGTAAAGGGGGGCGCTTGGCTGTGATTCCCTGACAGAGGCATGCAGCACACTCTCATGCACACACAGAATGAAAGGCAAACAGATAGGGCCGGTAAACACCGATATGTTTTGACAGTCCACTGGCCCAAAAACATATTCTTTGACAGCTCACTGGGATCCCTACAAGCTGGCTAGTGGCTACAGCCTAACTATGGGAAGATGAGAAAATTGCAGTTCAAATCCCTTCACTGTAAGCCTGTTTTACAAATGGCACACAGTGCATTTTATTAATAAATATTGTAATGATGATAGTCCAAAATTATGTGAAAATGCATAGTTTTTAGTCAAAAAAACATCAAATTTTATCTGGGGAGGAGCCCCAACCCCCCCTTGCCCCCCCAACCAAAACCCCTATGGGCCCTTGTACTGGGTTGTTTTATTTGACGCTTTCTGCCAGACTGCTGCAGGTCCGATTATTTCATCAACTGGATAGCATCATAAAACAACAACAATCATATCATACCAGCAAAATGGTGCAGAACAAGAGAAAATGCTGCCAGTATTGTATTGAATATCTTAGCTATAGATACATATCCTTCTGCTTTTTTCCAGTAGCCTCAGACCTTTTCTTGGTAGGCTGCTCTTGTTTTCCATTAATAAGAACAATTAATAAGAATGCTTATTGTTTGGCACTGGCACCAAAATATCGCTTTCTGGTTGGCTGCTGTTCATGATCAATAACAAGACCCAATTTAAGTTTGAATGTCAAATTTGTAACTGTTGCATTTGTTTAACACTATAATTTCTATTCACATGGCTTTTTTTGCTACCTGGGAAACTAATGATAATGATATTCCAACTGTCCTGTTAAATCAAATCTGTTATTTGGCATCCAATGAGATTCTTTTTTTAATGATATAACACGGAATAATAATCCACATTAATATTCAAGGAAGATAATTAACTTACATTTTAACTAATGGTAAGGGACCTGGATAATGGATATGGGGGCTCTGGCCAAAAAAAGTTGAGAACCACTGGATTCAAGTTTCAGTCTGATACAAATATCAGCACAGCAGGTTTAGATGTGCATATATTTGTATATGTTCATACATGCATGTGTATATGTACATACATAAATTTATACATGTAAACATTTCGTTTATATACAGTATAAATATATATAATGTGTATATATAGTGATGGTGGTGAATCTCAGCGGCTGATATTAAATATATTTTGCTGTTTGTTGTTGAGCATGTTTTTGAATTTCACTTCCTGTCTGTCACTCTGGAAAAAAGGAACTGAAATTGTCAGTGACAAATTAACACCTTATAATAAAAGACTTCAGACTCAAGACACTTTTCAAAATAAAAGGATTTTGAGACATGCTTCCTTCCAAGACACCAAAAGCTGCAGTACAGTATGTACATGTAATGTTGTTACCGTGGCAACACACACACATGGTGCTGAAATAACCGACAAGCCCGAAGGACACTCTGAAATCTGAGAAGCAGAACAGGAACCTGCTGCTTCTGTTTGTGTGGAGATGTCAGAGTGTCCATGAACGCAGCGTCTGCAGAAACATGTGATGTCACTGCACATGGAGGAAATTACTCTGAAACTGTCACATGTCTGTTTCTTCTGTACTCACAGAATTCAATCAGTTTAATCTGCTTGTCCTGCAGAACATGAACATGTCACATATTAACACATATCATCATATATATTAGAGCAAAGAAATCAAACTTACCTTTACTGGCTCTGAATGTTGTCCAGATGTTTTCTGAATGTTATCCAGATATTCTCTGAATGTTGTCCAGATGTTCTCAAAATTTTGTCCAGATTGTTACTGCTGGTTAAACTTCAACAACAATCAGATTCAGTCTTGTTTGTAAAAACAAGACTGTTTT
Organism: Scomberomorus guttatus; assembly: GCA_038419695.1. Classification (NCBI taxonomy): domain Eukaryota; kingdom Metazoa; phylum Chordata; class Actinopteri; order Scombriformes; family Scombridae; genus Scomberomorus; species Scomberomorus guttatus. The sequence continues at coordinate 13,625 of CM076447.1, read as the reverse complement.
ACTGTTGAAGGTTATTCAGTTTCTTTCTGTTGAAGGTTCTTCAGTTTTTCTGTTGAATGTTCTTCAATTCTTCTGTTAAATGTTCTTCAGTTTTTCTGTTGAATGTTCTTCAGTCAGGTTAGTTGAGTCTTTGTCTTTTTAAAATCGTATTCCTCTTTCATGAACCTTCCTCCTTATGTGTCTCCCTGCTGTTGCAGTTTCAGCAGAATTTGTTCTTCCCTTTTAGCCTGCAGTGACCTTTGACCTTTGACCTCTGATAACAGTGAGCGAAGTGCACTTTGTTCCTGTGTAAATGACAACGATGTGGTAACAGCAGAGCAGAGTTTAGATCACCAACAGAAAATAAAGGATTGTATTGATGATATGGAAATGATAAAGTTCCTTTAAATCTCACACAGGAGGTTAGGGTTAGGTTTAAAAGAAGGCAGTCTACAGCCACAGGTTGTAGCTTGAGGTGGACTGGCACAGGTAAAATTAATACCAAAACTCCTCTAATGATAACATAACCTTATAAAAATTCTCCCCTCCAGGTTGTGAGCAGACTCAGCCCTCCTTAGCTTTTTCATGATTCCACATGGATCACCTGTGAGCTACTGGTCCCATGGGAATTAACGGTAGAATAGATTCTAGAATGAAGGTGAGGTTGGGATCAGGTATGTCTGTCTGTTGACTGGCAGTTTGGAGTGGGGAGTCAAAGGCAATGCACTGGCCCAATGCACATTATACAAAGCCCACATTGGGATTTGGGGTCCTTTATTTAAGGATCCAGACGGAGGTTGAGACTGGACAAAAGCCCCCAGTTTAGGGGCACTTGGGTGAGCAGATGATAGCCAATCGCAGTCAGATTGAACTACTCCCTTTAGGGGGTTAGGGTTAGGAAATTAGAGATATCTCGATGACCCCCCTGCTTCGTCTGTCGACTGGGCAGTTTGGGGTGGGGAGTCAAAGGCAATGCACTGGCCGACGCACGTTATATAAAGCCCGCAATTCCTATATCCACTGTCTTTAGTTTATGTCCTATAGTTGTCTTATTTCAGATTGTTTTTGGGACTTAATTTCCCTTAAGGAGTTGAGGTAAGGGTAATTTTGGATGGAGTTCCTGATTTGAGTGGGTTTTATGTTTAG
>CM076446.1:36969931-37055598 GCA_038419695.1 Scomberomorus guttatus | reverse complement strand
CCATCAGTGGCTACAACTGACAATGTGTTTTTAGATCTAATGACGCATTTGCATGTAATTCTCTCTGGTTCTTATTGTTCTGAAATCAGTCCAGATGCAATTTGAGTGCATCAATTTAGAGTCCAATGTTACTCAAGCAACTAATGGACTCTCAGGCAAAATGAAAATTGCTTCCTAATGATCTGACTAAGCTTGATGGGTGAATCTAAATTGATTAGTGTGCTAACATGAATGTAATATGGAATTAGCCTTTGAGAAGTGTGATCACATTTTTCTGGTACTTGCTGACCTTATTACATTCTAGTATTTTTAGCGACTAGCTGATAGCTATTGCTTTGTACTGTATCCACTCAAGATTTTTTTTGTCCTCCTCTCGTGCTGTTAATTAGAAAGTATATTGATGTTCTCTCAAATACATGTTGTCATGGCTGCCATGAACTAAAAGTGGTACGAATAGGACATTAGAAGGCTCTTGAGTGTTTCTCTGGCTAATGTACCTCAGGGAGTCATTATCTTTCTGCGTAGTCTTCAGGATTTAAGAGCAACAATTGAAACTGTTTCTAATATAGCACTTATGTGAAATAAAACTTTGAAGACATACTGTAACTTTAAGAAAATCAACAGTCATGTAGACATGAAATATGTAACATATCCTGTACTGCATACGCACACATGCATGTTCCATACATGTGCATGTAGTTAATGTTGTAAAATAAAATAAAAACATGTTAAAAGAAACAAACATAAATATTAAAAAAATATTAAAAGTGTGCAGAATGCAATATGAAAGTTCAGCCAATTAAGTTTAGTTTACTTCATATTAAAATAATCGATTTTACAGCTTAATTTGTAAGTGACTTTTTACTACAGTTCTATCATGTTGCATACTAGATAAATATTTGGTAACTACCTTCCATATTGGGTGTTAGATAAACCACTTTATATATACAGAATATTTGCTATTAGTTGAAAACATACTTCTCTTATTTACATTTATTTGGTTTCAAGAAATATGTGAGACTATTGACAAAACATATTTTGGTTTGTTTTATGGCTCTTGTGTGGATGAATTCCTTAAAAAATACTACAAGTATCTGTATCAAGTTAACCTAGCCTTAACCTGATTAAATTTGAACAAGGATTTTAAATTATTGCCGAGCTCTAGGAGAAAGTAAGCCGATTCTGGCAAGATCAAGCCAGTCATTCTTTAGTTGAATGATGGGCAGTGGGTGGTGCAAAAAGAAAAAAAGAAAAAAAAAAGAGAGAAGAGCAGGAACAGCTCGACTGGATGTAGGTCAGGGAGTGACATTGGTTATGACAACACAGCAATATAATGGTTTCACCAAAGGCCATAACTGTGGTGATAAGTTATATTAGTGTATTGGTTCACAGGTCACCTAGTTATTGACCTATATAGTATGATTGGATATACTGCTACCATGTCTGATACATGATTGTTTTTTTCAAGCAAAGTGGTCAAAGAACAAAAAGAAATAGAGAAAAACAATAGTACAAATAATTTAAAAAGTAGATTGACTTTGGTAAATTGATGTAAAACAGATTAAGGGTGTTCTTTCTACCAGCCACGAGGCTTCAGTTCAACTCAGTATGGTATTAAAACCAACTTACAGAGATGTGACACTCACTTAAGCTAAACCATATATCACAGTGAACATTTTATCCCATTATCATCATGTGATCAGTAGAGAATGCTTTGACAACTACCTTGTTGGTACGTTCAAGGACGCTCTGAAGAATGTTTGACAGTGATGTTGGCAGTAATGTGAAGACTTGTAGGTAATGAGCTATAACGTATTTGTGGTAATGCACTCTATGTATTGTATTTCTTTATTTTATCTTATTTTTATTAATGTTATCGAGTGGGTTTTATTTTCCATCTTATGTTACATTAATGTTTTGTTTTTTTTTACATGCTTTTATGTTCTTTTTATGTGAAACATTTGGTGCATGTAATTTCTTTTGTTGTAAAGCTCTAAAGGTGCTATATAAATAAAGTCATTATTATTACTTTTTTAAACTTTACTTTCTGTGCCTTTACCTGGCATTCCAAAAATGGTATTTCACGAGGTCCTCATTTTGTTAATTTTTGATTAGTGTGCAAAGCTTTAAACCTTTGAGATTTACCATCTCACAGGGAATTAATCGAATGTATGAAGAAGACAAAGTAAAATAAAATGTAAAAGTAAAAAAAAAGTAGTGGTAAAGCAAATTGCAACGTTTTAATGACAGCACAGGAACATTCCCCTGGCTTTTTTAATCAACTTTTTGTCAGGGAGCTAAGGTAACCATGCAGAATATCAGTGATTGTCAGTCTGGAATTTCAATTCCAAACACTAGTTTAGTTAGTTAGGTAAAAATAAAGAACTTTTGTCAGAAGGACAATATGTAAAATGACAGCAATGTCACAAACACTAAAGGAATCTTTTAAGACCATGGACATCTCCTCTCATTTAAGTAAAACATATTAGTTATTACACAACAACAAACTATAACATTTAATATTAATTATAGCAAAGCAACCACTCACAAATATCTTTCATCCCAAATTTAAATAACCCCAGGACGTTCTAGCTGGACTGCTGGCTCCTTTGTTCCTAACTCAGCTATTTTTTAGCACTGCTGATGTTAAGGTCCAGATGGTTTGTCCCTGGTTGTCACCAGGAAGTAAAGGAAATTAAGGAAGTGGGATGTGAGTGAGGGAAGGCAAGGTCAATATGGACCACAAAGGTTTGACCTAAATGTTACATGAGGGACTCTGTCTTGGTATGGAGGACTAAGGGACACTTGATGAGCTGGCAGCGGAAGCAGAGAACGACAAGCACTCACCACCCCACCCCGCATCCTCTTCCAATTCGCCTGCTCATCCTCCACTCTGCTCTCGACCCTTTACAGCAGCTCACCTCAGTGAGGATGAATAATGAATGTGACCAGACACATGGGTCAGAGGTGACGTGTCTGTGAGGGAGCAAATTCCTCCTTGATTAGTACATAAAAAGCCAGGCCCATCTGCCTCTTCTCTGGGATTTGACAGGGGTCTGGCCAGGAATGCCAGGAGCCCAGGGACAGTGTAGCAGAGACAGGGGCATCAGGGAGGGGGTGGTAGTCCTCTACACCAAGCAAGGAGAGACCCACAGCAGGGGCACTCACTTTATCATCACCTCACATCGCGCAGTCTCTGCAGCACTGCAATGTGCAAAGCTTGAACTTGCCTTTAGGCATGTTAGTCTTAGTGCAGTGTATACAAATCAGGCTATCAACCATTAAATGGCAAGAACAGCACTAACTGTTTTGTATTAACTCATACAACTTGAAAGTAATGGGAATTGTTTTAGGCTATCAATGCACAGGGATACATCTCTTTTATGAGCTACTCATTAATATTTGAACACAGATGTATAATATTTCCATTCTTCAAGGGTGGATTTAACATATTTTTCCTCTTCCATTGCTGATACTAGTGTAAGCATAGAGTTATACAGTACACCTTTTCACCTTGCTGTCCCGAGTACGAGCATAGAAGTTTCTTTCATTCAGCTAGTGGCACTTGACCAGAGTGGTTTGGTTTATAACAGGCCAAAAAGGAGGGCTGACCACAGACCTATGTACTTTTTTTTTTCACTCACAAAAAGGTCTTTTAGGGAAGTTCAAGGCCATCTACAACATCACCAAGAATCCATCAAAGCTCATGACTTCCCATGGGGGGCACCATTGATCTTATAAGTCTTTATAGAAGAATGAACAGTAGGAGCTCCTCCGTAGAGTTGTCCACTCATTTGCACTGACGATCTGGGATGCAGGGAGGCAAATTACCATACTGTGTCCCATAGTAAGAATATAATACATACATGCCCTATATGAGGCCAAGGATAAGCAAACATGTTGGGAGAGGAAAACACGGAACAGGTTCACCATGAGTAGAGAGAAAGAACATACCCTTCAGCAGCAGCTATAATTAATATGCTAAATTGAATTGCAATAATCGACTGGGGGACTGGCCTTGTGCTCTAGAGGTACGATGATTAAAATGTTAGGCTTCAGTGAAGGGGTGATTGGGACCCTGGTGAATTAAGGATTGGATTTGATGGGAGACAATGTGGCTTCTATTTTTCATTAATTAGCTGCAGATCCATAAAACCCGTGAAAGTCTTCAATTGTGTATTACTCCAGCCTCTCAATTACATCCATTCATTAGCTCTGAATGGCCTCCACCAAAGCATTATAGCATATGCATATGAGAATAAAAGAGTGAATGAAAGATTGAGTAGACTACCCTAATGCTACTGGGTCCCATTATTATATGGGGGGAGTTTATGAAAAATGTTGAGGTCCTTTGTCAAATGTCAAAAGGATGGATGTTACGTGGCCAACATCCAACACAATACACATTTGTGTGGGATGTCAAGCCATAATAATTTCCTATTTAAAATCTCTGCAGCCACATCCAGACACAGTAATTGTACCCTTACAGACATTAATCAATATCAGATTTTGAAGGTGCACAACCAAACCACCAATTTTCAATGTCTTACTACAGTTTCCATGAGGAATTGGATCTTCCAATGAGTGGCTTCTATAAACACAAATTTAAAGCCGGCTTTTATAGCTCAGTGATCATATAAGAACAAATGGAGTGTAATTGCCCACACAGGTGTACACAAAGACTCCCTCATAGTCTTTAGATTTAATTTAATTATAAACCATGGAAAAAAGTTGCATTTTTACCCCAACCACATAAGTAGATATTTCTAAATCACTTGGATGCTCCATCTGAGATTTCAAACACTTTTCATGCAGAATGCATATACAAGGAGCGTTTAAATGAATAAAAAGACTGAGTGCACTGAGTCCTGTTGTAGCTGTCTGTAGATAGAACTCTTTATAGGCACCTAACATAATCTGTGATTAAAATCTCCTTTGACATTTCTTTGTTGCAGTCTTTGCATTGCTCCAACTGCCACCAATACTGTTTACTTTTTCTCTCACAGCCAAAGAGCCAAGCCAGAGGATTTACAACTATTTTGTTTTGATGAGTACATTTCCTTAAGAAGATTACAAAAAAAATAGCAAGTGTTGTCATATATCCTGTTTGCCGCTAGTCTCCCTCATATGTGTGTGTGTGTGTGTCTGCCAGTGGCTGCAAACACAGAGATAGAGAGAGGTGTAGTGACAGCATGAGAGAGGTGCATGGTTGTGTAATGAAACCCATAATTACAGGGTGAGGGACGGGTATTGTTCATGCGATTGACAAGTCCCCTTCAGTCACAAGTGCAGTTTTCTGTCAAAGACCTGTCTTTTTTTTTTTCTTCAGAAGGCCGTGGACCTTCTGCCGCTGCACGAGAACACAAAGGCATCACTCTCCTGGATAGGGAGTGTGCTTGGCGTTAATGCATGATTTGCATTTAATTCTTGTATGTGACAGGCTCCCTTATAGTGCAGTAGAGCCCCAGGCCTAATTTGCATTATGTCCTTATCAGGTGCCATAATGCTTTGTTAAGGGACAAACATTGGGAGTGTATGACATTTATCTGCCTGATATGGTTGTGATATGTTTAGCCAGTGTATGCGTGTATTCAGACAATAAAAACAGGCTGCTGATGTGTTGGGGATATTGTAGTAAAGGTGCACTAGTGTACACCTTATTTGAATGAAGCCATGAATCTTTGGATGTTTTATTTTGTTTATATATGAGTGTTTCCATTTGAGCAGACTCAATTATAAAAAGTGCAGAGATACTTCCTCTTCCTATGAAAAGATGATTGTGTTCTAAATGTCAGGCCTATTTCCTCATTCTTTTTTTCTCAAGAACAGTCTGCATGTTAGGTGTCATTCATGTAATGACATCTTCAAGTGCCTGCTCTCACACCTGTGTCTTCAGACACTTGTCACCTCCTTCCAATATTTGTAAAGAAAAAAAAAAAAAACATGTACACTGTGAACACAATATTGTTCAAACTCACCTCTCGTCCTCCAGCGCAGCCCCTCCTGACAGTGTAAGCAATTTTATTGAACATGGTTTTTTCCTCTGACTGGTCTTCCAGAACAAAAAGTTCCAGACGTGACAATCCAGAATGTCACATATCAGGTCAGTGCATCCGGGTGTGTGATTCCTCAGATATTACACATTTTTAATTCCTCCTTACATGCCACTGGGGAATAGCAGGAGCATTGGCTGCCCATAATTGAGCCATATTGTTGCTGAGGTTAGGATTCTTGTGGGAGATGGGCAGAAAATGGAGGAAAACACAAGCCTAACCCTGGAGATAGAGGGGCACAATCTGCTGTACATACCTCAAGCTCATAGCCTCACCGCGCCCATATCAATGCACTCCCTCATTCTCTTAGCTTGCTCTACTGGTCATTTGCTCTTCTCTGGCTGATTGTACACATAGACAGTGCATTGTAAAATGTGCCAGGTCTGGGCTGGTATCATCCCTGTTCCCTGATGAGTGATAAAACACATATGGAGCATATCGGCATTCCCAATGAGACCCTGCCAGCCAGCCCAGGGATGTGTGCTCGTTCTCAATTGCTGGGCCTCATCTGCCACCTGCACCTTTTTATAAAATGAATTTGTCACATATCTGAGGCCAGGAAACTGCCCGGCTGAGTGCCACCTCCATTTGAGCTCAATGGTTTGAACACTATCAGAGGGGACGTGTCAAAAATGGCAAAATTTGAATTGCATGTGAACTGCTTCACCGTGTGCTATTGCTTGATTTTTGTGACAGGAAGACAAGCCCTCGAGCATTTTTTTTTTTTTTTTTTACATTGCAAGTGTTATCCTGGTGATTTCTCTTTCACACCAGAGATGATTGGAAGTGTTAACCATGTTTCCTATGTATGACATGTCCCTTTGTCATGTTCTCTGGTCGATGGAATGTTATAGCAAATTAATTCCCTCGGGACTCCAAGTCAGTTCTCCATTACATTCACTTTTCCCCTTCACTAAAGTTCAAACTCTGTGATAGCTAAGGTCAGAAGAGAAATGGCTCGTCTATTAATACTGAAAACAGGTACAGGATTTAGATATGAGAGTTTGGCAGTGGCGAATGCTTTGGTGTAACAGGAATTCCCGTAGGAATCATAGTTTTCCTAAGCATTCCCTGGCCCTTCACAGTTTAATAACTCAATAGATTACCTGCTGTACTTTCCAAGGACATTAAACTAAGTTCTCCTCAGGATCGATGGGAAAGGGCTTTTTGAATATCAACGCTGCTCAATACTGCACACTTCATTTCCCACACTATAGAGGCCCCTACATTTAATTATACCTCATGGAATGGTTTTAATTTTAACTTTGCACAGTTGCTGTCAATGAGAAGATGACAAGAAGCACATCACTGTGAAGAAGAAATGTCTATTCACCAAATATGGAGAGACCAAATCAGAGAGACAGATAGAAAACTCAGCAACACAATCCAAACAGACATTTTAAAGTTACGTTAGGTGACTGACTCAAAGATACATTTCTTTATTGGCTACGTATTTCATTAGAAAATGACTGGCTTAAGTAGAGAACGTGAGAAATGGGCACTTATATTTCAGACAGGTGGCAGGTAGGGAGGAGTTATTGGGGCCCACTTGCTTTGTCAAAGGCAAGAAGGTCTTTGGAAGGTCTTTTTCAAGTGTGACACTCATTGCTGCAGAGTATTTACCCACGCTTGTGCTTTTATTTATCGCACGGTTCCACACCATGAATTATCTAATGTCTTATGGACTGTAAATTTCCCTAATGCAGTTCTGCGCCCTTCCTCTACACCCACCTACAAACATATGCACGTGTGCACACAAGCACACACTACAATCAACCTTACACACACACACACACACACACACACACACACACACACACACACACACACACACACACACACACACACACACACACACACACACACACACACACACACACACACACACACAGAGACAATCATAATACCCCTGAAGTCACCCTTTGTAGGACTACTCCCTCAGCTTTATGGAGTATTGAGGAAACAAAATGCCCACATTTGTTTGCGAGGGGTAAGTGATGAAAGCATCTGCCATAAGAACCCCTGGTGTCCTCTTCAGGCCCTTGTGAAAGCAGTAAAGCTGCTGTCACCAATCAATCAGTGAGAGTACCACAATATTGTTTACTAGCGCAGCTCATTAAGCAATGTAGCAGAACATGCTAACTTAATTTCAAGTGAGATTTATTGTGGCCTGGGCAGGAGAGAACCATTGTCCCGGAGCTCAACTCTGTGCCTTTGTGGATCTGGGTTGCTAAATTACAACTAAGCGCCGCTGATATATTGTCCTGTTCTCATTTAACCTACTTACCGGTTTCCAGATAGACAATAATGAAGAATCATTTGACACTGAAGTGCAGCACACTAAAGTTATTTGCTATCACGCTACCAAGTCTGGCTGTTGGCCGAAGAAACCTCAGTAGCTAATTTATAAGTGGAAGTAAATTGGTAACATGTAGAGATATGGATGGCTGTCATTAACTAAGCAAAGCAGGTTAATTTGCAGTCTAAACTTCATTTTAAAATAAACTTAGGAGGGAGGTAGAAGTAATCAAGATCCAAATTAATGTTTTTTACTTTTACCACTTCTTAAATGTAGAGTTCATGAAATTGTCGAAGAATAAAATTCACAATAAAAAGATAATTTGTTTTTTCACCACAATATAAAAGCTTTGTACACTATAAACGAAAGAAAAGAAATGCAATTGGCTGACAACTTAAGTCCCCTTACTCACTCACTCACTCACACACACACACACACACACACACACAGGCCTCCCACTGTGGATGAGGTCACACTGAAGCCCGGTGATCAGGACTCTCACTGGGGTGCTTTGGGCTTCTTCCCAGGTACCAGGTCCAGGGGCATCTCTCTAGCAAATACCTCTGGGGAGTAGTCACACTTTTAAAAGACGGAAATTAAGTGGAAAAATGTCTGCTCACTCACTGATGTAATTATCTGTCCTGGATTAACATCTGTTCGCAAGCTAGTGTGCCAAGTCCACTTCAACATGTGCCAGTACCTCGTGGCAGTGCCGGGTATGTGTACCTGTGTCTATTTCCAAACGCTGTGTATCTTGGCACCAGCTGCAGCAACTTTTCACTCTGACATCCTCCACCCATTCAACATCTGTGTATTTATGTGAACATCTTGGCTGCGGTCAGTGAGAATACCAACGTTGTGACACCACCTAATCAGTTTTCCCAGTTTAACCACGACACTGTAGCACCATTTTTCTTAGATGCAAATTATTGTACAAATTACTTGAGCTTTATAGTAGAATTAAATATAAAGAACTGTACTATCTTATGAAGATTATTTCAGTTTATATGACTTCATCATAAAACCATATTTTTATTCAGTAGTCAGCCATAAATATTGCGTTGGTATTTTCTGCCTACTCTCTTTTTATTATAAAATTAATCCAAGCAGGGACAAGTCCTCACAGATTATCCTTTCCTGTTGGTGGGAAGCCTCTAGAAAGCTCATTAGCATGCTTCATTTATCTATATCATGTGTGTCAAAGTGAGTGTGAGGGTGGGCGTTCACCTAGTGGCTTATTCCCACCTTAACAACTCTGTTGTAACAGAGCTCAGGTGGCCTGTGTGTACTAGAGAACCTGCTTGAAATTCAGCCTGCAAACCTGGGCTAATCCATTATGCATTGGCATTGTTATACTCCTTTTTACTTTCCCCCCTTATTAGAAGGGCCAACTTTCCCTGGCGCTGCTCTAAGTGTGAGCTAAATGAAGGATTCCATTTGAGTTGTGGTTATTGACATGCAATAACCAAAGGATTACACCTGTCTTACTATGGAAATGTCATCCAATATAAGTGGAAGGGATGTATTTGGATGACCTGTGGGTATACAGGGTGACTATTCCCAAGAATGTTAATCCCATTGGGAGCAAATTATAATTGAACTATACCATGGAAAAGAGAATTTGCATCTCGTCTTGTTAACTGGGCTCTAATTATCTTTACTCTTTAGTTATTGGAGCAGAGGGGGTAGAGCACTGTGTCCTCTCTATTAGATCAACTGTCTGGGGAGTTTTTTAGCTATAGGTTAATGAACTGCAGAATATCCGGCAGAATGCAATCACAGCTCAGCCAGTATTACCAAGGATATCATATTTCTGAGCATGTGCATCAAGGCTGGGGAAAGTCAGCTCTCAGGGGAGTGTACCCCTGTAGTTTCAGAAATGTATAATTAGCAACAATGCCATGGTGGGGTTCTCCTATTGAATGCTCAATATTTCAAATCATCTGCCCTTGTTGCCACACAAATGGCTCTGGCTGGGCTACTCTCATTACAATGCATGACATGTATTACGGAGCTCAGTTAGTATAAGATTTGCGTAGCCTTTGGCTTGTCAAATGATTCTATAATTGATTAGATTAATACTGATCAGTGCTAACATGGAGCACAGGGTGGACTGATGTCAGTGTGGAGCAGATAATTGGATATAGTGAGTTAGTGTGAATGCATTATCAGTGATTAAATGGTTTGAAAATGTTGTTAAAGTAATAGAACAGTCACACATACTAATCTTCTAAAGGAAATAACCACTGATTCATTTTTTTAGAATGGTGGTGGATAATTACAGTATATATATAGTGTGATGTATTTCTCATTTGCCTTGTCAGATATATCACAATAACCACTGTAGTGTGAACAACTCCTATTACTCCTGTGAATGTGTATGACCTGAACAAAAATACTGCTTGTCAGACATAAAACGCTAATGAAAAAAATATATGTTTTTTTTTCTGAAAACATTTTGTTTTCACCATTGATTTATTTTGTATCTATGGAACATCTTTTGATGGTCGATGTTGCTGACATCAAAGCACATACTTCTCTTACAGAGGAAACCTTTTGGATAGATGGTGGTGCTGGACAGGCCAGGTCATTTGATTAGGTAGGTTTCTATTCTACACAGCCTTTACCCTCTAACTCCGGACCATCTTTGCAGAGCAGCAGACAGAAAAAGTGTCATGAGTCAAGGTTGAACCTAGTCAACCTTAACCCAAACTCAGCAAAAGCAGCGCCAACATTGCTGGATTTAATGAAAGACTGTAGAAAACTCTCTTCTTCCTGCCCTGGATTAGTTATCACAGTCAACCTCTTTTTCTGCGATTTTGGCTTCCAATGATTATGAAAACAAGATAATAAAATAAAATAATAAAATGATTTTGTCTCGTGTTATAAATCCAGTGCATCGTGTGTCGGAGCAGCCGGACAGAGCAGTGAGAGACAGACAGGCAGAGCGGACTTTCAGACATCTACGGGCTACTTTGTTTTAGTTTCAGTCAGACTTTGGATGCTATTATTGTAGATACGAGGATGCTTCGTTCTGTGTAATGATCTCTCCTTTCATGCAGCTGCTCGGCGCTGCGCTTTCTGTCTGCAGTCAGTTATTGTGCAGCTGCTTACTTGTAAAAAGATGATTAGAAACCTGAGGCCTGTACTTTAAAGCAGGATTTGGGGTTAGCAAGGTAACTTCAGGTTTAACTCTGGGTTTACAACAGTGGTTCACTTCTTGCCAGGATATATCGCCATGGTAACTTACGCTGAACAGTTAAGAGGATCAGATCACAACCTGTCAACACCCCGACCACTGACCAATCAGATCACTAGAAAAAAAGGAGTCATCATTCCTACAGGATCCTGACATGGACAAAAGTCCGGAGTTTACAATAAAGTGACAAGTAAAAAATAGCAATATAAATTTTTATAGGTCAATAGAAACATTTTATTGTTCCAGGCTTTATATTTCCACTCACAACAAACGGAGAGATTGTTTACGACACTGAACACATAAAGATGATCTTAGCTCCATTTTAATTGTTAGCTCTATTTTAAAAGTTTATTTTATCCCCGGAGTGACTTCTGACAGTGTGGATGGTTTTACACTCTGATTCCATCACTGCAGCTCAGAATAACATGAGACAACTGTGTGATGATAACTGGAAATAAAAAACGAAAGATTGTCTTTTATTAGAAAAATAATCCACACACTGTTAATTGGCTCCCATGTTTATAAATGCAACATTTCGGTCAAAGAGACCTCAACAGTCATTAACTACTTTTCCACTCTTTGCTTCAGTAGCAGAAACAGTCTGACATTACTACATTAGTTTCTATTTTTATATGACATATTCAGAATGGTTTCTTCATCATCCAACTAAACTTTAAGCCTTAGCCTACTAATATTTGGAAATTATTCTAGTGTTTCTACATCTTCTTATTCTGTTTTATACGTTTTGCTTTGTTGAATATGACTTTTTTCATCTCATATCATCTCTAATCTCATACTCCGATTACAGAAAGCAGGTTTATTGTTTACATGACAGTGCATGACAGTGTTTACATGACAGAAAGTGCATGTAAACACACTGCAGGATAATACAAGACAATGATTTCTGTCAAACTTCTTGTTTCTCAAAGTACCATGATGAAAGATCACTTTAGTATTGATCACTCTCCACACAACATGCATCTTAACAATCACTACAATAATAGGATCTCAATTATTTTGGTCTAATTTATTTTTATTTATTGAATAAATGTTTAGTAGTTTTCAGGAGGTTGTGGTGTGTTATTTTAGTTTTTTTTTAAATTAGTTTTTCAGTTGGATTATATTAAAAGTTCAAGGAAATCCACTGTTAAAAAGACAAGTTTTTTTTAAAAAGTTCAAATAATGCATGATGTTTCCAAAGTCAATGAGTAATCATGTTAAATAATTGTGATCTCAATATAGACCAAAATAATGGTGATTATAATTTTTGCCATAATCGAGCAGCCCTACTTTATAGTTCCTCAGGACTGCTGGCTTCCAGGGGGCCCAAGTATGTCTCCAAACCAAGCTTTGCTGTGATGACAGCAAGGAGGAATATAGCCACAACTCAATTTTATGCCCCCTCCCCTCAGATTTAGTAGCAATAGTGTCATTAGTGAATATGACATGAAAAGCTGTGTCCTGATTGTCCATACTCACAGAATATAGACTTTATCTCTTGCACCACTCTTCTAGTTGAAGTGGCACTTCTGCTTGTAGTTCCCCTGCTGGTTCTTTTGTGTTGACAGACACAGGCCTTGGACATGGTAGCAGACCACCCCTTGTTGTTCTATGGTCTCGCTCTCCACTGGCAACAAAGGCCATGTGTGTGGGAAGGAGAATCGCTGATGGCAGTTTCCTGACTATCAGCTTGCTTCAATGGTCAGAAAGGGCCACCTTCTTGCTTTCACACACAGTGGCATTTTATCCTGCTTTACCATTGGTTCTGAGTAAAGCTGCCGTGGTATTGATTTTTTCCTTAGCACACAAATTAGCGGAGCCACTCAAACTGTTGTGGTAACCGCCATAAAAAAATGATAATTTAAACCTCAAATGTTACATAACAATTGGTTCCTAAATACCGTATTGGCCTGACCCCCCTTTTCCAATATTGGTTTTTGGAAAATTACTTTTTGAATATAACTTACATCAAACTATAGTTACATATTCACTCACTCGCCTACCAGGCTCTTGGAAGCAGTCAAAATGATTTTCTCCAGCAGTTAGCATTTATAAGACTGCCTGTTTATCTTTATAAGCTCCTCATCATCTATGACAGTGGTATTTAGCAGTTTGACATATTCCGTTTCTGCAGAAGAGACGTGGGAAGACACTTGTTTTCACTCGTCATTAATTTATTTCCTCCGTGGCAGAAAAACGTTACACGAGCCTTCAGAAACTGCAGGTTGAACTGCACTAACAAAACACTTTTAGTGCTGACTGACAAACGCACTCACTATAAAAAGGCTTTAAGACACTTGCTAGCCTAATGACACTAAGTCTACAACTAACAGTTGGTTTTCACCTACTTTATCCACTCAAAAAGAATACCTGATGTTGTGAACACGTAATTGTCTAGACCCCGAATATAAGACGATCCCACTTTTTGAGACACATTTCCAGGGAAAAAAACACGGTCTTATATTCGGACCAATACGGTAAACTTTTAGAATGCATTTATTCCTGTAGTGGTCTCTTCTTTATAGTCTCTATAGTCTAAACGTCCATCTTTATTCCAGCGTTGTTATAAAACTGCTCACTCAGCGGTGAAGCAGCGATCAGCTTGACTCTGCGGTGGGCGTGATGTGATTGCGTTACCACGGTAATGCGGTGGTAATGCGGTATTTCGCTTAATTTCCTTAGGGTTCACAAGGAGCTTAAAAAGTCTGAATGGGAGACCTCAAGCACATGCTAATTTTACAGTGGAGCCTTTGCGGACTTATCTGGAAAGTTCATTAAAGTCTGTAATTTAGATATAACATTGTAATATCTCCATCAGCATATTTGTGCTAACAAAGCTATTGGGCTAGCCATGGCCACTTGTGTTTTTAAGCTAGCACAGCTGATGCAGCAGCACAGCCACTTTCAAGTTGGTTTCTGGCATTTTCGCTGCTTGTCTTATCTTGTACTCTCCCCTTTCTCTTCCCTTCAGTTTTAACATAGGCAATAAATAAAAAGCATCACCACTTGCTGTGGCAGTGATTATTGTCCTGCACTTGTCTGTTGTATAATAGCTGCATAATAAAATAAAGCCTCGAGGCAAAGATTTTGAATTAAAAAACTGTTATTACCCAAGTAATCACTTCAGCCTCTGATTGATCATTTTAAAAAGATATCTCAATAAAGATAACCATGTTTTTGTCCCTCCAAAGGATCCCTATCCATTATTATGATCATTATGGATTATTATTATTATTCACAAAGCAATAATTTACCTAATCTATTGTCAGTCAGTACAATGACCTCCAAAGGTCAACTACAGTATGTTTTATAATTTTAAGGTTTATTGTGTGTATTCTCCATTTTAATTTGTCAGAAAACAAAGTCATAAATGTCACATATATTTTTGTCAGTCTTCATTACTTTTCACACACTATACAGGAATGAAATCTCACCTCACTCATTTACTCCATAGCTACAGTAAATGTGACATGAAAATATGTATTGTGGGGTGAATATGCATTAACTTTTCAAATTTATTGATGTCTCCACTGAAAAGAACAGTGCATTGCTTCCATACAGTGATTTCCTGTCATTAAGACAGGCTACCCTATCATAGTGACTTGTACTGTCCCCTCCTCCTCCCTCCTAAGCCCCAGACACACACACACACACACACACTCAGGACACAGCCTCAAACTCTCCCTCCCCAGTCTCAGGCTGTCTGCACATGATAAGCGGTCTGAGCTGCATTCGCCACTTGTGTCAAGTAGATCAAGGTAGATCTAGGCGTGGAGACATGCATATGATGAAGAGCAATATGAATAAATGAACTGAACAAAAAAACCTAATCTGTATTCAAGCAACCAATTTAGCACGACTGTTGGATACTTAGCTGCAATATTTTCACTCTGCATGTGACAAATGTCAATAGTTGGATTTATTTTGACCAATATAATATAAGCAACACAGCACACACTTTTCATCAAGTCGCAGATGCCTTGATGTTCTGTGGTAGTCCGATTCATTAGTCATTCTGATAAAGTGTCTGTATAATTTTCTGTGTAACAGCAGGTCCAGTACTTCTGTTGTTTTCATTCATTTTCTTCATCAGAACGAATCTCTGAGGACCCCATGCCATCTTATGGGCATTTCCTCTCCAGCTGGTCCACAGGTGGCTAAGTACACTTTGCTCTTATTTGTCTGGCCTGCCTGTTCAATATTAGCCATCTCTCCATCCGCAGAACGGCCCCTGATATTGTTATGAGACGGGAGCATGGAATCAAGAAGAGCAAAAAGGCATTTGGCTGGCATTTCGCACCTTGGCTAAATCCAGCTCCTGTTGCCTGGGCCAGACTGTTTCGTTTCTGTTTGAGCATTGATGATGACACTGTTCCAGGTCTCCACCTGTGTCCTCCTCCTCTGAT
Organism: Scomberomorus guttatus; assembly: GCA_038419695.1. Lineage (NCBI taxonomy): Eukaryota > Metazoa > Chordata > Actinopteri > Scombriformes > Scombridae > Scomberomorus > Scomberomorus guttatus. Next base: position 37,039,641 of record CM076446.1, on the reverse strand, counting down.
CAGTGCGGTGGCCATGCTGGGAAGGGATAAATAACAGCAGGACACTCTCATCTTTCTCTAGTCTTTCCGCGCTGATAAGCATAGAGAGATTATCAGGATTGTAAGGTGTTAGAATCTCAGTCTTTTATGCTTGACCTAAGATCGATGTACATATGTCTGTTTGACTCTAGTTCTTCAGCTCTGGCCATGCAAGTCAAAGCCTTATTTTTGCATAAACAACCATTTACTTTACAAATCACTTATTTTTATGTTTCTAGAAGATTCTTTAGAAAAAAGATATATCAATAAAGATAACCATGTTTTTGTCCCTCCAATGGATCCATATCTATTATTATTATTATTATCCACAAAGCAATAATTTACCTAATCTATTGTCAGTCAGTACAATGACCTCAAAAGGTCAACTACAGTATGTTTTATAATTTTAAGGTTTATTGTGTGTATTCTCCATTTTAATTTGTCAGAAAACAAAGTCATAAATGTCACATATATTTTTGTCAGTCTTCATTACTTTTCACACACTATACAGGAATGAAATCTCACCTCACTCATTTACTCCATAGCTACAGTAAATGTGACATGAAAATATGTATTGTGGGGTGAATATGCATTAACTTTTCAAATTTATTGATGTTTCCATTGAAAAGAACAGTGCATTGCTTCCATACAGTGATTTCCTGTCATTAAGACAGGCTACCCTATCATAGTGACTTGTATGGTCCCCTCCTCCTCCCTCCTAAGCCCCAGACACATACACACACACACACACACACACACACACACACACTCAGGACACAGCCTCAAACTCTCCCTCCCCAGTCTCAGGCTGTCTGCACATGATAAGCGGTCTGAGCTGCATTCGCCACTTGTGTCGGGAGCTCAGTTCAACTCCTATATGTAATGTAATTTATATACATTTTTTTTAGAAAAAAAAAATGCTAAATTCATGCTGAAAAAAGTGTAAGCACACTCAGTTTTAACAGTGGACTAACATTACACAATTGGAAACTGTTTCTACTTGTTAAAGCTCCTTGGTGAGCTGTAATTTGATTGTGAGGGCTTTGAAATGGTAGCAGTAAAGGGTTAAAGTTCACATTATTTGAACCTGCACAGTGGCAACGTGTGATATTTTCAGTGTGCAATATTCTTTATGATTGATTCTTAAATGAGTTGTACAGAGTGCCCACAATGAAATGTCTCTGAATTATGCCTATAATGATTGTTCCCATGGAAAAGAAGCAAAAATAATACACAAGGTAAATTTCAAGGTAAATTTCATAAAATTTCATAAAGTTACTTAATGCATCTCAGAGTCAAATATACAGTCAAATATTTTCAGAAATGTTCTGTTCATGTTCACATTTTTTTTCTCAAATGTGCTCCATTTGCAGCTTGCATTGACCCTCTAGCTGTGTTTGTAACTCTTGGCTAGCTCGCTTCCTGCTTTGCTAAGCGCAGTCATTTAGAAAATAGAAAAATGCTGTTTTTTGTTTTTTTTAAAGCCTTCAATCCGGAAATGATGACACTACAAGAAGCAAAATGCACATAGCAAGAGATACCCATAACTGCAGTTAGACGACTTGAGCACAGAGACTGGAGCGGCATTGACTGGTGGAACACAGTCTCAAGCCTGTCTGTGTGTATGTCTGACTATTTAAATGTCAAATTACAATTTTTACTGCGGTGATATCAAGCATTGCTAAACACAGTTCAGAAGAAACACAGCATAGAGTCTCTGGATTGGCCCAAAAATCAGAGGGAGGCACGATGAATGGTCGGTGTTGTAGATGGGCATGGGTGGGTGGGTGGATGGATGAGAGGATGCAGAAAAAGATGGAGGCATGGCCTGCTCTTGAGGGGTGGGGGGACTTTGCAGTACCTGGTCCAAATAATGGGGAAGGCCAGCTGGGGCATTTGGCAAACATATTTAGGACCTAGTGGCAGACCCTGAGCCCCTGAACTAATCCTGTTCCAGGTGATTATGTGGAGAGAATTTGAGAAATAGGCGGAGGACTGGACTACACCCCCTGCTCCCTTCCCCTACTTCCTAAATACTTTAAACACTCGTGGAAACTCTGATTGGAGCTTCAATTTGTCTCATTAAATTATATTTAAATTTTCAATGAGATGAATTTTTTTTTGTTACCATTATACTACATGGTTTTATATGCCAGATTTGGGAGAAATTCATTGTATTGTATGTATTTTTATGGCCATGAAATGTTTTTATCATCATGGCCAGCTCACTATGTTGCATGAAGAACACAGGCTTTTTTTTTTTAAACACCAGCAAATATTCACCATCTGATGTTTCACCTTGAAAATGAAAAGGATTGGAATCATTTCATTTGTTGATTTGATTTGTTTTCAAACCTGCTCTTTTTTTTTTTTTTTTAACACCCACACATTGAAGTCATCACCTGCTGTGTCAATCCATGTCTGTTCAAATTAGGCAATCGAGAGAGCACTGAAAGATTCACATTATTTGAGGTTTTGTTAGGAACGACTGACCTACTTTGGGTCAAAAAGACTAAAATTGTAATATGATTACTTAAAGCTGTTTAATTTAGATTTGTTTAGAATGTAGCATGCAGGTGTGGAGATGCATGGGAAAAAAATATAAGCTCTTTGTTGTCTAGCTCGGCTTCTGCTTTGTCTTTAAATATACAAACCAAACAGTTGTATAGACCCTGGAGAAAGCATGGTATACTGTAGTAACCCATCACAATGGGGAAATGCAGGTGCTGGTACCGATTCTTCACATTTCACACCTGCATAAAAGGAAAAGGGGTCATAAATACATGTTTTCCAGACTTTTGTATAAAAGTTGACATGCTGAACAGATACATCTTGATTATGTAATAATTTGACTTTGCAGCTCCTTCAAACTGTGCAAACCTATCATTAAGATGTCAGTCTCAAACTATATAAAGTTTGGGTGGGCAATTATAAGCAATTAGCAAAAACTATGGAATTAGTACAGTCTTTTTTGTGTGGGTTGCAGTGCTTTTCAACAAAATCAAGGCACAACATTTAAGCCCCAGGGGGCCCTAAAATTACTTCTTTTCAGGTTACCTAAAGATATTCAAAAAGCAAACGACAAAATGGTCTTTTTTTCTTCCTCCTGTTCTCTTTCTCTGTGTTGCTCGTTGAGTGGCAGGTACAGCCTGTGACAAACAGGGCTTATAACATGCTCTAAATCTGTCAGGGCTGATTGCACTGGCCTCATTTGACTACATTTAAAAAAAAAAAAAAAAAAAAATTCAGACACCACGCCCAGTTGATGATGAGATTATGAGCCAAAATGTGTGATTAAATCTTCTTGGCCTCCCACAGCCATATGGGCTTTCACTAGATTCTATAGGGTGCTAATCCTGTGGTGGATTATATGTAGTATATAGACAGTGTAGATGTTTCAGTGCACATAGACATACTGATGGTACATAAAGTTGCAAATATGATGGATTCATCATCATTACCGATTCATGTTATGTCTGCCAAAGCTTATGTTTCTATCTCTATCTATAATATAATTATTATATATATAATTATATTATACACTGTAATGTGTACATATACATATATACATACATACACACATATACATACATACATACATATATATATATATATATATATACATAATGTATGTGTTTCTGTAGAATTCTTTTTTCAGCTTCTTCATGCAGCAGCTTTTCTCTTCTTTTGGTTTTCTACTTGTGTTTATTAATCATAGTAATAAAAATAAAACAATGGTCTCATTATGACCCTGAATCTATATTGCTTTTGCGATTTAAATTGTGATTATTATCATGTTCTATAAATTATCACTATGCTTCGAGCAAAGTGGCTGTCGGATCGGCCTTTGGCGGTCCACATGGTATTAAACAATACAAAACAAAAATCTGATATAAATAATACAAAATAATTGCCTGTTGAGGTCCTTTTTTCAAGTTTTTTTTTTTTCAGATCACTTGGTTGGAGAAAAGTCAAATTACAAATATAGTCTTAGATAGGAAAAATGCCCAGTTTCTCTAACATTTAGTAAGATTTAGAGCTGAAATGATTGATTAAACCTTCCGTAGTTCCAGCTTCTCAAATGTGAGGATTTGTTGCTTAAAAAAAAAAGAGAAAACTAAGAGCATAGCAACAGACAAATGTTTAACGTTTTATTTTATAGTTTGGCAGCTCAAGGAGCTACCGTCTGCTGGCACAACTGTCAATGTAACCGACAGGTAACAGATACGTATCGGAACACCGAAACAGAGATCAGAGATTCGGCTACATTAATACACAACCACAGATTCAACTAAAATTTTATCAAAAGTGGTTTGGCTGTGAAAAACTCACCTCAGCAAATAACCTTCTCTCTTACTCTCTGAGTGCTCCTGTTGTTCTGTCTCACTGACCCAACTAGCTCTGGTCCTCTCCTTGAGGCACCAAATAGACGCAGACAGAAACTAACTATTCTCTCCCTCCGGCATCCTCTGACAGGTTCATATTAGACCTGCCCTCTTGAACCTTGGCAACCAATCAAAACCAATCAAGTGACAACCTGTGACCGTGACACTAGCAGCAGCTAATGCGACTCCTAACTGGCCCAAATTCCTCCCAGTTACTGAAGCTATGTGCTTTTATTTACAAGGACATACACTGATAAAGGATCACTGAAAATACCAAATAGAAAAGGAAGACCCTGACCCAGGACCTGAGGTTAACAATACTGAGTCAGCTTCAGTGCACTGAAAAATTCCTCCTCTTAGGAAATGGCTAAAAATTCAGTGTATCACTGCCTGTTTTCTGTTGTTGGTGAGGCAGAGGACATAATTTTCTGGGGTTTTTCTGATACAGTATCTAAAATAAAAAAGATTGAGTCAATAATCGTGTAATGTTTGTTTTTGTCATTACACATTTAGCTGTATCATTTTTGTTTTGGATCATGGACTCTACATAAGTATCAAATCACCTGAGTGAGAGAAATACCCACCCCATCACTCACATTAAACTTTTATAGCTCATGACATCATTAACAGTGTCAATTATCATTAAAATTACGGCTCATGCAATTTGAAATCTGCAAGCCCTACATGTTGTGTTCATATTTATGTTCTTACCAAGCATTCTTCTGTAATTGTCAGCACTGCACTTTCAAAGATTAATGAAAATCTTAAGCAGGATCTCTGTAATTTCCCTCCAAATATGGCTTATAGTCCAGATAATAAACATGATTTCAACTTCTAGTTATAGCTCCATTTTGGCTGCCCCCCCCCCAAGAACGTAATATAATTCAACATCATGGAAATACAACATTAATTGTTATCAAATGATCTCAGTGTTTGCTGGTACTTTGCTCCAGATTATTTATTCTTTTAGTCTTTAGAGAAAGGCCAGATTCAGAGATACGTAAATATAATATTAAAAATAAATAAAATAAAATCTCTGTAAATAGAGCTCATGGAAGGAAGGGTGGGGTGTGGAAGGGGTGTACTTGACAGGGTCACTCTGGCCACTTTACAGACACAATGCCAGATATCGTCCTTCCTGGAAGCTAAACATGCTCACAAACTAGCTGTCGTGCCACTCGGCAAACATAATCTTCTCCAAACCGCAGCCATCCAACACTGCCTGCCAAAGCATTTTACTCTCTACAGAGGATTTAGTTATGTGACTGTTTGACTTCATTTTTTTGGCACTTTTCCTTTTATCTTACTTTTGTCTTGGCTGGCGAAACCCCTTTCAAAAAAAATCATGTTTTACTCAAATATAATTGAACTGGGTTGGTTTGAAGAAATATAATGGGATTTACAAATGCACCCAGTAAGATTTTGACCAGAAATGTTGTCTGCCTGAAGGGGTGAATGACATCATCTAAAAGGTTGTTGTGCACAATCCATGAGATGTGCTGTCTATTTTGTTGATGTTTATCGTCGCACTTGGCTTTCCAATACAGGTTTATAGTCAGTAATGTTCAGACTATGTTTTCCCCTTATTTTCTGCTTCATTGGGTATTACAAGTAAGGTGAGCGGGTTTCTGCTTTCCAGTGATATGATAGTCACATGGAGACATTGATCATGATGGGTGAGATTGTCTCCCACCCATAGTATTTGGTGCATTTAAGGGAAAAAGAACGAGCTTAATTAGCATCCAGCAGACACTCAGGGCCCCTCATAACAAGACAAAGTGGGAAATGTAGGGATTTATATGAAAAGGATTAGTCTTGGCTGGTAATACATTTGGTCATTTTGCTTCATGAAGATTCTAAAATTAAAGCTTCATATGACATCTCATGGATTCAAAATTCATTTTGAGGCGTTTTTTTTTCCAGTCCCTGCCTCCCTCTATTCCACTCTCTCTCTCTTTCTCTCTCAGAGCTAAAGGGTCAGTGATTAAATGATGTATTCCGTGGGATGCATCAGCCAGGTGGTGTACAACGCATCTGTTGTGTTAGTCTTCCAGACACGGTCTTATCCATGGCAAGCTCCGATGCAGGAACGGTCTCAGCTGCTGTGTTCCCATTTATTTATTGTCATCTACTGGCCATCTATTTGTACAGTTTTCCACAAAACACAAACTGCTTTAATTGCTACAACCACCAGCAGCTTCCTAGACCCCCCTCTCTGACATCCATCCATGATAATATCCTGCTGCAAGGCTTTGGGCGCAGTTAGTGCAAGTTTTAAATCAGTACTCGACACTACAACATACATATCATGGCTTAAGATAATGAATTGCTGGTATTGGCAGCCTAATATTATATATTTGCCACAATGTCATTTCTTCCATTTATTATGAAGACGTAAGAAAATGCAAGTAAGAAAAAGTCATACATAAGTCAAAATGAAGTAAAACATCAAGCTGATACTAATTTATTCTGGTAGTTTAAAACTAGATTGCTTTAAAGCAATAATTGTGCACCTCTATGATCAAAGTCAAAACAATAAGACATAAGTGTAAACAAAGGCTCACTGCCACAAACATTTTGAAACATGGCTGTCAAGTTCATATTTGTCAGCCATGTGATAGACTACAACTTTCAAAGACTGACTTCAATGTACTGCAACATGCATCCTCTCAAATTGCTTTAATGGTTTAGGTGCATGTATGTCAGCAAGTGTTTTTATTCATCATGTTTTTTTTTTACTGTCAAGCTTTGCCATATGAGATTGCAATCTTGGAACCCATCGGCTATCTGACTGACAACGATTTAGCCTCTGGGGGCAACAGCCAATATTTCGGGGCTTCGGGACTGTGTAGCCAGCGGATATCCAGATAACGGATATCTGGGCCAAGACTTCCTCTTCCGTGTGCCGGCCACTGTTTACAGTCCGATTAGCAACTGGAGACGGTCCAGACGACATTCTGGCTAATCTCTATGAACAGATATATGCATATGAATGCAATTTTAAAAAGCTAATAAAAAGCTAAATCATCATCAGACGATAGCCGATGGGTTCCGAGATTGCATTTTGGCCAATGTGTTCCGCCTCTTTTGCTCTCCACAGGGGCTTTTTAACTACTCGGACTACAGTCTACAAACGGAAACCAGAACGCTTCCGATACCAAAATCTTGTTCCGTTGCCTACAGATTCTGCAATCATATGCAGATATCTGTTTATAGAAACTAATGAGGATGTTATCACATGAATCCATGTTTATGGAGATGTTAAAGGGATTTATTTCTCAGACAAACATTTCCATACACTGTAATGTCGATGCATGTTGATTGAAGATATACAGTAGATGACAACAGATATTATCAAAGAGCCTTGTTTCAGATGAAATATTACTTTCCTTAGCCTCCACTGACTTAAAGTGATACAACAGGTTTACAATTTTAGATATAATTTTAGAAATACATTGGAGACAATATTGTTTCCAGCATCTATGTAGGCACTATTCAAGCAAATGTGAAAAAAATGTTGTCCTGTTGTGAAAACATGTTTTACATTGTCCATGCCTTGATCAATAAGCAGTCAGAAATCTTGAGATAGGTTATTTATATGTAAAAAAGATAGAGAATGTAAAAACACATAAAGAGCAATATGAAATTAGCTAAGTATGATAAAAGTACAGTTAACCCAGGAAGACGTTTCTCTATTTTATTTTTAAATGAATTGTAGGAGTGATATTTGATTTTATTGGCATATATTTAATACATTTTCCTCCCACTGCTTTCAATATGGAACTTACCAGTCTGAAAAAAAGGCTGAGCTGGAGAACTCCCAAATTAGACCACATGAAAGCACAAAGCGAATCTTTGTAGCTACTGTACCTAGCGTAAAAGTTATTTTTTATATAATGTGTCATTATGGCTAATTTCGCAGCAATATTTTAATGAGAAATTCCTGCAAATACAGCAGCCTTTTTTATAGTATACAACTGTTGCATTTCTAAATACTGTATGTGCTACGGTGCCAAAAGGCATTTCTTTTTGCCTGTAGGTATAACCTACAATTTTCTTTCTTGTCTCCATAACTGGCAACATAATGGTGGAGATGCTCCCTGTTTCAGCTCTGTGTATCTCTAAGCAAGCAGCTGCCGCCGCCCTGGAAGCTCCCAATAATCCTGCTTTCTGGCAGAGCACTATAGCCTAAAATAATGGGCAGCACATTATCTTAGCTAACAACATATTTCCTTGTCAGGGGCAATTTGGCAATAGGCTTGATGTTTAAGGACTCATAATCATTCGAATAGCATCAGCTAAACACCTCTTCACGAATGTGCAAGCATGCACGCACACACACATACACTACCCCACACAGCGTGGTCTGTGATTGATTAGCACAGTGGCACTGGTACAATAGCTCGGAGGGGGTGAAATCCTTAAATAGAAGGTTTGAAGGAAGAGCAAGGCAAGCCAAGAATTCTGATCAGCTGCAAGGAAACTGTTTTGGATGGTGTTCAAGTACTAACGCACAACCCACAGAAGTAAAAAAATAAAATAAAAAACTTTTTTTTTTCCATTCTACACACAGCTCATCTAAAAGCGTCTATATATATGGCCAGTATATACTGTATATGGTCTGCTTGGGCAGGGATGGGTTTTTATTTATACTTACTGCATATACACAGTACTGCTTATTGATACCTGATAATACTCTTATCAATACTATCAATACAATCCATATTTTGTGTGTGGATGTCTGACTGTATTTATTAAGAACACATCAAGAGTTTTTGTTTAGTAAAATAGGCATGTTTTTTTTGTTTGTTTTTCTGGAGAATTTACACGATTGGGAAGCTGGAAGATAAATTGTAAGTGTTTAAACTGATGGGGTTTGAATCAGTACAATGCCGTCCAATCAGGAAACATTATCAATTTAAGACCAATTCTCAATGATGAGTATTGAAAAGGAAAACTAACCAAATGTCTAAATATAAAATTTTACTGCACATTTTCTGAGTTTTGTAGTGTTGCTTTGATACCACAGAATGCTATAATTTGGGGAAGGATTTAGGGGATTTAAATATGTATTACAGTCGGTGGTCTCCATTCACTAAGACACTATCATGGATCTTTGTCTTACATTTTCTAGAGGAAAAACATTACCTTTCCCAGCCCCACTGAAGAGTCCCATGTTTACTCAGATGACAGGCACGATCATATTATTTTCAATCCAAATATTTAACTCAAGTTCTATTTCAGCCTTTCAACCCGTCCATCGAAATATTATCTCTATTATCTCATTAATAATTGGCACAATTTGACAGATAATGCATATTCCAGAATTTTAGACAGTGCAATAAATTCCTTGAACAAAGTGCAAGGCGACTCGTGTGATTTCACAGAAAACTGCCTGGACAAGTGGAAAATCGCATCTCCTCTCCCAGCGACTCCCTCTCCTCCCCTTCAGTCATCCACCATTAGGCTTGCACAGTAGCAAAACCTGTTGGCAGTCTAAGCCATGCTGCTACCTGCTGAAATGTAACTAAGACAAAGCTCCTTTATCTGCCCTGCTAGTCTGCTGTCCTAAGCACACAATTTACTATTCAGTCATTTAACAGATGCTCTTATCCAGACAGAGACATTATAAGTAAATTCAAATATAGAGGTGGCTGAGACGGCCTCATATTTCCAGCATGTCCTCCCAACTTTGTCAGATGTGAAGGACGTAGGGCACTGGTGGTGGAGGTCACAGGGGACCTGTCTGGATGGCAGACTGTAGAGATGACTTACTTTATGACTCCCACTTTGGATTTCTCTCTCTCCCTGTCTCCCTTTTTTTTTCTCCGGCTCTCCTTCACTCCCGTTCTCACTGGATTTCTCATTTCCTATGTTTTTTCTACCTGCATGCCACATTACATTTTGAAGGTGAATCCCATAAATACTGAAATTACTTTGGAGGATAAATTACTCGGGAGGGTTTTTTCTTCACCTGATTACCATTGCCTGGAGTCCCTGGCTTCATTTTGTATCGACAATGTCTACCAGTGGTAATTCTTATAGCAACTTCATACATTCTGACATAGCTATTTTTCTTACAGAAATCCTGGCTTGAAACAAAGGACAAATGAAGGAACTGAGAAATGTGCTGATTTATTTAATCCCATTGAAATGTATATCATTTTCAGATTCGCTGCCTTCGTCTCAAGTTTCTAATTCCGTCTCAATTTTTATCTAAGAAAACAGGCTTGGGAAATTAATCTCCTGAAGACTCTTGACAGGGTCATGTCCAGACCCACAGACATTCCCAGCAGGTGCTCGCTCTGTGCCAGTATGCGAATGTGTGTGTGTAGAGAATGTATAAGCATGTAATGTGTGTGTCTTTAAATATGTATGAATGTGTTAACCACGGTTGGTTTGCGGTTTTGCCTTTCACAGTTAGTGTATTTCATTTCGCTCTGGTTTTACCTTAAAGGAGACATATTATGCTTTTTGTGAATTTCTGTTATTTATATACTGTTATGATGTCAGATATCTCTGTTGGTAACGTGGTCACAGTTCCAAAACTTGAGGTTAACGTATGTAGAAATGCTCCCTGCAAGTCAAAAGCCCGGGCTTCAATCTGCTCTAAACGCTTCGTATGCAACGGTTTTTGTCGTCTTGCCGACAGGCTGGCGTCGGCTCATCGTGCATGCCCGTCTGTTCTGCAGCCTTTGTTGCTAAGGTAGCTGCTAAGGTTTTTCCATGTGTTGTTTGCGTTGTCCACTCTCATATTTCGGATCAGATTTCGTCTCGAACATGCATGGGTGTATTTGAGAAGCTGACATTTCGAGTAAAGAAGGAGAAAAAAGTAGTGAAATCCTATTACTATAGTTTGTTTCATGGTTTGTTGACGTAGCCTCGTCAGTTCAGCTTCTGTCTGGCGAGGGGCAGCTTCTGAGAGCGGGCTAATCAGAACACAGGGGGCTCCTCGGGAGGGGGGCCTTAAAGAGACAGAAGCAAAAACTGCCTGTTTCAGACAGAAGCTGAACTGAGGGGCTGTGCAAAGGGTCAGTATAAGAAGAGAGTTTTTTAACTGTAAATCATGCAGGAAATATTCCAACAGAGGCCGAGATTAAAAATATAGACCTGCAAATGTGCACAGTATGCCCCTTTTTAACTTCACCTTTTAATTTTCCTGGTGGGAGCTGCCTTAATGACAAAAAATTGGCTGGTTTAATATTCTTAATGAAAAGATGCAGTGAATGTAAATTACAAGATATAATCAAAATGTATCCTGATGGATTTTCACTACCTAAAAAGCTTTGCTCTGACAGAGCTACTGTTTTCATATGGTCACATAGATGGTTCAAACCTTATTATATGACATATTGTTATATTTTCTGTCCTGTGCTGCTGAAAATATCCTCATTATTTGAACAATGATTGCACTGTAATGTAACAATTGCTGTGTGCAGGCTACTGGCCTTAATTAAAGCAGTTGCCAAGGCAAACAATTACCAAGGCTGTCTTTTGAATGAAGCTCAGACACACAGCAAATTCAAGACAATCTGTGACTGGTGGCTAAAAAAGACAAAATTTGGCATCATCTAACATGTATATATCCTCTGCCTTCCTGCTACCGCGCGCACTTCCATGATGACATGTCAACAAGCGCCCACACATGACAAGCACCCGTTTTGTGTGGGCGCGTTGAGAGTGTCAGAAGAAGAATATCAAGCTACACCCGCATCCACTCCCCACCTTCAGTCCGTCCCTTTGAGTGATGGTGTCCTGTGATTCAGGCAAACAATAAAGTTCCAATTTTATAATAGAATTCAGTCAGATAGATAATGTAGCTGGAGGAGAGACTCAAAAACAACTGGTGAATAGGTAATACATAACAACCTAATATACTGTAACAATGTTGCTGTGTCATTTCCTATTTTAGTTTGATAACAAGGCTCAGTAGCACTGGTAGCTGAGATAACTAGCAATGCTTGTTGGCGCTCATAATGCCATCCTCCATTGTTGAGATCAAAATGTGAGTGGGTGTGGCATATTGAGAGCATTTTCAGTTCACTGTTCTAAACAGTCAACAAACCAAAAATATCTTCTGAACACACACACACACACACACACACATTACCACCAGCAACACCCCTCACCCCCTACATACAGCCTCTCCACAGGCATGCCAGTAGTGAGCAGTGCTTTCACCATACAGAGCAACGGAGGGCCAAGCGGCAACTAGGGCAGCGGGGGCACAACCTGTCAGAGAACTCTGCTGCCAAGCCTCAAATAACATTTGGAGGTAGCCTTGACTGAAAGTGACTTTCAAAAGTTTCTCAGTATTGCAAAGTCTCATAAATAGATGAACTGTGCACGAAATGCACTTCAAGGTTTTTCTTGAGCAGTGTTTTTTTTTTTTTTTTTTCCATCTGTGCAGTGTTAGTAACCATCTAAAAATGTTGTTTAGATACCCGTTCTTAAAAAGCTGGTGTTGGAGTGTAATTTAGCAGCTCATGCATCTCAAACAATGGATTATATACTAATAAGACTAACTGTGTGTACACAGCCTGTGTGATAAAAGCACGTTAGCAGAGCAGCAGCGGCAGCTTCAGTCCTCCGTCTGTTCCTACGTATGATGCATTCAGGCAAAGTGTAGGTCACCCATGTTTTGGCAGCACTCGGAGAGGTTACAAAAGAACCTGATTTGAACGTGTTAAAACAGGGTTACTTTATGTGTTAACATGTCTTAAGACCATACGCACATACCTGCAGATCCAGGTGGCTTACAGTATATCGGTGTTGCCAGACTCTCGCCGGATACGACGACTGAAAAACACGGCTGAAAAGCTTTCTGTGAAGACACCGTGTAAGATTCTACAGCCATGCTAGCCGCCAACCGGCGTTCCCATCCCTAGAGCCACGCCGCTAGCATAGCTAAAAAGAACTGAATAAAAGGAAGATTAAATATCTATGAATATTATGAACATTTGTATTCAATCCAATTTGTAGTAAATGTCATTTTCTTCATATACAGTATGCCTCCATGGATGTCCACACTACCTCTACAGTTCATCAAGTGTGAAAATTACTGCTTTTGTGCCTTTTTTTTTCTCTTTCCCTGTGGCCTCACCCAGAGAATATGTGAAGAGTCTATCTGATTTCACTTGTAATTGCAATGGCCACAACACCACCACCGAGTCATCAATCAACCTCAATTCGTTGGAGGTTTGATTGAATTTCATAATTTCCTTCAGTCTGAGAGGTTCTGCAGGTCGATAAGCCTGATATTTGTGCGTCAGTGTTAGTCAAATGAGTGGTACAAGTATGATGTGAAAGAGAAGCATCAGTTCAGATCTTTTATTTCTACTCTGTGTTAACATTCTCCTCAAAATATAAACGGATTGTAGTATATACTGAATGTAAGCCTCACCCGCTCCTAATGTTATAAAAAATACAACAGATATACAATATACTGTATGTATAACAGAAGCAACATCAGAGCAAAAAATGTCCACAATTACATAGTTTTTCCACAGATATTTGTTGAGTATCAAGATTACATGTAGTGTAAACACACAAAAAACAGCAGAATATATTTTCATAGAAGAGCCTGCAGCCGGCATTAAAATAAACACAGGCGGTGTTTGATTTACAACTTGATTTGCTTTCCAGATGCTTCTCTTAAACCAACAATATTCTCACCTTCCACTCACACAGAATGGAGGTGTTATCAGATATCATCTTAATATTCCAAAATTGCCCTTGCTTTTATGTTAACTATGCCATTAAACATATTATGTCTTTAAATTGACAGAATCGATATTCACAAAGTCTGCTCTTTATATATTCTATGTAGAAATGACTCATTTCACTATAATAAATGTTTGTGTTTTACCCTCTCTGTCTTGAACTTTGATTGTGCACCATAAGACAGAGGTGTGGAAAGAGCAAGCTGAAATTATATTAATAGAAACATAATCTATTCTTTCATCTTTAATTTTTCACCGTCACATCAGAACAATGTAGCACTCATCATCCTCTTAATTAGCTGTCATAATATGGCCGAGAGGAGTTCCAGAAAAGATGCTTCCCTTGACGCAGGACAATAGAGAACATGGGAAGGCTGGTTTCTAGGATATTTCAACAGTGTTTTTCCTCAATAGTCTCTTTTAAGGCCATGGTCCTCTTGGGTGCTAGCTCTATCCTAACTGGAAATGGAAGAAGCAAAAAGGTGAGGCTTCACCGGACACACTATACATCATATATGACAGGTGTCTGGTCACGTCCCAGTGCCAATAGTCTCTTCTTCAGTTATAAGTTGTTCCCACAGTCATGCCAAGACAAGACCTAAATATCAGAATTTTCAATATAATGATGAGGGTAACTTAAAACAGTGGCATATGCAATGTAACTGAATCTCCAGGGGCTCTATGGACATGTCACTGACAAATATTCAATAAAGTACTAATCAATCGACAGAACTATTTTGACTCATTTTGAGACATTTTTTTAAAGGAAAAAAAAGCCCAAATTATCTGGTTTTAGCTCCTTAAATGTGAGTATTTTCTGGTTGCTTTAGTCCTCTATGATAGTAAACTGAATATATTTGGGTTGTGGACTGTTGGTCAGAACAAAACAAGATATTTGATATTCCAGAACAAGGCTTTGTGAAACAGTGATCAACATTTTTTCACCATTTTCTGACATTTTATGGACCAAACTACTAACAGATTAATCAAGAAAATAATCCTTAGTTGCAGCCCTAATGTGCTACGACACAACAAGTGTTTTGTTTTGCACATGAATTCATTGTCATTAGATGTTTTCAATGTATAAAGGTATTATCAACTAATGTGTATGTCCCCAAATCCAAAATTAGGCTCCTATCTGGGCAAAGTGGTCACATTTCAAGACATCAGGGTGCCAATGCCCAATAATCTCATTCCAGTGGTTTCAATACTACAATTATGAAAGATTCTTATGGTAAACAGGAATTGCTACAAAGAGTCTTGTGAGTTTACAAAAGATGACAAAAACATAACAGTTTATGTTCTAGTGGCATTACAAAAGATCATTGAATATTCTAAGGGTGACAGTAACATGCAGGTCACTTTATTGTCCATAATGGGACCGTTCTCTGGCACTGGCCAGTAATTTAATATGGGAATCAAATTTCCAATTACATCTGAACAATAGCTTGCAATTTAGTGGATTGTGCACTGTTTCCCTGCTGTGTCTTTCACCTTGTGTGTGTGTGTCTCCTCATGTTTCTCTCTATATGAATATACAGTATATTTCTCTGGTTCTTGCCTATTTATGTTTTCTAATTAATGCATCTCTCTTGATATCAGTATTAATGTCAAACAAAGAGACTATATAGACTGTATATTTTATAATACATATGATTCTACCAGGTATTTTTGTCCTCATGGAGTGTTGTTCAGATTTTCTTAATTCCTAAGCTTTGGCAGGCTGTGTTTTCTACACTGATATGTTCAGATTGTCAAAACATTGGTACTCTTAACTGACAGGCTGTTATACAACAATCAATTAATGAGTGGAATGCAAAGGCTAAATTAACTGTAACTTGTACACACATAGTCCATTTTTCTCAAAAAATGTTCTCATAAAATTTGATATTATTACCTTATTTCCTCAAATAGTTGCCGGGGGTGGGGGTGTGCGATATGACGATATTAGATCGTGAACGATTAAAATGTCTCCATGATCTGCCTTTACAGAGAGATCATTAGTATTATGCTACAGTGCACATTGTATCAGTTGAGCTCCATGATGGAGCGCAGTCTGCTAACAAGAAGCTAATGGGTAACAGCACTGATATGGCGAGCGCCTCGTATCACGTCTCCAATCTGCTGGAGAAAATGACCTCCAGCGACAAGGATTTCCGGTAAAAACAAGCACACAGCAGAGCAAACTATCTGCACGGATCACTTGCAAAATAGTCTTAAAAACCAACATGAAAAACAATTGTGATAAGATTGTGGATCGTGATTCGTGATATGATATGATATCACCCACCCCTAGCCACATTTACCACATATCTCTGATAAGTATATTTGCTTGTGTTTTAATATGATGCCTCCTTGTTTTCTGATCTGCTTCCGTTTGCTCTGTTAAAGGTTTGTTACTGCATTACCAGTTAATCCACCTACTCTGACGTGCGGAACAATAATTCCACCCGGAGCGTTTTGGCAGTGCACCACTTAGTTATAGCATGTGGTCAGCATGCTCATGGATGTACGCTCACCAGCTTAGCCAAGTTACCCTGGTTACCCATGCTCATGTAGTGTCGCTGCTGTCATTATTATTAAAATATGCTATGCCGTTATCCCCATATTTAAACAATATCGCGTCTCCTCTGTCCCCCTCCCCTCTCTGTGATGGTCGCCTAGAGAGCTACACATGTACTCATAGAACTGTAGTTACATCCAGGTAACTAGAGCCCAACCGATATATCGGTCAGCCGATATTATCGTATGATATTGGCCTATCACAGATATATATCGGTATTGACGTATATGTTGTCCGTTATGCGCTGAGATTTTGCATGTGGAATCACTGTGGTAATTAAACATACTTAAATATATATATATATATACAAGATTTAAATTATATGGTTAAAGTGAAATTATATTGCACTAAACCACTCAATTGATCACTTGGTTAAAAGTTGGAAGAGACACTAGGTTACATAGTTTTTAAAAAAAAGTACAGTACAAGTTTGTTGGGGGTGCATAACTTTATACATGCATAAAGGTATAATGTCAACATTTATAAGGGGGTATGTTCACTTTGTCTCTGCTGGTTTTTGTACCAAAAAGTGTGGTGGTAAGTTACTGATCTGCAGGTGTTGGAACTCACATGTCTGGAGAGTCTCTCCATTACTGGGTTCAGCTCGTTTTTTTCTGCCTCATTTACAGCCTGATTGGAGTTTGGGTGACAGAAGAGGCCAGGCTCTAATTCTCTCTCATAATGAATTAGTGTCATAATTAGTTATAGGACTAACCTTCTTATTGGACAAAGCAGGAATATGTGTGCCTCTGCTTTTTTGTGGCGTTTTGCTCAGTTTGTGCATTTGTATTTGTGTATGTGTCTGTGCATGCAAGTTGAAAGTGTTTTTGTACTGAGTGCTTGTGCATAATTTTCTGTTTCATCAGTAATTGTTGCTAATGAGATGTCTAGCAGTCTATGTGCCAGTGAACCGAGCACTGTGTATTATATCCAGAAGTTCTCTTTTCAGTGAATTTGGCTCTTTCCCCATGTGCACCTAGGTATCCACTCTCACTGTGTAAATGTCTGGACCTGATTCTCCAGACATTGTCCAGAGTTCACATGTGAAAACACAATAAGAAACACCTACCCTGTTAAATGTTATTGCAGCCTGAATACCACATCTATCTCAGGGTTAATACTGTCGTTACTGCTCACCTCTAGCCCTTGAAATTTTTGCTTGGAGAGAAGACATAACACTTAACAGAATAGTTACTGCTGCACAGTGAAGTTCCTTTGTAGTGAAAGCACTAGCTTTTAGGATTGAGCTGCCTGACCTCATATTGAAGTTAAAGTGCCATTGTTGAGTTTATTACTCATTAGTGCCTGAGCTAAGGGAAAAGTTTTCCTGTTACAGCAATTGTTAATTAGGCAAAAGGCAAATAGCTAACTAGACTTTTGATTGACATGGAAGCAGTTTTTGCTGTGTTCCCAATTAGCATTCAGCTGTAAAACAAATATTTAAAGTCATGTTTGTGATCTCATACTGGAGAGGCTTTTGAATGTGGAGAGAACATGGTCTTTGTTATCTCCCTGCAATTTGATCTGAAATTATGCTCCAATTTTTGCACCAGGCTTAATATTTCTATTGGTATGTATGTCTGAATCAGAGTCTTCAGTGAGGCACTACACTGACACTCAAAACTATGATGAAAAAATACAGTATCTCTAAATGTCTGGAATATTATTGACAGAGAGGACACAGTTTGAATTTGAAGATGTGAATCTGAAGGTCAGTGCCATCACATGCCTGTGGAATACACAGGAGATAGTATATCATAACTATAATATATATAAATATAAATACATAGTCTGACTTCAAGGTTATAGCCGTTATGTTTTGTGTGAGGAGCTTAGAAATTAAATATATATTTCTCATATTTAAAAAGGTATTTAGTATTTCTGCTTTCCTGAATTAGGCTAAAACATGACTAGTAAATACTAGCAGGTGTAGCTGAATATTAGTGAGAAAAACAAACTAAACAGCTAATTGCACACCTGCTCCAGAAAATGCTGAATTAAAAAACACAGGAGCTTTTTCTGTTGTTGGGTCTGTGAGACACAGCGTGCAAACCCCTTGGTTTACAGGCTCATTCCTCCAATAAACTACAGTATATATGGCAACAGCAATATGTTGCTACTAAACCAGGGCATCAGATGCTTAAAGTTATTGTGATTAACTGAAGCTCCTTGGTTATAGTCAGCTATCCACACTGAATTCAGTATCAGATCTGCTCATTGAATTCAAATCAGTTCGGATCTAATACCATATTTAAGAACTGAAGCTTAAAAATGTGTCTAAGATCTAAATCTGTTTTAGATACAGTACTTACTGTATTTGGTATTCATTTTAATTTAAATTGCAAAAAATGCAAAAATTGCTCTTTGCTTTACCAAATATAAAAAAAGGAGATATAAGATTAAATTATTAATTCAATGTTTGAATAATTTTCAATACATTAAAGAGGCTTTACACAGAAACTGTACTGATCTATTGGCTTGACAGCGACATATCAGCTGATTTATGGAGGTGCAACATATCCCTCATTGTGTCATGGAGAAAACAATTCTTGTGTACGGTTTTTAAAGCTCAAGGTCATTGTACACTTACAAATTGCAGTTCATGTTTAATTTCTTGTTGCAATTTTTCATATGAACTGACACCTGACTGCAATATGTAATGTTATATGTAACATGTAATATGTAATAATAAGGCCATACAATACGTAGTTTTACTACAGAAAAATATCCAGTACGTAACCACTCATGAAGTAATAAAATGTAGTGCATATGAGAAAATCAGCACTCATCCTCATTTTAGGTTTTCAATAATATGACACTTTGTGGATGTATCACTCATACCGGCTTGCTGTGTGTTGTAACATAATGACACACTGATATTGGCCAATGACACACGGAAGGGAGCTGTACGTAATGGTATACTGTGCAATTACTCTTCACTATGCTTTTGGGCAGGTGGTCGATTCAATCACATCCTTGTTATGTTCATATGAATATATATTCAACCTAACTCGGGGAAAAAATACTTCATTGACCGAATATAGATATGGGAAAGACATGTCTAAATGGAAATGTTGTTGAATGATTGATAGAACCCCACTGGAATAGTCAATCATATATTTTGGTTAATGAAAATGGACAGAGTAGAAATAGCTTAGGTGTAAGAGGTAGCCTAGTCGTGACAGCTTATTTTTATATGAAATAGCCAAATGTGTTTAATATCAAGACTGGTGTCATTGTAGCAAGTCAAGACATCAACTTCCTATGTCTTATACAGAGTATTCATTTTGTACAAGTTATCTGCGTTAGTTACAACTGTTGCACTTTGCTGAACAAAAATAAATTTGACACAAAAATGTGTTGGTGGGAGGATTAGAGGAACATACTGGGGGTGGATGCAAGTGGATGAGAACTGGTACAATAAAATACAATACTACAGTAAGAAATAGGCTACTGCTTTTGTGAAGCTTGTGTTGGGTCGACACTAAACTTAGACAGTTTTATGTAAAAGTAGCGTTACAGCATATTTCTAAATAAAAGGTTTACCAGTCATGTAGGTTCATAACACAAATCTTACAGTATAATGTTACGCTATACTTTATAGGAGTAATTAGTCAGAGTAATGTAAGAAGGAAGCACAAAAATGCCTGTAATGATGGGGTTTAGACTGAGCCGATCAATAATCCATATAATAGTATTCAATTGCTCAGATGAACATGTAATCATTACTGGTCAGTCTTTATCTGAGATGTTCTGTCCCTTTAATTGGCTTCTCTCTATCAATACTGCAGAACACTAAGTGCATATCTAGAGTGATCTAATTAACATAATGACAGTATCACATAAGACTCTCTTAGAACAAATTTCTCCTTTGTTAACATCGTAATAATATTACAAAGCAAGTGAGGCTGGCTGCCAGTGAGGGCCCAGTGACAGTAAATCAGGCCTTGTATGTACAGTATGCTGTGTATCTGGCACAGATGGCGTGTTTGTTCTCACATACAGCTGCTAACTGACTACACTCCAATATCTGCTATTGAATATATATCATTTTTCACTTAGGTCATTATCTATTTTGTCAAGATGGAGCAGCGCATTGTCTGTTTGCATTATGTTTAACCTCCTCCGTCTTGTGCTGCTAAGAGCTTACGCTGCAAATGAATTTGTTGTTCTCCCTCTTAACTCCTGCATGCCATTTCGCAGTGAAAGAACACCAAACACAATCAGACACACTGAATAGCCCGCAGTTCAAAATTTTACTCCACCTACGATCACAGCTGGAGTTTGGCCCCCAGATACAGATTCAGCAGCGTAATGCAGCACAAACCACAGAGCAACGTTCATGATTAACTGGTGAATCTCGCTCTGAACTCTGAACCTCACCTCCGGTCAAGACCTAAATAAATAGACAGTGGCTACACATGGAAGACATGATGTTCCTCCACAGGGTGGCTAGGCCTCAGCCTGAATAATAAGGTGAGGATTTCAACAAATCAGGACGGCCTCAGTATTGAACCGATACTCCTCCACAGAAACAGGAGCCTGAACGAGAAGACGTTTCGGAACCTTGTAGGATTCCCCTGGATGCCTCCCTTTGGAGGTGCTCCAGGCACAGCTAAATTGACTAAAGCATGTCTGGGCTGCTCTGCTTGCAGTATCACCACTGTGACCCTGACATGAATAAGCAGTTAGAAATTGGACAGATGGATGTCGGAATATTAGAGACGACTTGGTTAAAAAAAAAAAAATGCTCTCCATTTCTTTCTCTCAGTTCTCTTCTCGGTTAAGCAATTACATCGTAGACACAAAAATCTGGCTCATGTTGTCTGTCTGTCTCTAAACCAGACTTTGAAGTGGCTTACTGACACTATACTTCCTATTTAATGAACAGCAGCATAATATCTGTCTGATTGTTTTCCTTTTGTTGACATTTTGGTCTTTTGCCAGTGACATTTATACAATGAGTTATGGTGAATTCCAAGCAACAATAGGATGCATTTTACACGGCAATAAACCCGAAAGAGTTACTATGTAACAAGATGCCATTTGTTTTAATTTCAGAAGAGCAAGTATAATTGAAATAAATACATCAGAGCTACATGGCCTAATATCAGTAAGAATGCTAATTTTCCCCTCTAGCTTTTGAAAATAAATGCTGACTCAGGTCAAAGGCAGAAATTCCCATTAATGTCCACATAATACATACATCAACTAAATTGAAGTAGATGAAGAACTAAAGTTGATGTTATCAGCATTAAACCACTGATATTTTTGTGACATTTATATCAGGCTGCATTGTTTTTGATTCATTCAGAGCAGAAAACATTACAAACAATTAAAGGATCCAGCATCGAGAATCATGAATGAGCTTATATGTATATTTGAAATCTTAAATAAAGCCCACGTAAAGCAACCTTGCCTCTGATGGCTGAGCAGTTTATTATCTTCCACAGTTTATCATCAAGCTAATAAAGAGATCACTGTTAATACTACAGTCATAGCTGGTTAGTTATTACTTGTGATAATAGCTTCACAGGAAGGAAACTTTGCCAAGGCCAACACCAGAGAACAATGCAACCCCTTACACCTGGCTCCACCGTGGATAATATCATACAAAGATCTAGATGATGAAACCAGCTGTGCTAACAGATGTTCATGTGGAACATTGTTTCTCATGAAGGGAGGTACAGTATGGGGATACCAGGAGGAATCTGTTTGTATGTGAAGATAATTACTGAATTCTCCTGGCCCGCTCCTCTTACAGTTCTCTTTAACAATCTAATCAAATCAATTAGCTTAATTATTCATTAATTATTAATAATATTTAGCTCAGGAATTATGATGACATTTAGCCAGTCCATGAATTGAACAAATCTGCAATACATTGGTGCAATATGCTGTTATTTTAAAACAATTTTCATGTGAGAATAAAATGCAGAGAAAGAAACAAACTAAAAATAAGTTTAAAATGTCAAACGTTTTTTGTAATTTCTGTAACTTGGACACTCCTTTTTTTAGACAAATGCTAAATTTGATGATCATTTTGAATATCCTGTATCATTTATGCTTTCATTCACTAAGACATGCGATCATGTTCTGTGGTCTCCGGTTTGTTTGTTTTATTTAGGAGAATCTATTAATAAAAATTGACGCATTTATACCTTCACGTAAATGCAAAAATTGCTTTTCCACTTAATTGTTGTACTACTAATTTACATTCCTATTAATGTAGATGTGTGGATCCAAGGAAATCAAAATAGCTCCACCTAGGCTAAAAGGATTGGGCCTATTCTTTAAATCGGGCAGACAAAAACATGCATCCAGACAGGAATCTGCAGACACGAGCCGGCTGAACAGAGGCTATTCCCAAGGTGTGTTGTTTACTTGAGGTTGAGCTGCAGCAGCTGAGCTTTGTTCATAAAATTACTCAAAATAACCAATTATCCATCTTTGGCAGTGTATAGAACCATCCCCAAACCCCAGAGGATGCCTGCAGTCCTGACACTGACAGAAACAACTCATGTCACACAGTCTAAATATAGCTTTTTTTATCCTTCCCTTTTCCTTCTCAGTTTCAGTGTTCTGTCTGATTTGGTCTATGTGTCTGTATGTCTGTCTGCCTCTACATCTGTTTTTATATCTGCAAGTCTTTCAAAGACAAGACAAACAAGTAATGTATGAGCATTGGCTCTAATAGACATGGAAGCAAACATCCACACAATAATGCAACGCTAATACACTAATACACAGTGCAGTACAATAACTTTGGAGATGCTTAATACGGTGACTGGTTGTGTGTGATTAAAAGTAGTGCTTGAGGTGTAATTATTGCTCATGTTCCGTGTTTAATGTTTTTAATTTTACATGTGACTAGCTAGAGATAGTAATTTATCATGTACAGTTGATGGGTGGCTGGGTCCTTGCATGGGGGTGGATCTAACATTGATCAAGATGCGTATGTGCATGCATATCGCTGCTTGTGTGTGATAAAATGGGAGATTAAATTCTCATAGTTTTCTATTTTTATCTTGTAAAGTTATGATGTATTGTGCTTATAGTTTAAATTTTCAGAGTTCTAATTCTCAACTCTTTTTGGTTATCTATGGCGGCCGGAAGGGGGTGCCAAGTAAGAAATGCACTGTACAATGTATCTGACTGTTTTATGTGCATATGACAATAAAGGTTTGATTTGGAAGGGGACCTGTTTGCAAATGTGTTGGGCATTTGCAACAGCTTGTATAAAGTCCTTATCTAAATGAGATAAAGGAAATTCAAGGTGTTGTGTAAAATATACAGAAAATGTATTCATAGTGTGCTTTGAAATAATCGTCTATCTCACACACAACAAGGCACCCATTCAACTATAGCATTGCTGGATACTTATATAAAAAAAAAACACTTGATATGTAGTAGGATCATAGTTTCATTCGATAAACTCCGGTTATGCAACTTAATTGAAACTGAGGTGCAGCTTTAATGTCATTACAGCAAAACAGAGGCTCAAGTGTGTAGAACCAACATACTAGTGCTAATATTTATAGCATTTATTCTTGTGTTCTTGTCAGAATATGTTCACCTCGGGATAAAGAGCCTAATAAATATTTTAATTTATAATGTCATTCTCATTGAAAGTGCACAGTGTACATGTAATACTGTATATTGACATATCTCACAGCCCTTAATTTTACCATTTACTGAATTTTAATGACTTAGACAATGATTTTTCAAAAGCTTTGGTATCGAGGTTTGCATTTGAATATATTTGTTACATCCCCTGTTGGTTTAGATTGTCTGATAATATAATAGAGATGAGATGAGAGATAGTTAAAACCAGATCTGTAATAACTACTTGATGAGTCTATCGACATAAAATTAATTAGATATTGATAATCAAATAACTGTTTAACTAATTTATCAAGCAAAAAGGCAGAGCATTCTCTGGTTTCAGCTTCTCAAATGTGAGAATTTGCTTTGTATGAAAAAAAAAAAATGGTGACGGATATTTTTCACAATTAGTTAAAACATCCACAAAGACATGTACATTTTCTTCTTGGTGACATATCTTTTAGAGAGAGGGGATAACATTTTGAGATCCCAAGATATTTTTCTTTTTCCGATGTGTGATTCATGCAAGCAAGAAAATAGCCTAAAAGGTATTTCTAATATCAGCAGGGAATCTTTAAAGTATAATAATAAATAAATAAAAAAAGAATCCTCACAATAGTGGAATGAAACATTTTTGCCATATCTAGCAAGCCATGGGAGAATAGCATGAATTCACAAATTTCTCCTCTAATGCTCCCCGGCGAACTGTAAGGTGGCATCACATTTTTCAGTCTACATATCAAGTAAATGTGATGGATGACCCTAGAGAGGGAGGTGGGGGAATTAAGAGAAACAGAGACATAAAGCATGTTGAAATTAAGATGAAAATTGGGACAGAAAGCAGAAATGGGCTGGGTGAATTGGACATGGTGGTGATAGAATTCCACTGGGTAACCTTCTAATTAGTTCTGCTAGCCTGAAGCAGTGCATTGCCACTGGCATTGTAACATACAGAGTTCCTGCAAGACTAATAGAATGATTGACCGCTCTGGCAAAGAAACTGATGATAGCTATCATAAGCATAGCACTTGCATTTAATTACCCTGGGGTTTACAATGCATGATAAATACCCACATGCATAAAGATCGATAATTGGCATTCACAGTTTGGAATATTAACTATCAGACCTCCTTGTGCGCCTCTGCAGGAGTCACACTCTCTACAACACTCATGAATTTGGTTCCTCTCCTGGCAATTTGAAAAACCTCCATTATGAATCAACCTGTCATTTTTCACCTGCGTACAGTATATCCGAGCATTTATCTCTACTGTTGCTCTGCAATGCTATGATAAGCACTACTATTTTAATGTTGGCGGAGTCACACAGTCACACAAATGGACTGTTGTGAGTGTTCTGAGCGTGTGAGTGATCAATTCATTTCACTATGGGAAAGGAAACAGGAGTGTGACTACTAACTTCCTTTGCGCTGCTCCTTAATTGGCCAGCAAGGGAAATCAGCCATTGAAATGGTGTCACAGTAAATGTGCGCCATCCCAATGAGCGAGTGGTAGGGGGAACTTGTCAGGGGCCAGTATTAGCAGCATCTTTAAAAAGCTACTCTTTTTTTTTTTGCTACAGCATAGACTACACAGTTAAATTAATGGCAATAAGAGAGAAGGTGAAAGAATATTAGCCTCACTATGTCTAACATCTAATTATCACAGAATAAGCATCAAGGATAATGATATAATGAACATAATGGTATGATGGGTGGTTCAGATTTTCTTCCTGTCACTGGTTACTCTGCCTTTCCAGTCAATACTAGAATTACAATATCAGAGCAGAAATAAACTACAACAATCACTGATCATAAACACAGTCACTGAGGTCAGCCTTTATCAGTTATCAATAATGTGAATCTCACAAACATGTGTTATATGTCAAAGGAAGTTGCTTTAATTACCCAAATGATGTGAATTCACCCACAATCACTCCAGACTGTTCCCCTCATATGATGTGGCCTCATTAATTCAGATTATATTCACACCTCTCAGGGTTGTTTTCACACATTTTCTTTTCCTTCTTTTGACAGGTCACAGGAATGGACAAGAAAACTCCACGGGATTGACTGTGGAATTGTTCAGGCGTTGAACATCGTTCCTTTTAATATGTTGCTAGAGGTACTGATTACTCTTAGCTGGTCACATCAGTTTCTTGCAGAGATGGTGGGAAAAAAAAACAGCAGGTTACAATTTTGTTTCCACATCAAACAATCAACAATCGAGTCATTATTCCTGGATCTGTATTATCACGTAGCTTCTATGACACTTGGTCCTTTTATCTGTGCTGCCTCTTAGCTGCACACTGATAACTGAAAATGCTGTAATGCCATTAAAGATAAAGAATGTCAATATGTATCAATATGATATTAATTCCTATCTTGGATGCCAATTAAAAAATAAGTAATTGTCTGGTGCTTTTTGCTTAAAGGACATTCTGGAAATTCAGTTATTTGCAGTACGGGTGCACACATCCCCACCTGACTGTGACTGACAGCAAAAAAATCTGAATGTTTTCTTTTTTTTTGCACTGTTTGGACATGTTGCTCTGATTAATTACCGTAATGCAAACTTACAATGTCATGATCAATGAATCCTTGTCACCAGAGCTGAATCAGATCCTGACGCATCTTGTCTCGCAGTTAGTGTAGTAGCTAGATGATGGGAGTATGTTGTGAGCGCCTCTGTGCTTCTTCTATGAAGGTTAATAAATGTCAGCGAACCACTTCTACACCACTTAAGTGTTTCCATTTTTGAAAACAGCAGGTCCAGCAGAAACCTTATATTCACTTTCAGCCATGTGTGTTGCTGCTGTATGTGGTCATAACAATACATAAATAAATGCCGTCATGTGACAATAATGAAGACTGAATGCAAAATCAGAGACTATTTCCAAAAATAATTAGCTCATGCTTCAAAGAATTTATAGAAATAACATAATATAGGCAATAGATAGACAGAAGTTAATCATTTTCTAATCAATTTAATGTCTGTTTTCAATTTAATCCATTTGCTAAAAATAATTGTCATTTAATAGAATACATTTTTTACACAGACTGCTGACTTCCTTGAAATATTTTCTGCTGCTCTCTGAGCTGATACTAAATTTTCTTGGATCCACTGGGATTCACTCAGGTATTATACAGTACATATTGACACAAAGACCCATAGCAGTAAAACAACCCAACTACCCGACCCAATCAGACTGAGTATAATGGAACCAGTCTGGCTAAGGTCCCAGGTGGAGTATCAGTTCCTGTGATTCGAGTGATCCCGTGAAGACCTACTCTGCTACTCTATCAATAAGCAATTGCACTCAAAAAGTTTCCTTGAATGTAGCTAGCGAGTAAAAAGGTTGATATGAAGTTGTGTTTTCCTCATTCTAATGAATGTTGGAAATACAGAGGGAAAAGTCAAGCACACACACACACACACACACACACACACAGATATGCCCCCACACACCGATTTTAATGGCACATCCCGACGGCACACAGCATTACACTTAGAGCAAGTTTGAAGATCAGTGGCCTTCTATTTCCTCATCGAGGGTAATTAAGTGATCGCTGTGGTGGGTGGAGGGAGATCTGGACCCGATTGTCCTGTAGTCTCTCAGTGTGAAGTGTTGATGATCGCTTTGGACATTGCATTGGATGAGGAGTTGCTGTAGAAAACACTCTAATCAGCTCTGGCCACACTCCCCAACTTTACTCTCATTAAAGTTGGCAAGTGACATTTAACTACTACACCAGGGACTTCACAATGCAAATAAATGGCAACTTCAGTGTTAGAATTATAATGGCCTTCTTATTCTACTTTTAATGACCCAATCTAGTTTTCAAAGTCACCTCCTCAGGAACAGGTAGGCTTTTCTGCCCCTACAAGCTTTCTTATTGGCTAATAGGGAGCAAACGATGTCAACTTAACTGTGGAGGGATTCTCGGCAGTGAGGCGAGGGAGAGGCTAAAAGCTCAATCATTTACTTTAACTCCTCCACTTTTCCCACTTCCAAACTGGCTTTATGCACGCCCATTTGGATATTTTCATGCTTCATTTCATACAGGGGTCTCTCTAATCCCCAGGCCCACCTAATGAGGAGGTAATGAAAAGTTAATCCACATAGCTCAACTCCACCTAGCCTTTAGCTAATGCTGCTTTTAACTCCAGCTCTCATTACCTTTTAAAACATGAGCCATTAACAACAGGTTGGTAGGCTACCCAACGGCTGGCCTCCCAAGCACTCTGCTATCCAACCACTCACTGTGTCTGAACTTTAAAGCACAATTAGGTAAGTGAGGGAAATTCTTGGTATACACCGACCCCCTAATTAGGATACAGTCTGGATTTTCTGGAGCCCAGCTGTCACTGTATTGATTCCTCCTCAGGTTGGGCATTAACCCAGGCGATGATGTCTCTGACATTCTTTTAATTGTTGTTGAGGATGCATATAAGCAGTCTGACTTCACTGTCTGCTGATTTTTGTACGATAATTTATTTAGAAAGTGGAATTTCCAATATTTTTTCTACCTGCAGGTTTATTTCAATTTTTTTCACAGCAGCTAAACATATTGATTTATTATGTACACACTCCTTTTTCATTAAGGAAATTATGAATAATTTAAGAGGATGATTAAAAATGAATCACAACCAACACACATCATAAGCTTTAGGGGGAAGGTCTATTTATTTGAAATAGACACTGCCACCTCCCACCTTTCCCCAGAATCCAATGCTGCCTCCAATGAGGGCTGCTACTGTTGTCTCCCTGCCTATACAGTATGTGACAACATTGGGTCATAAAACATGTCTGACTGAACCAACAATAAATAGTGATTTGATTACAAATGGTTAATGCAAGGGCAAACAAGTGTGTAAATTTTGCATTCCTGGGGCTTTCTTGACAGCTCTCAACTGATTACCAATTCATCATTTTTGTGCTGCGGTGACAGATAGTTCAGCACTGTTGCTGTGGAGAATGAAAATGAGGTTAATGAATGTGGATCAGGCTAATTCCTCTGTCCTTGCCAGACCACAGACCTATAAAATACCCATATACACAGACCTGCATTGATGAGATGTTTCGTAGCAAAATGGAAATGTTCATAGTCCTCGTGGGACATCGAGACATAATAAAAGCACGCGCTGCTGTCGTCTTTCGCAGTAACGCAGATAACGTCTTTCAGATGTCGAAAGAGTTGTTGAAAGGCGCCAGTTCCACAAACGTCCTTTACAAATGTATGGTTTCACATTAACATGGGGGTTGCATAACCAGTAGATCCCTTTTTATGCTTTATACTGGGTGCAATAACTTTATGCGAGAAAGAACAGAAATGTGCCCTAAACACACCCTGTTAAATAGAGGCACGCATTTATGGAAGAAGTTATGTGATAAAGCATATGCATGTGGGTCATCAGAACAGCTTAAAGTGGAATAGGCGGTTGTGTTCATGGTATAAAATGTATTGTTTTATCTGACAATTACGATGTTTATGGGGTTGTTTGAGATCCTACCCTGTGCCTCTGCATGGCTTAAAACAAATCACATAACCTGGCCCCAAGACTGTAACACCCCCCCCCCCTTTCTCTTCAAACTGTTATAACACAGCCTAAGCAGGTATAGCAAATAAGGATTAAAATCTCTTAGTTAAAATATTATGGTTCTAAGATGTCAAAACACAGCTTTAAATTCTGATATCTCTAGGCTGCTACGGAGATAAAAATCACTTACTGAAACACTCAAGTTCAGTTCCCTCCCACCCCTAAAGAATCATCTTCCTTTCTCCTCAGGAGGCTGCCGATTATCTGTTGTCACACTCTCAACTACAGTATTCCAGTCCCTATTACAGTGTAGACACCCGTCTGGATGGGGAGAGATAGTATTTGATGCATTCCCTCATGATTTAAGACAGATTCAGCGACTAATTTATGGGCTTTCTTTGTAATTGCACAGGCACGCTTCCGCATACGAAATCCACCGATGAGTAATAGCCAGTGTGCAATGCTGTGCTGCTAGTGCCAGACAGCCAATTTTACATAGTTAGAAATCAATTTATGGATCTTTACATTGACTATGTATACGGTGACAACTCGTGCACCTACAGGATGATTTTCATCACAGTATATGAACCTTTTCTAATGAGAACAAAACACAAATTCTGGCACTTGTGTATTTTTAAACAGCAAGTTTTAACTTTAATTGGCTGGGCTCTTCAGTTACACTTTATATTAAGTTGTTAATTAAAGTGATTAATTGGGATCATTAATCATTAATTGTAACCATTAATCATTGCAAAATTAAAGTCAATACTTACCTCTTGTATAACAGACACTAATGTATTGTGTGCTGGAGAGGTGATCACAGGCTAGGGACTATTTGATTCAATCAAGCAATATCAAACTTGTATTACTTAAACACAACTCTTGAGCTCACACTTTATTTAGCATTAATTAAGTTACTTCAGTGATTATTTAATCATAGAATAACAGCAATAGCAGTTTCATATGCAATAACAGAAAGCACTTTCGATTAATATAACAGTGTGCAGCCATATAGCCTGTGCTAATAAAGGAAGAGGGAAAGAGTAACCAGTTGGCCTATGAATCAAGATCTGCTGAATCTCAATTTCACACTTATGAAATAAGTATAGTCTTGAGAGACGAAGGAGACATGATTCAGCAGAATCTGGCTTTGACGATTGGGAAAGGGGTTGGACACTCACCAAAAGCATGACAGCAGCTTGCAATATGTGAACCACATTTGAAGCGAGCCATGAAGCCGAACAATATATAGAACAATATATCATTAGGCATCATATGGAAGGGGTAATAGTATGTAATCTAAGGATAGTTAATATGGCTTTGGTGGCATCGTACGACCAGCAAGGACTTTACAGGGTTTGGATCACCCCAGAAGCAAAGTGTTGTGTTTCTTTGAAAGAGAATTTTGGAGCAAGCAATGAATCTGTGTTGCAAGACAAAAGCAGTTCCTGTGTACAAAAGAAACAGGCATCTCTTCAGATTGTTTAGTCTTGTGGCTAAATAATGTAAACATTAGAGGTTATGCATATTTTCCTCCTAGCTTTTAATGCAGTGACCGAAGTGCAGCTGAGTAAATAGACCTTATTGGAGAGGCATGGTCTCTATGGTCGGTGTGGAGGCCGAGGGGAAGGAATTACCAAAGGACTAATAGAACGGAGTTTGCCTCATACTCTATGATTAATTAATTATCATTTTCTGCTTGATGGCTCTCTGAGGGCCATGGTGCTTTGCTGCTGATGCACTGTCAGCGTTTGAGGCTTATTACTGTGCCAACCCATGTAAACCATATAGTACACTCTCCCAGTTACTTCAAATTACAGCGTCATAATTTCATAGTGAAAACGTAATTGGCACATTCATTACACTCTATATCAAAAACAATTCATAGAACATATGCAATTACAGCAACCATAGACACGTTATGGTGAGCTAGTTATTTAATGAGAATAGCTCCATGCTTGAGTTCCGTTCGATGGTTTCTTGGTCTTTTCATATATGGATTTCATTCATTTTTTTGTTCATGTCTTCACGGCGTCTCTCCAAAGGCAGGGCTTAAGAGTATTCCCATAACTGTGGTTTGAGTAGAGCAATTAATTTAGTGAAAAATAATTTTGAGTCAGAATAGATAAAGCATCGACTGGGATTTAACTTTCAAAACTGTAATTACAAAAAGAAAAAGAAAAAAACAATGGAGATGAAAATGTTTTGTGCTTTGACTCTGCTGTCATGTTTGTATGGGACAACTTACGCCCAGGAGTTGGAGTATATTTGGTTTTGAGTAAATAATTACTTAAAATGTTGATATTTTGAAATAACAGACTTTTGACTGTTCTTGCATCATACCACTGTTAATAATTTGGTATTGCCAAAATAAATATCAGATACAGGACACGGTGGTTTGGCTAAATTAAAGCCGTTTATAGTTTTATGCAGTATTTGTCTAAACACATTTTGCTGTTGCAGAGCAGTGAAATGAAGCCCTCATTGAGCCCTTGGCACATCTAACAGACCAGATGAAATATTGGAGAACTTTCTATTGCCCAGATTGAAAGCTGTCCATGCATTCGTTCATGCATCCCCATTGGGGGCATTTTGGCACATAACAGCTATTCTTCTAACAACCTAATGTGGGTCATTTCACTGGACCAGCCATCTAAACAAGCTAACAGGCCCGCTGAGGTCTGGACAGAACAGCTTCACTGTTACACACGGTACGAAAATCTTCCTCTAACTGAATATCAGAGGCTTATGCTTAATCCACATGTCTCACTGTTGTTACAGCTTTAAATATTTGATTTGATGGTGCACAGATGTTGTATGTTCTTGATGAGAATTGTGGGTATGTTGGAAAATATCTTAGTAAAAATTATATGAAATGGAAAGCTCGGGGAGACACTGTCACCAATAAAGTACGGCCTTTTAGGAACACGCTGCGGCAGCTGTAGCAACATTGTCGTCTCCACGACTCCCCACACTGGAGTCGACTTTAGAAACCTAAAGTTGAATGTCGCCTACACAAACAAGTATTCACTACCAAAGCTAGTGACAGAAGTGAAATAAATTAGCATGTCTCACTTTTATCCATGTTTTCACTCCTGTATAAAGTGTTTGTAAAGGTGCAAGCTGATTATCATAGATGCCAATAACGATAATATGCACATATTTTTTTCCCACCTGGCTGAGGAGACTATTATGCATGAATTCATAGATTGTACTAAGTTTGATCAAGAAAGACAATATATGAAGGAAGAACTTAGGAAGACTGGAGTTCAGGAGCTCAGCATTAAAACTTTAATGAACCTGCCAAGTGGGTCGAGCAGTAGAGTCTTCTTTGAGTTTATTAGACAGACAGGATTAATGGGTCGGATTTAATCTCTGGTCCACACTCCGAAGCGGAAGGTGGCGGTAATGCACCTAATATGCTGGTTGCCAACCGCCGTTATAAACCAAAAAGAAGTTGTTTTTTTTCAAACAGAGTGGTACATCCTGTCAAACAAGGTGTTTCCTATCTTTGCAGCCGAACACAGCAGTTCCTCCAGAGACTGTTTCACCCTGGTGACGAATCAACCTGTCATACCGGCAGAAATGTTAATTTCGAGTTGATGCCGATATTTCATTTTCAAGCCTTTATCGGCCGATACCGATGACACCTACATCAACAGCAAACAGTTGCTGTAGCTAGAATACTATGTAAGATACATCACAAGCTGCTTACCTTCCAACAAATATAACGCCTACAACTACAGCATCAGTATTTAAGTTTTGCAGAGTGTAAATCTCCTTCCATCTTTCAAATGCTGCACATACAGTTTGCTCACTCAGGTTTTTCAGAAACAAAACAAGGTACATAGCACACAGTAGATAGTTCAGTGGGCCTTGAGTGGCAATTTGGTTTACAGACAGCACATAAAGCACAATGCACCATTTCTGTCATCCCTATCACCATGATGATCTGAGAGACAAAGGAAAACAAACAACAACAACAAAAAACACACTACAGCCCATTGTCAACATTCACAATAGATGACAGGTGAAATTACACTACTATTCAAAAAGCCAAGCTGAAGGGATAAAGGACCTCATATACCTATTAGTGCTACCTAAAAACCTCTGCCCTGATAAAAACATCTGGAACTCACTGTGTAAAAGGGTGCTGGGAGTCCAGTATAGCTACACTGTTTGGAACAAATACAAAAAGTTAGGCCACCCTGCCTGTTTAGAAACCCTGACATATCAGCAGTCATTAGGGTAACAGAGGAGTGACTGGCATTGATGAATACTTGCAAAATCCCTGTTGAAATGTTATGGTTATTTTGTGCAAGGAGCCCCCTAAAATACTGATTGGTAAACTTGATCAATAAACACTGAATAAAGCCAGAGTTTCAAATATCAACTGTGTCTCCTGGAAATTACGTTCATATTCTACTAAATTGCAACAGCAAACATATTTTACTAGAAACATAATGCTGGCTGAATTATGTTTTCTCTCAACTTAATGAGAATCAAAATGTTGTTAATCGATGTGTTTGGCAAGTTGCGAAAATATTTATACTGAACAGTGACAACTTTCCACCAAAATATCTGATCTTGCAGTACAATATTCATTAGTAGTAACTACAACAATATTCAACTTTTTATGGTTATGTTGAGGCACTGGCAGCACTTGGTTAAGAGAGGGAAAGACTGTGATCTTGGTTAACCATAGCGCTTTTGTTGACTAAACCTGACCACATATGGGACTCAGGATGCAAACCCGGTCTCTGATGCCAGAGTCCTGACATCTTGTACATCCTCCATCCACCCCGACCTCCTCCCTACAACTTCACTGCAATATATAAATGTAGTGCTTCATTCATTCAAAGAAATGACGCCTGTGAGCATAATCCAGGCAGCAATTACGTTTGCCAACGCAACGCAACTGGGGAAAAAATTCTGTAGTATATGAACAGAATTTCTAGGATTTAGGGTTGTAAATATGCATTTAAGAAGACGTGCTAACGAAGCAAAAGGCGTGATGAGAGAAGGTAAATGTAGAGGCTGGTGTGGAGCTTTCACTGTAGAGAATCAAGGCAGCAGGTGAGGCTGTTCTAATTGACTGCTGAATGGAAAAAAACACTATAATGAGTGCAATATAATCACCTGCTGACATAAGCAGAAGAGTGAACGGGTGAAATGCAGTTGGGCTGTATTAAGGACTCCAATCTCATAGGATATGAAGCATATGAAGAGGTAGGCATTTTGCACTGCTGGAGGACTATTCAAGCAGCATGGTTTCCAGGACTAGATACGTTTTACCTTGCTATATTCTCACATAATTAGCAATGTTCAAAACTGTGAAATCTCAGTATGACTCTTAAAGCACTCAACAGTGTTTCTAATTGTGAAATAAAGTACAGATGCATTTAAATATGTCTCAAACTAAGTTAGAAACACCTTGCTGCAGAACTATATATACACATTTTTATGCCTCTGCATGGCTTTTAGCATCAGCTTCAAGGCATGATGCAGCAAAGTGCAAAATACTTGGATTACTCAAATTATATGTTCAGCAACATAATAGACTATCTGCAAATAATCCAGAAATCAAGTAGTCTTGTAAAAAAAATAGTAACACATATTTAAAAAGACAATATCCATTCCTGACAGACAAACAGTAACCCTTAGGCTAACCACATTACTGATGCCGAATTTCACAGAAGACAAAAAAATCCGAGCCTTTCATATTTTAGTGCTGAGCTTCAGCACAGATAAGTGATCATTGACTGGGTAGGTGTAGTATTCTGCATAAAACTGATGCGATGTCAATTAGCCATTAATACAAATGTCTTGCCCTTTTCTGTAAATGTCTGATTTGACTCAGCAGTTAATACGCAGGCACTATGTGCTTGCACACAGAGAGGGTGTCGAGGACTGTGGCTCCTTCTGCATGAAATTAACAGCAAGCTAATGGCTGAGCTAGAGGGATATCACTAAAGAGGGATTTAACTGCCTATTTTCTGAGTCGTTCTGCTACAATTTCGGATTTCCTGTGCAACAGATATGCCAAATATAACAGCACCTGCCTTCAACTAATGTCATACAAAAGCGGGGTCTATTTTAAAAGTTGTTGAGTGTTGGGTTTCAAATAGCTTGTCAAACGCTTGTCATTTGTAGCTCTAACAGTGTAAAAATGCCATTCCCATGCTGGATAACACTGTATGGAGGACAGGTGGCAGCTGGGCCCATAAAGAGCTGCACAATGGCGTGGAACAATGATGAAGCAGAGTCATTGACCATTGGGGAGTGCCATGAAATGGCTACCATGTCATTGCACAAAGCCACTGGTCCATTCAGCCTTTATGACACCTGGAAGGGCAATCAGCCTTCACTCACAAACACAAGCTGGACTCAAGAAACAAGTCTTCATAAAAGTACTGATCATTACTTTAGAC
The DNA here is from genome assembly GCA_038419695.1 of Scomberomorus guttatus. Classification (NCBI taxonomy): domain Eukaryota; kingdom Metazoa; phylum Chordata; class Actinopteri; order Scombriformes; family Scombridae; genus Scomberomorus; species Scomberomorus guttatus. Next base: position 37,003,379 of record CM076446.1, on the reverse strand, counting down.
ATTCTGCAAACTACTCAAGGAGCATAACACTATGAGATTTTTTAATAATCAATGTGCAATATTCTCACATCTTAAACCAATGACTTTTAAAACAATTTCAGCTTCCATGGCAAATATTTACCAACATAAGGTCATGTTTGGGATGGTTGCTATCAGCACATGGTAATGTGCCAGTTCGAATAAAGGTCAAGATTTTGAATGAATGAATGAATTAGCACCTCCATTATCTCCCTCCTGTGAGCTGTGTGGAAGTTAACTCTGCATCCTGAAGGTTTGTGAATTATTTTATTTTTCAAGATTTCTGATGAATTAGCCTTCATGTAGGTAGATTAACCTTCATTATGCATGTAATTAATTCCAAGCACATTTTATTTGCGGCGACAAGCTGTAAACGTCTGCACACTGTTTAAGATCGAGACAACAATTATGTACAAAACAACCACATTTTCTTGATAACACTGAAGATGTTAGATGACTGTAGGACCAACTCGAGGATCACAGTGCTCGTCCAGCTGAAATGCGATAAAGTGATAGAACTGGCAGAAAACACTGCCTGTGTAAGCTGAATGTACATCCCGCAGGGTTTGGCTCATGTCAACCAGTGAACTGTTTACATCCACAAAACTGGAGAAGCTTGTATTGTCTTCCTAGACCTATCAGGAACCAAGCACAACAAACCACAATTTGACAATTATCAGAAGCATGAACAGTCTGAGAAACCAATGGAAAAAAAAGGTACAGTGTTCACCAGCATCTAGTCCAGTCAAAGTAAGGGATGTGCTCTGCTGTTTCAGTAATTGTCTTTAAAACTAGTGTCAAGTTATCATGCATACACTAACAGAAACAATAGTCATAAGAAAAGACCAAGTAAGGGCAAGGCTCCTCATCCATCCTCATTACTCATCCTCGTTTTCTGTAGAGACTGAGGTATGATGAAGGCCTATCTTCAGGGAAAATACTGTTTTACATCAATGCATCAGTAACTCCAAATTGCAAGTGAATTGGTCATACCCCCTTTGGTAGTCTCCTTAGAGGGTGAATAACTCTAAATCACATGAGTCATTCTGACTGTAAGACAAATTCACTGTCATAAGCTACATATCACATTTTCCTCCAATTTTGCCCTTTGTAGTTTCAACATTGTCACATTATGGTATTGTTGTGTTTATTCTGTTGTGGTTACTCTCTCGTTCACTGTGTCCATACTGGTATCTTACATACGTACGTACTACTGTATGAAACATCTGGTAAAGGTTTATATTGGTAGAGGTGGGTGGGTTGGTGTTGGCAACATTTTTATAGTGTCTAATGTATAATGTAGCATTAAGATTTGCACTATAGTCTAGTCACGTTTATTTTCAGGGGTGTGCAGTACAATTTTTGAGATTTAGACAATATATCCCATTTATTTTAGAGGGATATTGTACTTTTCATGCTTTTGATTACCACTAAATGTATTAGTTTAGTTTAAACACTAAATGGAATAGTTTGACAATCAACATTAAAATACCTCTTATAATTTGAAGCTATGTTCACAAAGGAAACAATTTTATCCTTGACTTTCCTGATTTTGTTCAATTCAAAAGGGACAGGTGTTACCATAGCCGACATAGGAGACAGTCTTCATGCACAATGCACAAATAACACAGAAGGAATTGCTTTTTACAGCACTATTGCTATTGATACTGAAAGTGAGACAATGTTCTGTATACTGAATGAAAAACAGCTTTTTTAAACTGTTCTGTTGGCTAACTTTAGCTAGATATGGCTGCATATGTGATGTTCCTGCGTTTGTTCACTGACTTTAGGAGTCCTCTGTACTTTACTGCTATGCTACATTTTCCATCTTCCATTGCTGTACTGATATTGCATTTCATATAAGGACTGTAGCAATTCTTCCATCACTGGCTATTTTTGTCCGCTGAATGTCATCAGTACAGAAAACATATTTTCCTACTTGCGCAGTCTAAAGGTGATATTAGTGGATCATCATGTTGACCTTTAAGCTTACCTGTGTTTCAGATAAAGCCTTACAGCACTCTGTGTTTGTAAAGTATTACAGTTGCGAGCTTGAAAGGATGATTGCTTGTATTTAAGCAGTGTTGAGACTTTGAGGGAGATTGTCGCGACAATGTTGAGAGTTTTGTCCCTTCTGTCACTTTGTAATGTGATCACACGTAAAGCGGGCTGACTTTTTCAGCTTGAGTTGAGAAAGTTTGGAGTTCAATTTATGAATTTAAATTATTCATTTGAGCACCAACCTGACATGTTGTTTGCTTGTTTCTATTTTTCATGAGGTCACTCTCATTCATGAGCTTCTCATACTCCCGTAGGTCCTCAGCCTGACACCCATTTTCAGTACAGTACAACACAAATTAGGGAACATTTTTTTAATTTCATGGTTTTTAAGGGTAAAGTAATTCTGGCAACTACACAGTGTCTTGTAGATATGATATTGGTTCTTACCTATGCACTTACATATGTCATTTTGTCAGTGCTGAGAACATTATTCCCCTTGTGTAGTTGTTTGTTGAACAATGTTTAAACAAATTCATTCCCTTCAGGTATCAGTCTACACTGTGTACACCCAGATGGAAAATTAAAAAAAAAAAAACTCTGATCAGTTTTGGCCAGTATGGAATACATTTTTCTTCATCACAACTGCGCAGACCCTCTGACTTTTTAACACAAATAGCCTTTTCATGCTGTCAGACTCCTCTGCCAGAAAGTACTGAAACATAGGGCACACTTGTTTAAGGGCTCCCGGTTGGGTTGATGCAGCAGCTGAGCAGAATTCAGGGCAGGCTCTCAACCTGCACGCTCTGGATAAGGGGTGATCACATGGTAGGGATGGAAATTGATACGATTTTATTGATTTGTATTGATTTTTTATTTATGCCACAAATATTGATTCTGCTTATCTGTTCTTTATCGCTTCCCTTATAATTTTCTGTGTGGGAAAAAAAGTAGTCCTACATAGGTTTTCAGCATCAATGCAACTGTTTTATTATCTCTGAGGCTGAACACAGTGTAGAGACAGCGTAAAAAAAAAAAAAAGGCATACATGCCACAGCAGGGAGAGGGGATTGTTTGGAGATCAGCCCCAAATTCCCTCAGTATTACTGTACTGCACTGCAGCGTGGTGAGATAGTGGCCTGTTAGCTAGCCCGTTAGCCCCAGTTGGTAACAGCTGACGGTCCGCTGTCTGTTAGTTAGCTCCATTAGCTCCAGGAGCAGACCAACAGAACAGTGGCTCTCCCCGCAGCCCGGCCCGGTCACAGTACTAGGTCAGCACCGGGTCTTCTCGGTTATTCTGGGTGTGTTTTATTTGCTGACTCGGTCCTACTACCATGACTCCTTCTTGTTGCAAGTTTCTAGCAGCGCAGACGCACGAGTTTGATGTCATTGTTTTGCAATGCGCAACTGTCAGAAAAACATGCCGGCATTGATAAAAGGAACTGATAGACTCGGAGGCATACAATACCGATGGAATGGACAATCGTGAACCAGTTCTCAACTGGAACCGGTTCACGATTCCCATCCCTATTACATGGCTTGTCCATGTGTGCATTCTGACCAATGGTCAATCCCATTATTGTGGTTTTTGTTCGCCAAAAGAACCCCAGTTCGATAAAATGCTGTAAAATTAGTATAAACTCACATGTTGACAAGCTGGGCCACTTTCCCCTATTGCCCTTTCCTAGTGGAGCTTTATAGCTGATGTGATAACAAATAACACATTTTTGAAATCAAATCTCTCTCATCACTTGTTGCTCTCAAACACTGCTTCTAAACCTCAGAGTACCTCCCAGGTCTTACAAAATTACATGAAATCAGCAGTTTGACATAGGGCCACGAAAAGTAAATGTGGAGAGATAAGAGCGGTGGATGGATGGTGAATGTAGGGAAAATATTACAATGTAATGCAATCTAATAGAACATCACCACAAACTATACTATAGCTTAAACGATTCCAGGGTTGAATCAGTACCTCTATGACTCATCACACACTAAGCCTTATATGCTTTACAAAGGTACTTATTTCAGGGCTGTTGCATTAGATAACATTACAATATACAGAGGGTGCTTTTATCCTTCCGCTCCCAGTATTTTATATAACTGAAGCTCTGACAGGAGATTCAATTCATGAAAAGAAGTATTTAACTTTCAGTTCAATTTTTAGCAACATTTGTGTTGTATACACATGACCAAAATCTTGCTTTAATCTAAAATGAATTTCTAACTTTAACCTCTTCCACTCCCCAAGGACGCCGGCGTCCGTGGGTGACATTACTGTCTTTCAGAGACTGTAACCATGTCATGCTAGCTTGTCGGGAAGGGGGCCAAATAACGCTCCAAAGTCACGCTAAATTTTGGCAAGGGAAGAACTAGCAAGGTCATTTTCAAAGGGGTCCCTTGACCTCTCACCTCAAGATATCTGAATCAAAATGGGTTCTTTTGGTACCTACGTCCCCTTTACAGACATGCCCACTTTATGCTAATCCAATGCATTTTGGGGCAAAAACCAGCATGCAGTTTTTTGCGTGCAGTATAAATGTGTTATTTTCACCTATTCTGAAAATGGTGTATTTGAATATTTCTGCATACTGGGGTCCCTAAACAGTCTTGGAATTGCATATATTGGGTACGACTGGAAAGCTGAGACTCTTGTGGATTCAATGAGCCCAATGGAATGCATGTGTGATAATGTTAGTTCCCATAGTAACCATTTCATTGTAGTGAGACCATTTTTTGAAACTTGACATCACTGTATAAAATGACCTATAGTGACCTCTAGGATAATCACAGCCTCAAGAAACTTTGCAACCACAAACTGGAGATCTCAGGCATTCAGAGGATGTATGGCTTTCCTAGGTTTCCAGTTAAGTTCATTTTTAAGCAAAGTTTTAGTTGCCCAAAGCTAACCCAGACCATATTCAGAGTGGTTTACTTTGCCTATTCTTAATACTAACATTAGAAATTAACATTAAATTGATTATACCCACTGACCACAGTCCAGTCCAGTGGTATTCTGTGATATAGGAACATAGCCTTCACATTCTGCAGAGATTTTGTTCGCATCAACAAACTGCATGTGACTGTGTTGAGAAACGCATAAGGCATCGGTCAAACTATATGTTAACAATAGAAGGTATTTTCATTCCTGTCAGGTCTGGGTGTAATTGAATTCTTTTTAGTGATCTGAATTTGACATCCCATTTTCAACAATGACAGTATAGTAATTGCTTTGAAAAGTCATGACTGAGCTTTTGAATGATATCAAAATACCACCATCCTTCCCATCCACCTCACTCTACTCAGCATCCTGTCTATCTACAATGAAGTGCTATTACCAACGCCTTTCGTTCAGTCAACCATGAGGCCTATTTGGAATTGCTCCACCACTGTCAGACCTACCGCAGATTTTTCAGCATGGCTCCAGGTGAACAAGGTCTTCTGTTTTAATTGTGCAATCAAAGAGACACATATTGAGTGTGGTTAGATGGACATCATTTTTAAAAAAATATTATTTCATGTTTGATTTGGTGCATATAAATAACACAGCCCCATCTGTGAAAGCTATGATGATTTCAGCTTTTAGAAATCTAAAATTGATAGCTGGAAAATGACCATATTAGCTGGGACACAAAGAAATATGAACACCTCATCCAACATATTCTTTTTACAGTAGGTAAAAAAGAAAATGGCCTAAAATTGGAAAATGCTTACCATTCCTTAATTCCAGCTTTGAAGACATCGACTTTTTTGCCATTTTATAGACCAGAGGATGAATTGATTAATTGAGAAAACAATCAGAAGATTAATCATTAATGAAGATAATTATGTGAGCCCCTATGCAGAGTATTTATAATTTGTGTATTATATTGGTTGACTTAAATGTTTTCATTATTACATTATTATATACACACTACTCATGTCATTGTGTATTTTGTACATGTATCTCAACACTGAAAGACACTGAATTGTGTTTGTGAATTATCCAAAAACTGTGCTTTGGCTACAATTTATCACAGAACAATTAATAATGAACTCAACGTGACACCATTCACTTTTTAAATGCCACTACGGGGAACAGTCTCTGTTTCCACTGAAGGGCTGGCAGTGGTAAATGTAATTAGAGGGGGAGAATTCCTCCAGGTGTTTAATGGCTGCTCACAAGGTCAGCGCAGACATGTTTAGGATGCCGTTCAGGCATGAAGAGGAGGAGCTGGGCCTGGTTGACTGGTGGTGTGAGCATTGCCATCCCCTCAGGTGACTCACATGAGTTCCACCCGCACCCCTCTCCATTGTTGTAAAGTTTGACAGCAAATCACAGGAGAGCGTTGTCTGTCCAAACGCATTATAAGTCCGGTCTGGGTTATTGAGAGAGGCTGCACGCCTGCTTTCCCCAAACATTCCCGGTGTGATATATGGTCAATTCATTGAGATTACAGATGCATCCTGGCATGTACAACCAACCAGACTGATTAACCTTGACGACCTGGGGCTCAGTGCAGCAAGGGAGCGTGAAGAACACCAGTGTCAAAACGTAAATGAAAAAGACCTGTTGGAGAAGCGGAAAGCGGACCATGCCTGCAAGATGGGAGGGGAATCTAAAGTGAATCCTTAAGCAGTTTGTTTGGTTCTGCTTTGTGGCAGATACTCTGGAGAGAGGCTTCGCATCTGTCCTGCTCTCACCTTGGCCAGGGTCTGCCAGCTTGGTCTGCTTGTCACATTTGAGTAGTTGCTACGGGACTAGTCCACTGAGGCCCTGTCATAGACCACAGAGAGCAAGGCCCTCTCATCAATCACGCAGATGAGCAACACACACCACAGGAACCTCCCTCCTGTGACGGCCAGAGATCTAAATTCTTTTGACATGGATTTTTACGCGGGGAATAGCTGGGTGATTGTAATCACTTCACAAAAAGGCAACCTGATTGCTCATTGGTGATTTCCATATTGAATGAAGGCTTTCGGTAAAACTTCCGTTATAACATACTGTACATTTAGAACCTAAGGTGAGAATAATACACCTAATTGCATCTATAATATGCCATGACATGACATTTAAAATTGCATCATGTGTAATGACTCGAGGTGCCTTGTATGAATAGCTAGGCTAAATTAGAGCCATAATATTGCAGTTGCCAATCTTGTATCCTGATCAATTTCCCATGAATGGAAATCACACCCACTTACTGGAATTATGTGGTAATTTATGGGGACTAGGTATGTTTCCAAATACAATTTTTGTCCAGTGTTGTGTTGGGAAACCTAAGAAAAAATTATAGATATAGTGCAATGAAACAAAATTTATTTTGAATTTCCAAAACCATAAAGAAAAATACAGTACAGTTGTAAATTGTTAATATGTTTTGTCCACGTTCCAGTCAGTTGAAAGCGCAGACTACCACTCCTGCATCCTTCGACAAAGGTACCACTTGGACCCAGCGTCAGACCAATCCATAACACCTCTGCCTCATGAAAGTTGGCTGTCACAAAGCATTGCATTCATGAGCTATGTTTGTCAGAAAATCAAACACTGCAGACGCAACATGGCCATCATGAAAAGGATCATGTAAATTAAATCGACAACTCCTTCATAAACAAAGGTGCGTGTTCGGCGGCCAACTGTTGTTACAGGCTTCATTAGGTGAAGGTGAACAATTTTACACAAAAATTAACATTTGTTATTGTCTCAACACATTTAGACGCAAACATAAAACAAGACACCTGTGAATATCGATAATGATGACCTAACCTGCCTTCCCTCAGTGGACAGGAAAACTTATTAACAGTGATATGCATTTGTTTATCATTTGATTTTTTCTGTATATTTCTGTGTTGCAGAGGTTGGTTTGACACTGCCCAATCTGTACGGCCAAGCAATGATATGGGTCACTTATGTCAGGGAGAGCGATTTATGGGATTTGGAAACCGCATGATGTTTCTTTTTTATTCGAGTTTTGATTCAGAGTCTGCTCCAATTTGTCATTATTCTGGCCTGGGAACTAGCAAGAGACCAGAGGCCATGAACTAATGTAACAGCATTCTACCAAGAGACTAATGGAACTCATGCTGAGTCACCTGTGAACATAGTGAGATAATTGCCATTTGGGAGCCCCAAAGAGCATGTAGTGATAATAAAGTGTGAGGAGCAGGAGGTCTGCTTCTGTCTGGTAATTGAAGAGTGAAATGCCATGTGACTTGGCCACGCATCAGGTAAAGAACCTAAAGGTTTATTCACAGGCACCATTATGGGAAGGTGTGAGCTTGCTTGATTTAACAGGAGGTCAATTATAATGGAGTTGTGCTTAGGTTGTCACCAAAGTGCATAATCAAGGGGTACTGCTGGGCAAACTGCTAATCCATAGCTGTGCACTTAAGCGTGCTAGGCTTGCAGCCATGGAGTGCTATTCAATGTGTGCCCATGGTCTGAGTCTAAACCGTGGACCTCTGTGTGTGTGTGTGTGTGTGTGTGTGTGTGTGTGTGTGTATGCGTGTGTGTGTTTAAGCAGGATACCCTGCCCAGCAAGACCAGCTGTCAGTCAGGTAGCTTATAAACACAGTATTAGCCTCCAATACAGGTGAATGTCAGCATAGGATTGTCTCAAAAGCCACCTTTAATCAAGCAAGCAAGCCATCCTCTCTTGGAGATAAGTCAGCTTTGATGATATTAATTTCACTCAGCACATCACAAACAGATGAAGCCTCTTGTATGAGGACTTGGTAGTAATGTTACTACATAGAATACTCAAACTTGATATTTTGAAAATGATTAAAAAACAGTTTTGGATTGTAACACACTGTCATTTAACACATTATTCATACAGTTCTACATTTTAGAAATAGCTGATTATTAACAATTATTATAAACCATTTTTAGGATGTGTAAAATGTTTGTGAATCTTAAAATGCCTCAATAAAGATGCTACACAACCTCTAAATCACCCCTCTGAGAAATCAGCATCTATTTTCCAAAACAAGTTTTATCTAAACAGTTTTTTTTCCAGTGTCTGTAATCATTTCACTGTGCTCTCACATTTTATATGTTCATCCCAAGTATCTGCATGAGAGAGATCTCTGATCTGCTTCCATGTTCAATCTCCACCCTGCAGACTGGATTACCACTGTGAGCCTACAGCCAAATCAGAGCAGCACATCTGCCCACACAGGTCGATGGCAAGGTCTAGTACCCAGTAGTACAGTGCCAAATTACCAACTGTGATACACAACTTTCTGCTTCTTACAGCTTGGGACATAACTTAAATCAACTCCAGCTGAAAATCTAGATGTTTTACTTGTCATTCTATTTTGGGAGACATTTGGCCTGTCAGTGTAGGCTCAACATCCAACTGATGTGCATCATGCCTCCCCTTAAATTCGTCTTACATAAAAACAGCTTAAATGGGTCAGAACCCTGCTGGAGCTGAGCCCTGAACAGCTTGAACAGAGAGGGGGGGAAAAAGAGAAATCCTTCATAGAACCAACAACTTGATAGTCCCAGAGAATATAAAAACAAATGAAAGCACTTTGGAGACTTTTAATGTGTCCAAAACCAAATGAAATTGAGCAACTGCTACATGATTTTTTAACACCGAACAGTTGTGCAACCAAAGGTGCAGTCCAGTTTTCCAAGGTCGTTTTCCCACCACTGTTTGTCTATGTGCGTGTACACCCACGGGTGTGCGTGCATGTGTGCAGATGTGGCTGAGCTCTTACATATGTGTGTGGTAAATTGCCTGGGAAAAATATTAACTGGATACAGGCGATGTGGGTTACCAAACATCACTAACACTAGCCTGGCACATTGCATTATCCAGGGTTGTGCAAGTAGAGGTTTCTGCCTGTCAACATTTTATTAGTCACTGTTTTATGCTTGGGTTTTGTCCAAACACACCACTTTCAGGCCAATTTTGTTGCACGGCTGTGGAGTCTCACAAGACAGCAGTGTACTGGATATGTTGATTCCCTGTGCTGCTTTGACTCAAACACATCCTGACCTATTTTCTACCATGTCAACAGTATTGATCTTACTGCTCACCCCAGTGAGGAGGATTTTAGTCTGTTATGAGATGGAATTAGATTCTTGTCACATACACACACAATTACTGGGACTTTCCCTAAACATTTAAGACTATCTCACTGGACTCCAAATAAAAAATCCATGACTTCTGTATTATCAGGAGAAGGCACACAGAAAGAACAGGACTTCATCAGAACGACATGAAATACAGACAACAGTAGACAGCACTGCAATAATAAAAAAAATGTCTGTATGTGTGTTTGGATAAGTAGGTGTGTATATTTTGTGTTTATACCATTTGCCTGAGAGTATATTTTTTTTTGTCGTTTCTAAACAGTTTTTCTGTCCCCAGGGCACAAGCCACAGGTTACATTTGCTGTGTGAATTTCTGTGCCGGCTTCAGCAAATTATATTTCTCTTCACACTCAGCAAACTTTCACTTTCAGGGTACATCAGTGCAACATGATTTTTGTTTGCCTCTTCCTTACATGCATTACTGTTAATTTCTTCACCTTCTCAGTCTCCACAAACAAAACAGTCACTCCTCTCAGATATTTGGGGCATGTTTCTTGGCTATCCAGACAAATAATGAGTACGGTTAGCTTCACCGTGTTTGGCCTTAGCTTTCTGTCTTCCCTCTTGAGTTTCACCACCTGCTCAGTGCTGTTAATATCCCTAACCCATGGATCTAGGATCAGTGGTTTCTACAGGCCTCACTACAGAACCCTATCAGATTAAGTGAACTATCTCTTGACCAATATGGGGTCTCAGTATCTCCAAAACCTGTAATGAGAAAACTGAGATTGAATTTGAAACTCAGTATGACCGGAAGGATTAGTGTGCAGCCTGAGACTTCTCTTACCTCAAAGATGTCAGTTGGATTTGAGCTGGAGGGGGGTTTGGAGGTGGGTTTTCTATGATGACCTACATTTCTCCTAAACTGGTTGAATTGCAGGGACTTAGGACATGGGCGATGTCTAATAATGTTGCTGCCTCCAGAAATGGAACGGGCACGCAATGAGGATTCTGTCAGCACTAATTTACCAGGAGTACAGGAGGAGAAACAGTTAATGTCTGTTTTCAATTTGTTTGGGTCAACTGCAGCAACAACTGTAATGGCAATGGCAATTTTATTTATAGAGCACATTTCATTACAAGTAAGCTCAGTGTGCTTTACATTGAAAAACAAAATATAAAGATAATAGGCATAAACATGAGAACATACATAACATAAGCAATAAAAATATACGAATATAACCGTCAGTATAATGCAGAAACTAAATCAATGAAGTACACACTGTCCACACACACACACACACACACACACACACACTCAGTATTTAACCATAAGTCTGGGAGACTGTGGACACAGTTGTGATGGGCCTCAGGTCAGCAGGCAGCTTGTTTCTGGACCACAGTAACTGAAGGCACCCTCACCGGACCTGGATCTAATTCTGGGTACGGCTAGAAGACCTCCGCCAGATGACCTGAGGGGCCTGATCGGGTTATAATCAGTGAGCAAATCATAAATGTTCTGAGGAGCCAAACCATTAAGTGCTTTATAGTCTATTAGCAGGATTTTGAAGGTGATTCTGTATTGTACCGGGAGCCAATGAAGTGATTTCAGTGCCAGAGTAATATGTTCAAATTTTCGTGTATGTGTAAGGACTCTGGCTGCTCCATTTTGAATGAGCTGGAGCCGTCCTACTGACTGTTTGGGTAATCCTGCAAATAGAGCGTTACAGTAGTCTAATCTGCTTCAGATGAATGCATGAACCAGTTTCTCAGAGTCAGTTTGAGATATGAATGCTCTGAGTTTTGATATATTTTTAAGCGATAAAACGCTGTTCTGGTGATATTGGTAATGTGATTTTTAAAATTGAGATCAGTATCCAAAATAATGCCAAGGTTTCTGACTTGCTCACTGTATTTCAGAGATAGCGATGCCAAGTATAAATACATTTCCTGTCTCTGACTTTTAGGACCAACTATGAGTATCCAGGAGATGGAGGGTGGAGATTAATAATAATACTGCATATAAGGTGCTTCACTGCAAATATTTTAATTGCCAAGTAATTTGTGACAATTAAATGAGTAAATGAATGAATTGGGTTGCAATTGTATTGTCATTTTATGTAAAGCTCATTGCGTAGCCCTTTTTTTTCGTCCCAAAATGAATTTAACGTTACATCCTCCCCGGGATGTTTGGAGGTCCACTCGAGCCCTATTTACTTACTTACCGAGATTGTGTTAAAAACATAGATAGACTAACATATCAGAGTTAACTTGAATGCATCAGTTTTGGACAAATCAGACATTCACAAACTATAAAAGCAATATTTTATTTAGACATATTCTGTAGGCTACAGCTGTTTTTATTGCTCTTTTACGTCGGTTCTGTTCTTTCAGTAATTAACGAATTTAAATTGTCTATTTGTGTATTATTCTGTGACAGCCAGACACTGCTTTAGATCTATAATCAAATAATATAACATTGGAGCAGTTATCACGTGTTTTCCTTCCTGTTTAACATGTTGATTAATTACACATCAATTTTAAGTTTTGTATTTTTCCCACGACAGTTTAAACTTTAGAGTTTAAACTGTTACTTAATAATTTCTACATATTGATAGCTGACTTATTTGACATTTGAGGTGCTGTGCATCATTAAATTCCTCCGTCCTTGTGTCTCTTCCTCGCATCTCATCATTAATGACTACGGTCTCGACTTGCTCTATGTGTAAAGTGCCCTGAGATAACTTTTGTTGTGATTTGGCACTATAAATAAAATTGAATTTAATTGAATTGAATCTCTTGCATCCTCGCTGGGAGGAGCTGAGACGCAAGGAAGAGACGCGAGTGAAGGAAGCGAGGAGACACGTTAGCTTAATGAAAAGCACATATATACACCTCTTCTTCTTCTTCTTTGGTTTAAGTGGCGGACTACAAACCAATGTTAAAGGTGCATGCCGCCACCTACTGTAACAGAGTGGTTAACATCATGCTACAGACGGGTCCGTTGTCATGTGTTTGAGAGAGAGAGAGAGACAGAGAGAGAGTGAGAGCAGGGCGTGTAGCTCCAAAAATAGATAATTGATATGTGGTGGGCAATGTTGATATTGTGGCTGGCTGCCACAAATAAATGAATGTATGGGAAACCCTGAGTATCTCATTCTTGTCTGTATTCAGCTTTAAAAAGTTTCTGGACATCCAGTAATATCCATATAATAAAATAAAATCCATTAATATCATCAATACAATTTACTAGTTTGTTAACAGGACTGAGATCAGCAGAGGAAAGTGAAATGTACAACTGTGTGTCATCGGCATATGAATGGTAAGATATATCATGTTTCTTCATGATGATACCAAGGGGGAGCCTGTATAAATTAAAGCATAGTGGCCCAAGGACTAACCCTTGTGGAACCCCAGAGAAATGTTTTGTTTCTGCAGATTTAAAACTACCAATTGAAACATAAAAGCTTCTTTAAGTAGGATGAAAACCAGTTAAGAATAGGACCCGCTAAGCCGACTGAATCATGAAGACTTGGAAGTAAAATATCATGATCAACAGTGTCAAAGGCAGCAGTGAGATCAAGCAATCATGGATTACTCTTAAGAGAGCTGCTTCGGTGCTATGATTTGCTCTGTATCATATATATTGTGAATTGAAAGATATTCTTCCAGTTGTTTGTATACAACTTTTTCAAGTATTTTGCTTAGAAAAGGGAGATTGGTCTGTAATTATTATTTACAGATGGATCTAGGTTGTTTTTCTTCAACAGAGGTGAGATTACAGCACACTTGAGAGAAGTGGGGAAAATGCCAGTCTGCAGGGAGCTATTAATAATATTAACTATGTCATTTATAAAGCAGTGAAAGATAGTTTTGAACAGTTTAGTAGGAATGGAATCAAGAGAACAGGTGCAAGACTTTAGGCACTGAATTACTTCCTCCAGATTTCTGGAGTTAACAGGTGAGAATGTAGACATTGAGCTCATGGCAGTAAATTGTGAGGGTGACAAGGGGCCAGATGTATCACTGCAAGAAATTAACATATTATCTCTAATATAAGAGACTTTTCCTGAGAGAAACTCATGAGGGATAGATTTGCAGGGATTAATCAGTTTGTCAATTGAAGAGAATAGGATTGAGGCATTATTCTGATTATTGTTAATCAATTGAGAAATGTAGGCAGATTTCATACCTTTATTATAACAGTAGAGTGCATTTTTATATTCACTGTTTCTCCAAAGTAACATGATTAACGACATAACATTAGAGAAATTGTCCACATATGATGGCAAGGTGGGTAATCTATACTTTGAAAATGTATTTATAAATATATTAGCTGCATTTGCATTCATGTAACATTTGTTAGTGAATCTATCGATATTCATCTATTCAATAATGCAATAATGGTTGGAAATTGCAACATCTAGAACCCAGCGACATGTTTGAAACCAAACGATTGTAATAAACTGATGAATTGTTTTGTATCTGAGTTGTCGCTATTATCAACATGAATATTGAAATCACCCAATATGATAATACTGTCAAAATTAATTGTGATTTTAGATAACAGCTCACCAAACTCTTCCAGAAAACGTGTCTCAGTTTAGGAGGATGATAGACAGTAAGAAGAAGTACAACCGGAGATACAGATTTAATAACTAGACCTAAAGATTCAAAACTCAGGTAATTGCCAAAAGACACAGATTTACAGCTAAAAATATCATTATATAAAACAGCAACCCCCCGGCCCTTCCTATTAGTCTGAGTGCAATGCACAAAATTGTATTCAGCAGGTGATGTTTCAATTAAGGTTTCAATGATGTCACAGTGATTTGACTTTCTCTACCATTTACGTGATGTTTAACAGCTACAGGATCTTTTTTTTTTAATTGAACTATGTACAGTATCCCAAAAGACAAACTATGCATACATGGATACACACCCACGCAGCAACAGACACACTCACACTCATCCATACAGATAGATCCACGCACAAACACATTCAGTGCCCAAGTACTTCTCAATCTGGCCTTGAGCTCTGTCAGCCCTGCAGCGCATCATGTTGATAAGCAGGGGAATGCTGCTATCACATGGCCTCTCAACTCCTGAGAGAAAAAATTACCAAAATATAAAAAATAACAGTTATTTACATGAATAATAGACTGTCCCCCATACACACACACACACACAGACACAAATTCATGCCTAACCCTAACCTTAACCAGGCCCTCAGAAATGACGTTTTGCCTCCTTAGGACCGGGCTTTGGTCCCCATGAGGACTACTGGTCCCAACAAGGTTGGTATTTATACCGGAAAAGATCCCCGAGAGGTAACAAAAATGCACACACACACACACACACGCGCACACAAGCATACATCCTTCTATTCAGTAAATAATCAAGCAGTTAGTGTTGCCTAGCAACCACATCATCAGTACCTGCATTGTTTTAACACACTGAATGATATGCTACTGGGCTCAAGTCCCACAGCATATTGTAGAATGTGAGGGTTCATGTTCAAGTGATTTACTCTGGTCTTCACCAGGTACAACTGCCTGCAGCCAATTGATTCTTCTAAAAATTACATTCTCTCTGTTTATTCCATATAACCCAATACATTTTGGTGAATATATGAATATAAAAAATATAAAAATAGACACTAATTAGCTGAAATTAATTTATAGATAAGTAATTTTTTAAAAGCTGTAATTCTGCTTTCATAGAGCACCTTGTTGTCATACTGTACTTAAGTATTATTGATGAATAAAAGAGCTGCAAGATTAAACTGGATTAATCTGGTGATAGATGTTTAATTTGCTAACACCTAATTTAATGCCTGATTTTAGCCTCAATTACATAAGGCTCTATGCATTAGCATTAGACAAAATGATTCAAAGAGTAATTTTACTGTGTTCCCTGGGTTCAAAAAAGCCTACATGAAAACTACACTCTCATTCTCCTATTGGTTGTTTCAGTGTGAACAGCAGCATGAAGGCGGGCCTTTGGCAGTCGCTCAAATGCATCCTGTGCCCTTGAAAATCAAGAATGGCCTGTTCACCCAGCAACTTATCTCCCAAAGTGAAGCTGACGTCTAATCAACACCTGCAACCCTTTCCTTTGCCTCGTGTCCAAGTGAGACTTCAAAACTTGTGCCAAGCCACACGCTTCCCGCTGCGTGCGAGACAGTAGTGGTGGAAAGGAGAAAAGAGAGAGAGAGATTTCTTATCAAAGCCCCCCCAGAAGCTGATGTTATTTTTTCACCATATGCATTGGATTGTACCCGTGATGTGTCGCTGAAGCCTCGTTGTCCCTTTGAATTGTAAGGTGGTTCGTCTTACAGCTTATTCTCCTTCAGTGATTGTGTCCCACGCTGTTAGATTGCACAGTTTAGCAGTGAAGTTAGACAGCTTTTTTCCTGGTGTGTCCTTTTATACAAGTGAAGAAGTCTGTCGGTTTCTACATTGTGTCTGGCCTGCTAAATGTACATTTGTTTCATTTGAGTCATATAGCCACACTGCTCTATTGACCATGCTGAACTAATCTGTTGATGTTTAATGCATTGTTGTCTTAAGGGCATACATGCCTCTACAGTCATATCAGTGTTCCATATCTGTGACTTGAGATTGTGTTGTAGATGTTGGTTATCATATAGCTTGGGCTTATTCTATTAATGGGCAACACCTCTTTTTGTCGACAGTCAACAGTGGAGATGAATACAGTCTTTGTCAAATAGGCTCAACGTTAAGATGGAGAAAGGAGCTTATCAGTCCGGTGCTGCTTGCTTGTAATAATCAATTACAGGTGACTATAAGTGACCTTGAAACCTATTGAATCTGCAGAAATACAATGAGAGGATTTTGAATTGCACACACTTGTGTAATACTGCCAAGATTTCTCGACACACTGTACTGGAAACAGACTGAATAAGGCTGTGTGAATATATTTTTCTCCTGCCCAAAACTAATATCTTCCTGAAATGCATCGTCTCCCCTGGCCTTATCTCCCTCTCTGCTCTCTCTGCTGTAATTGTCGATGAGAAGCTTTTGGTGTTGCTGTTCCACCAGCAATAGCATGCAGAACGTGTATCCATCAATCTGTTCAGTTCTCCCTGAGCAGTTCCCTCACAGAAATCCGTTTAGGGCTTTTCTTATTGAGTGGAGTGTAGTGGAGTCCTTCTGGGGCTTCGGCTCTCTAACCTAGTTCCCCCTCTGTGTCTTTTCAATGAACCCGTTCCCACTTGTATATACATGTACTCGCTACATAGAAGCAGCAGAAAGGCAAATGATGGAGGAAACTGAGATTAATTAAGTGTGAATGTCTGTTCATAATCTTTTTCACACGGGAATTTTTAGAAGTTATACCACACAGTGTATGTCTAGTGACTGTAAATAGCAATTTCACCAATTTAAGGTACTCACTGGTAAATAGAGTGCTTATAAATATACTGTATATGTAGATATGGTGTGAAATTAATCAAGGAGTCCTTACCATACACTTGTCAGTAATGAGCTATTTGTTGCAGAAAATGGGTTTCAAAACAGAAGAATTTATCTGTTTACTTCAAGACTCTCATACCTCTCTTGAAAGAGCTGTTTACTCTCTTTAGTGTACTTCCCACGGATTAAGGTAGCTGTAATTGGGAAGCAATGTTTGTTGTCCTAGTTGTAGACATAATACATTTTACATAACAACTGCATTTTGAAACAGAAGGAGATGTAACTGGCTGTTCAGGCCTGTTTTTAGTGTGTTGTCATAATTGGCGTGTCAGTGACTATCATAGCTTTGAACATGTAGCATGCTGAGAGCAATGTTAACTATGCTACACATAAGACAGTGGAAAGCGGGGATCTGATGTTATATTACCATCCTAATGTGCAATCTGTGCTCATCCTCACCTCCCAGGTACGTTTGAAATGTACGGAAAGGTACTTTACTGTGCTGCTCACACTTGAACAACCTACTCATAGCCCTTTATGTAACCAACATGCTCTAATCCTGTCATTCGGGTATAGCACCTTTATTTCAATTATTCATTGCAGTTGTTCCCCATCAACTTGCTATGTGTGGCTACGGTCTTTAAAAATGAATGTTCACAACTTTGGAACAGATTTCAAATGCATGTAAAGGTGCACAAGCCTTTTACAAGTATTCAGAGGAATGAGCAACCTAAATTAAGACAGCAGAAAAAGGGAATTTATTGCAAGATGTAGAGTGTGTGCATGTTTTGATTTTCAAAAATTAAGCACAATTAACTTACGCACAAATTTTAAAACAATATCATCTTGTGTATATGAAGCTGCTTTTATTTCTTCGTGTACAGAATACAGAAATGATGTAGATTAGTTGTTAGCAAGGTAAGAATGTTGGAAGAGGAGCTCATTAAAATAGCTCCACCACTGAGGAAGAATAATTGCAAAGTTGTGTTTCAGTGGAAGACTTTGATCCAATTAAGTGCGATATCAGCAGTCCAAGGTAGACTGAGTTACGTGCTGTATCTGAAAATCCAGTCTCCCTCTTAAATTGAAGAAAATGAAAAAATGGGCCCCACCATCTGTATTTGTCCCAGACTCTCAGATCAAAGAAAATTTTACATATGCAGTCCCAGAGTCTGAATACAGTACAGTCCTTTCTCCACATTATAAATATTTTGGTAAAGGTGGTGCACGATTCTGCAGTGAAAAATAAAAACTGGTCAATGAATCAACAGAAAAATGAATGTATCTAAGTTTGGTTTTTTAAACAAATTAAAAGATATGACTACTCACTGTTAGTGATGCATGAACATTAGCATTAACATTATCTGAGGCTATAACGCCTCTAAATCAGAGAGATCTCCCAGTGAGCCAGTGGTTTGCCAGACCAGATAAAAAAGGTGGTGCACGACGAAAGCAGTGACCTGACAGACAAAAATAAGAAGCAGGACGCAGCAGTGGTTTATAGCCTGAAAGCTAGTTTGCTTTGAATCGCAGCCTGACACATCAACAGACCAGATTATGCCCTAGAGTGAATTTTAACAGCAGAATAAAACTTTGGAAATACAAAACATGACTTTCTTCTTTTGTGGATAGTTAGAAATGTTCTCATGCTGCTCTGTTGTCTGAAATGTGATTTAAAGTTGTTATTTTTTTCTAATTTCTGTCTGAGGACATCTCCAATAACAGGACTTATAGCAGCTGATGTTGATGACACTACAGGTGAGCCTTACTTTTACCACCTACTAACAAATACATCCAAATAAAGCAATCAGATTTCTTAACAGCTGGTAACAGTTAGTGAAGTAATCTTCATGTCAATGACATTGATGAACCCATCAGTCAATCCCACAAAATTACGGTCGTTTTTTGCTATGGGACAGAAACTTACTACACAAAGGTGCTGACCTTGTTGCACCCTACACTTGTAACGCAGAAGCGCCAACGCCAAGCGATTTTGTCAATCAGAAATGCCCCAGTCTTGCAGCAGCCCCTACCGCTTGACTTTCCTTCCCTGTCTGTAAGTTTGTGTTCCTCCAGTGTTCCTCTGTGAGCAGTGGGCCCTATAGTGCTCGCTGCTTCCTTGCTGTCTCTCCATTAGGCGCCTAACAGAGCGTTGGGCTGCGGCTGCTCTCTCCCTCAATGCCTCCATCTCCCTGTCGCCCTTCAGGTCTCATCGCCCTCGCAATGGAGGATCCATCCGCCATGATCCCAGGACACATACTGTCCTCCATTACCCATCCTCACAGCTCACTGCATTCAGATCCCACTCCCAGGACCCATATATGTGCATGAGCCCATGTTTGCATGTGTGTGGATTTTGTGCATATGTGTGTGTGCATGTGAGTGTCTCCAGTAGGCCTAACCAAGGACAGTAAGTCATATCTAGTTACACCAGCTCAACACGTACACACACACAGAGAGGGAGAGAGAGAGAGAGAGAGAGAGAGAGAGAGAGAGAGAGAGGGAGAGAGAGACAGAGAGAGAGAGAGAGAGAGATGAGTAAAAGATCAATAGGCCATTTCAAAGGATTTTTGTTTTTAGCTTGGATGAAGTCCATCTGTAGATTCCTTACACATTAACTGAATGAAAGACCTTCAGCAGTGACAACTCATGCTCCTGAGCCATCACATAAACATTTAACATCTGCCATAAGCACTCCCAAGTCAAATATTAACGTTGCTGAATAGTTTGAGCATGTTTGGAGAAAAACTGTGGCCAACAGGCAAAATTTGTAATTTACTTGTTTGAAAATCTTTTTCCTGATATCTTAAAAACTTTCTGCACTACTGTAATGTACTTGTTGTTTCTTGCCTGAAGGTTTTAAAAAGAGTAACACATCAGAAGTCTTACCAAGCCAAAAAGGTTTTTAGTGCTTTTCACTTTGTTATTGTTCCATGGAATTTAGACAAAATTGTATTTTTACTGAATTTTAAATTTCAGAGCAGTTTAAGATCACAAAGTCTCAGTTCACAAATATACCGTATTGTATTTTTCTGATTAGTCTCCCTCTATATTTTATCAGCATATGATAATGACCAAGTTATTATACTGTAGGTTGCCTTGCACGCTTTATTTACTTGGTTGATAAAAACTAAACATTTGTTTTTCACTTTCATTTCAGGTAAATGGTATAGATCCTCAAAAGCTTTAGTTTTGCATTTGGACTAGTTTGGTTTTATATAGTCTGATCTTTAGTATGTATGGATGAAGATATGTAAATAGTCTTTTGAAAAAGACTGGAAAATGTGTCAACGCTACAATGTTCCTCTCATGCAAATCAGATCACTCCGTCTTCGCCTAGAGTCACAAACACCCCCAAAACTGAGATAACAAATTGTTTTATCCATAGGATCCAATTAAAAACTGTGAAATCACAGAAAGTCATTTGGTCTCTTGGATGCTTATCTTCACTGAGTCCACAAGTGATTATACTTGTCAGTGAACTTCAGGAAATCATAGTGATGAAGCCGGAAACATAACATGCTTCCAGTTAAAGAGTGTAATGATGGATGGAATATTCTCATAAATTCAGAGTTGAAAGTTATAACTCACATTCATGCTAAATCAATTCTGCTGTTGTCATGTGAAGAAATACTGTATCATGGGTACAGTCTTCTGGGATTAAGGGTGTGTGTTAAGAGAATACCAAAAGAATCTTCCTGGTTTTGCTTTAATTTTGTAACTTGACCAAATTTGCATAAAAAATGAATGATAAAAAGAATTTTATTAAACAAGGTTATTGTCTCTGTCATTAAAAGTGTGTTTTCAGTCCCGTTCTTTTAAAAAGATTTGATCACCTGATCATATCGTTTTATCAGTGACAGAAACAGAGTTTCTCCAATTGTGCCACTTGGGGCAACTCTGTAAATTAATTTAACATTTAGTCATTATTAATAATTAGTGGCAGTTTTTACCACATATGGATCCATGTAGCAGAAATACTGACCCAGTAGTGCGAGGCATTTTCCATCTGAGCAGAAACTGCTCTTCATTTTGGTGCACACTGTCAGAGAAAACATTCAGCTTGTAATGAATTGATTAACTGAATGGAATTCTAGTGTTTCACATACACAGGGCCACCTGTGAAACACATTTTTACCATATCACAGAATTGTAAATGATAAAAATCCATTATGAAATATTAAATGGTAAATGGACTGCATTTATATAGTGCCTTTCTAGTCTTCTGACCACTCAAAGCGCTTTTACACTACATATCGCATTCACCCATTCACACATACGCTGATGGCAGAGGCTGCCATGCAAGGTGCAAACATGCTCATCAGGGGGAGTCTGATCATTCACACACTGATGGCACAGCCATTGGGAGCAGTTTGGGGTTCAGTATCTTGCCCAAAGACACTTCGGCATGCAGACTGGAAAAGCCGGGGATCAAACTGCCGATCTTCTGATTAATGGACGACCCGCTCTACCTCCTGAGCCACAGTTTATGAATTCATAAACTTTAGAAACAGCATTGGTGAAGAAGCTGAAAGGTTAAATTTGAGAAGCATTTTTAACCAGTTTATAATCACCAATAAACATTGCCTCCTTTCTGATAGATGATTTAATAGAGGCAGATAATCAAGATGACTGTATCCTGTGCAACATCATAGGTCTAACAGACAACACATCCTAACTTCTCTTTTTTTTCTTTGTACGTACAATCTTTGATTTAGGACAGAGCATCAGTGTCAAGGGTTTTCCATTGAATTTGCCAAAAAAATGTACATTACAGAAAGAAAGTGCGCCTACCCTTGGGTCAGTAATAAATACCTGGGGAGGAAGGGGGAAATTACATTTATCCATATTATCTGAACTGAAATTATTGAATATCATTTGCAATCGCTTATGATTATAATTACATCTCTCAGATCTCAGAGGAACACTGAATTTTAGCTTCAGACAGAGAGGAAATATTACAGTGCACCTTTACAAAAGAACGTTGAATTGACATCTCAAAAAAGGTGATGTGGTTTTCGGTTGAATAACATCCTTTGAAAATTACAAGGTTATGAATTTATGAATTGTGTACCTAATAAGTTATGTTGTGCAGACTTTTTGTCAGAGAAATGATAGAGAAGAGCAAAAACATCCAGTAAAATTAATAAAATTCTTTTCAGGCAGACTTTAAAAGTTAGTCATCCGGCCTGCTAAGCAGTACAGAAGGTCAGTGGCATTTTTACAATAGCATGTCTCAACGAGGCTTGCTGCAGTAGTCAATGTCACTGGTGTCACACAGTGTTCAGGGATACACTGATTACATTACTTGCCCACCACCCCCACTGTTGTTTTCCTTTTTTTTAATAGAAATAAAACCCATTTAGTTAATTTTCAAGTATCAGTGCCTAAATTCATCACATAAAAAAACTCATTTGCAAAATACTAAGCATCTTATCAATGCTAGGTCGGACGATGGACGCTACAATGATACATTGAAAGTGTCTGCTCTGTGACCGTCTGCAGCAGCAGCAGAGTCACAGCACAGCGGAGTGAGATGTCTGTCCTCCCTCCTGCTCTCTGTTGTAAACACACAGAGCTGTTAGCGAGCAGCTGCTCTCATGTCTCCCCGGGTCTCGGTGCTCGTTTCCAGCAGAAACTCTCCTGCTCTCTGCCTGCTCAGCCTGCTCTCAGTGTGTCTAAAAATCTAATGTTAAAAATCAAAGCAAGTGATCTACGGATATTGAGCGTCATCGACAAACATCTTATCTTGTAAAATGTCCAGTGTAATCGCTAACACTGGTGTTTGACTTTATTATATGAGTTTATTAACTGGTGGGAAGATGTCCTCACCGTGGCATCCCTAGTCTCAACACAACCTGGTGGCTCCCACTAGGCTTAGGTGTTGCCAAGTGCACATGATGCCTTTGTCATGTTATTGTTTCCTCTTCCCGTACCATACCTGTCTGTTTACACTTTCGACAATTAAGCAGAATAAAAAAGGATTGAACAACCTTGAAATCATGAAAAGAAACACCATCACATTTCACTAAGAGTGCAAACTGGAATGCTAAGTAGGAAGAATTTATAACTACGGAACCTGGTTTCAACCTTTTCAACCAACTTGTTAAAATGATATTGAGCAAGACTCAATTTCCAGGTGTGTCCAACTTGTTTATGTCTTACAACACAATTTTGCTGATTGAAGTGACATCATAAGTGCAAAATCACTTAACTCATAGGGTTTGTAGGTGCTGCGCCTTGTATTTTAGCTCCTGTCTCTTTAAGGCCCCCCTCCTGATGAGCCCACTCTGTTCTGATTGGTTAGCTCCCAGAAGCTGCCCCTCAGCCGCACTAGAAGCTATGTAAACAAACAGTAGTAGTAGGTTTTACTACTACTACACTTGAGATAGATCCGTCGGCCTACATTTTCAAGCCGAAATCCGATCTGAAATATGCAAGTGGACAACAGCCTGTGGAACAACCTTAGCAACAAAGGCTATCAATGGATGGCCGTTTGTGGGCATGTACAAGCAATCTGATGTCATCACGAGGAGGAAGTAAAGGTGACACTGCAAACAAAGCGTTCAGAGCAGGCAGAGCAGAGAGAATTTTACATATGTTCACCTTGAGTTTTGGAACTTTGACCATGTTTAACATAGACATCTGACATTATAACAGTATAAAAATAACAGAAAATCACACAAAAACCATGTTATGTCATGTCTAGGAATACTCACAACTTAATTAAATCAATGGTTTTCAAAAACGTGACCTAGCTGCATCACATCTGTTGTCTCACACTGGGATGTTTTTCATGTTGATGAATCAAACACATTTGAGAGGCAAGTGTATTTCTCTATCTTTCCCCAGCAGGCAGATGCTTTTATAGTTATTCCAAGCTTAGTAATGATGCATATATAACCTTAATGTATTAGTGAGAATATCATATCACCCTATTAACATCACTTAGTGAAAAAATAGATCATTCAGATGTGACACACAGCTAATTTGATGATGAAACATAAAATCAAAATCTGGCAGCTCTGTTACTGTAAACATCCATCCTCTTACTAAGAGGCTGAAACCAAATGGAAATTGAAAAGTAAGAGTAGCTGTGGGGAGAGGAGGCGGCTGTATATGAAAATGTGAGTGGCAGATAGGAGGGGAGGTAGACTGGCAGACAGGTGGGTGTGGAGAAGAGTCACACAACCATGAGGAATTGCATAATGGCTGGGGACAGGGAGGAGAAGGCCTCAGCGGGTGGGGGAGCTTCCTGTGAATTACCAGCTACATTTGTGAATTGCTCCAGCAGCAGCATGCTAATGAAAGAGTTCAGGAGACAACAGAGCAGGAGTCAAGCGCAAGTCCTCTGCTGAGGCATTATTTCTGCAAACATATACCTTTTCTTTCTATTTAAAAGTGATGACAGAAGACCTCAACCAGGGCTTTGTAAAGCCTCAGCCCCTACACTATAGAGCTACATATTAAATAAGAACAGTCTAATGATGTCTGTTCAATCATAGAATGAGATATGGGGTAAAAGGGTCCATCAGGAAAGGAATAGGTCATTCATCCTAGTGTGCCTTTTTTCTTTTACTACATGGATAGTGCCTATAAGTGCAGCTTGCTTTATGTGTGAGTGGCTACAATGTTGGTGGATGATCATGGACATAAAACATAGGCTACGACTAAGGAAAATCAATACCAGTGATGGAGACCGTTTACTGTTTCATTATTCCAGATTCATGACCTACCACCACCCCATGCTGTTGTTGCCCCCAGGCTAAAGCTCATTGTCACTCACATTTGCTCATTAAGTGCCAATCACACAGTACTCCAGGCTATAATTTTGCCAGCACTTGGTGGCACTGCAGATGTCACATAATGATCCCCTGCCTACTTCCTGCATAATTCAATGTAGGTGCAGTTGACAGAGTTTACCCTTGACAATGAACTCTGTCACTGTGTAAACTGGCGGTGAATTGGGTCAGTCTCAATTTTTTACAGTTCTGTGCAAAGAGCAGACTGAATGGACAGGTAAAATAATGCATCTCGATTTGCAAGTTCTAGCAATATGTTTTAGCCTGGAAGAAAACAAATTCTCTGGGTTGTGGTTGCATTTCATCTGCACTGATGAACAATTATATGCCCTGAAAAAAAAATACCAGTGTAAACCTTCTGCTTTGATGATATACAATCGCATTAGAGGCCTGCATCTCATATTGTACATTACATAAAAGACTCAGGTCTAATATGCATTTATTATCCCCTTATGTGCTTGTTGTAGGAGCAAACATATGCTTAGCTCTGATATCACTGGAAGAGGACAGTGACAGGGCGGAACGAGTGGTTGGTATTGCTTCACTTCATGTACGTATAGAGACCTTCAAAAAGTCAGTTGTAATGAAATACAGATAAAGTTTGAACCAAGGGACAAATGTGGGTATAAGCCCTAAGGGCCAGTCAAACTAAGGCTTCAAAAAGGACATCTGTATAAACAAGGCAAAATGGCATGCTATGTTACAACACAGTACAATTAAAAAACATTTCAAGGTTCCGGTGGATGACTGTCATTAAATATGAATAGGTGCCCCAGCATGGCAGTGAACGAAATGAAAAGTGTCATGTGTCAGGAGCCATGATCCTGACTTTAATTGACAAGTTGTCATAGTTCAGGCATTCGTGAGGCAAATAAATCATTCACAGCCCAGAGAGACAGAGACCTGAGACAATTCATGCTTCTGTTCCAGCAAGTTAAAAACACTCTAATTGCAGAGTGAAGGCCATGTGAATGTGCAGAAAGCAGAATGAAAAATGGAGGATGCCAACAGGAGGTGGTCGTATTCTTTTGATCAACATGACAAAATGCCTAAAGCCACGGCGGTGGGCAGGCTCCAATTATTCATTGTACCTTACTTTACAAGAGAATTGGACACAATGAACAACATGCTGATAATTTTGCTTTGCTCAGAGCATTACCAGTAGTGGGGCTAAAAGTTCTTCCTGAGGGTGGAGCTGCTGAAGACGAGTAGCCTATTTATTTCTGTGATTTACATACTTGTCTAAACTGCACGAGCATTTATAATAATCCTGTTTACATGAAAGCCCAGAGAGAAGATTTAAATTAATAATGTTTCTTGACACTGACCTATCAAAATGAATTCTGCTGTGTCACATTATATCGCTATTACAACTGCATTTTACCTGACAAGTCAGAAAGAAAGGTGCATGCAGTTGTTGGCCCTGGTCAGAGAGAATGAAGAGAGAATTGGTTGGAACAGGCAGTGAAATGCTTCCCCAGGATCATACATATGATAGTCTGTCTACTATAAACATGAGGAATACTGAGTTATATCTGACTGAATGTGTGCAGAAGCACAAAAGTTTTGTGTGGTTATTTTGCAATCAAGGTACCCCCACAAAGGCTATTTTGTGTCACTATATGTTTTAATGCCATATCTCAAATTAGAGGCTGCGGGTGGAAAACAGTGTCCTGCTGCCTGTGAATGACTTTAGTGATGAAGTGATTGAAGTGGAGGGCTTTCATAAACTCTATAAACAATTGTGGATGATAGATACTAGTATTAATCTTAAGCATATTATACACTCCTTTTATTGCATTCTTGCTAGAATCATACTAAATGTGTATTTTTGATGTAAATCTAGGTGACTACCTTGGAGAATGTCTGGTCAAAGTGCTTCTCCACAATTTCTGGCTTTGCTTTTTCTGGATTTGCTGTGCAGATTTAATTTGTGCTTGTTGATGGAATCACATTATAATGTATAACTGACTGACGTAGTAAAAACGTTGATTCTCAGTGCAATATCAGTGACCTAATTTTCCTCAAGATACCAACATGCCGTGTGTTATCTCATTTGCATGTCTTGTTGCACGTCTCCTACCACCTTTGTGGCATGTGTGATGTGTAGGGCAAAATGACAGGTCTATCTCAAGTTCAGGAGTATATCAACATATTGTAGTGCAGCTTCTGGCAATCTTTTCACAACTATACCAATGGAACCTTTGCAAGGTAAATCTTAATATACTCATAATAGCTTCCATCATCAATAAATATGAATCATATTAAAGCGATATTGTCCACAAATTTAACTAAATGAAAACACTGATTTTGATGATGTGAGGAGCTCAAAAAGACAAACAGGCAGTTGTAAAAAAAGTTATTTTTCCAAAAACAGCTGTTGGAAAAGGGGGTTGTCTTATAATCAGTGTCGCCTTATATTCGTCGTGGTATTATTCATATTC
This sequence comes from Scomberomorus guttatus, assembly GCA_038419695.1. Classification (NCBI taxonomy): domain Eukaryota; kingdom Metazoa; phylum Chordata; class Actinopteri; order Scombriformes; family Scombridae; genus Scomberomorus; species Scomberomorus guttatus. The sequence continues at coordinate 36,975,652 of CM076446.1, read as the reverse complement.
ATGCCATCGAGAGCTACTGTGACTCACCGCATTGAAAAACACTTTGAGGAGAAGAAGCTACATCGCTACATCACAACTTTTCTTAAAAATTAACCGGTTAGTTACCGGTTAATGGGTGTCCGTCTGTCAAAATCAAAATTAACCAAAACTGACATCCCTAATATTAAAGCTGATGACTTGACCCGAGAATGTCATTAACTGAAGGTTATGAGGAGCGTAATAGTCTTACTTAGTGTTTTAGAAAAGAAGCCAGTTATTAAGCCTCACTCTCTCTTTCAAAACAACCTCATTAAAGGGCAAAGCGTGTGTGAAACAGAGCAACCATTATGTAATATAACCCTAGTTCAAAATACACAAAGAGAGGCCTTTCACTAGCTTTTCTGTCTTTCCACCATTTTCTGTAGACGTAATGGATAAATAACTCTGAATCACTTTACATCAGGAGGGATTACATCTAAACCCTGATTGGTTTAGCATGTTCATTAAAATGTTCATTTCACCCATTTGCCCAATATGAGCCTGAAAAGCAACGATAGAGAGCCCAGCCTGTTTTCATGGAACTATGGTTACAATGTATAACTACTAAACATTTGATTTATTTAGATTCCTTCAGCCCTGCTGCTAAACATCAGTCGTTATGCATATCACACACTTTTTACATGTAGTTTGCATATGTTTCCCAATCAGACAAACTAACTGTTGAGTTTTTTCTGAGATTACAGCCCAGAATAGAGCTGGGAAATCATCTGCCCCGAGGGGTCAATAGTCTGCAGCTTTTCAGTACAGTCAACACCAGGCTCATTTATTGTTTGCACCATTTTGCTATTGTGAAAAAAACATTTCCCCGAGTATAACTTCATGCCTTTACCAATCATTTAACACACTACCAATAAAGTGTTGGAGCTACAGAAAGTGGACCAGGTGATTCTTTGTAATGTCTACAAGTAGAGAAGCAGAAGTACCTTAATATGGCACAGGAATGAAAACCTGCAGACTTCCACTGCACAGCACTGTCATTTAATGATTTTTTTGTTTCTTCAGTTGACTCAGTAATCAGTAATTCATTAGAAATATTTGTCTGAAGCTGAGATAGCTGTGAATGAATATGTAACACATAATGATGCTCAACTCAGAAAACACTTGGACATGAACATATTACCATGATATATCATCTAAAGCTACCAGCGCAGTGTTTCCAGTGTCTGCAGCGGTGCACCAAGTTTTAGCTCACCCAACACCCCCCACCCCACCCCTCCCACCCCCCGGTGCCCCAAAGCAGTCAACCTAGGGAAAATATATATATAACCTATCACAATATTTATCCCTCACACTGTCTTTCTCAAGACCTAAACTTTGTATTCATTAGTCTTGTTAATAACCTTATGAAGTTTTAATCACATACATACAAAAACAGAGAAAAATATATCCAGAAGACAAACTATGGCTCAGCAAGGTAAATGTTTCCCAATACAGATCTGTTCTGAGGAAAAGGAATAATATATGAAGGCTAAAATACAATGGTAATCTCCTGCTAGATACAAAAATGCTGTGAAAAGCCTTTTTCAGGTTACTGCTTGAGAGGCAGTCAAATGTGAAGAGTTAAAGCCGCTCAGAGTGGCTAACAGCACTGAAGGCTAAAAATCCCATTTCCATCTGGATTTGATTAAAAATGCAAACACTTTGTTGCGCCACAGAAATCGCAGCAATGTTGCAACTCATGACCTCATCATCATGTCGACAGGCGTTATCTAATCCCCAATACGTTCAACTTGTTGCTCAAGTTCTGTTTCTTTCTTAGTCTTTCTTTTGCCCCTTCACTCTTCATTGAAAATGTTCCCACTCAGATTTAAATTTGATGCTAATATCTGTTGATATATGTCATGTGGACAAATAAAAAATTAAAAGCTATTAATGAAGGGGTTACAGAAATCCCTCTATCTCCCCATTCTTCACTCCTCTGGGATCTGGCTCAATCTCAAGGCTGTTTTTGGCGATTAGGTTCTTGGTGTCCTCAGCTGAATGGCTCTTTTATCAGCCACTATGGCTTTTTTTCCTCCTTCTCGCCTCCCAGCTCAGTGTGAGAGGGGCTTGGATGCACCCCTCTCATCCCCCCTTTTCCCATGCTCTATTTCTCCCCCTTTTCCTCTCCTCTGCTCTTCTCTCCTGGAGGGACTGCCATCCAGCCCGTGTGTACAGATGACCTGTGTTATCATCGGCACTACAGCAAATGAATTTACTCCCCTCCAAGTCTCCTGAGATGGCCACCAACTCCTTCTTGTCTTTACAGTGACACATGGCTATCTAAGTTCTTCTCACTTGCACTGATGCATGCCACAGGGCCAATGATAAATGGTGAGACATGACAGATCATGTATGCGGACAGAGACTGTAACACTCAGCAAGAATCAGTAAGGTTATGACAGCCTCAAAGACCAACCAAGGCAATTACTGCATGTGTTGTAGATATGAAGGAAGACTAGATTAGAATTAAATGTCATCTATTTGCCATAGGACAAACGACAAACAAATGTTAGTGAATCATAGCATTTTGTACAGCCTGATAGCTCTCTATAATGTACGTAGTGCTACCCTGTGAAATGAGACAGCAACAAATATGACACATGCCCCTTTTGTGTATGCACATGCAAAACTGCACACACGCAAACAAGAGAAACGTGCAGTTCCGCACATACAGGAATATGGCGGGAAGATTAGCCTATTAATTTGCATTCACAATAGTGTAATCTTTTAGAAGGAGACTGTGATTATTAGATGCCAATTATCAATGCAGCCTCATCTACGCTCACCGGCCATTTCATTAGGAACACCTGTGCAACCTAATGCAATCCAACACAACAGCTCTGCCATAAATTCTACATTTTTTCAGTTTTTGTTGACATTGTCAGAAAGGTGAGAATTCTACTTTATGCTTATTATTGAGGTCGTAGTGGGTGGCGGTGTACTGGAGGTTATTATAGTGTTCCTAATGTTTTGCCCCCCTCATGCCCCCATGTTAATGGAGTGGACAAAATATTAGGAACACCATTTACTGTAAAAACTAGGGATGATAATTCCTACCAATGAGTAGTTCAACATCTCACTGTGAGGATCTACTATTTTTACATGAGTATTTTAAAGTGCTGATTAAATCAAGGTTCCATTTGAGGACAGAGTGAGGGAATGTAGCAAGGGCTTACTGTATGTTCACTACATGACCATTCAACGGTACAACATGCTGTAACATACCTCATAGTCAGTAAACTTCTTTTGTTTGATAGCTAAGAGCAAAGTATTTTCCAGAATCTGTTGATAAAAGGTAATCCAAATGTGGGCTATTTTAAGGACCAGCTAATTAGCATTGCATTTTCCTTCTAGGGCTGAAAACAGCTTGAAGAGAAAGACAATTAAGTGTTCTATTTTGCCCTCCTATTTGTAGCTTGTTCCAGACTTAATTATGGCTAATTAGGCAGTGATGTGAGTATTGATAAGTAGTGAGGTGGACACACATTTTCAGGGCGGCCGCAAGAGACATCAAAACAGTATCTCATCACGACTGTGAATGTGTAACAGTGCATTCACACATACAGATACAAAGTAGTAGGCAGTCACTGGCCTCTCATTCATCCGTAGTTCTGCGGGTGTGTTCTGTTGTAGCATTGAAATTTTATCGAAATCGCAATATGGTCTGCTGCCATTTTCAAATCACAGGAGGCACAATATTTGTTAAAGGCGAAATGTGTGTCACCAGCAGATCAAGGTGTTAGGGGCTGTGTCCACCAAATCATTTTTTCCTGAGGCCAGCGTATTTTTTGAATTGTTTGCAATGGGAGCGCCGTGTATTTACATTATGCTACAAACGCAGCAGCAGTGTGACGAGGCGCTGAGCGTCTATTCTGCGCTGAGTGCTGAGCGTTTTTTTTCTCGGGTCGCCGAGAGTTGAAACTCCATTACGGGGGGTCGTTGCTTAGTCACGTTAGCCTCTCTCGGTCGTGCACGCCCCTGCAGAGCTCAGCCGCCGTACTCTGGTCATCGGGGGTTGTTCGGTTCAGTTACACGGGTCTCCCTCTCTCTCTCTCTCAACGCTCCTCACAGATCCCAACTAGCTGCTCACCAGTTCTCTCTATGCTGTCTTCACTCCTCGCCCAGCCCTACACACCTCTATAAGAAAAAAAACTAACCCAGAAAAGAACTCACACCTCCCAGACTGTGTGCCAATCACCTCTCTGCTTTCCCGAGTGGACAGGTGTTACTTATTAAATCCACGTAGTTAATCAGTAGGCACATTCTCACAGGCAACAAGGGGAGAGAAGCAGACCCACACACACACACACACACACACACACGCACGCACATCACCCTGTGACAGAATAATGATGTAAAAATTCCCTCTAATATCGCAAATCTTATCGCAATTGCGAAATAATCAAAATAAAATAATAATCAAAATAATCGCAATTAGATATTTTTTCAAAATCGTTCAGCCCTAGTTGAGCACATAACTGACATACTCAACTCCGACTGCTGTTTTCTGACGTAGCCACCATACCGATGAACCAACAATGTTGCCGATTTATTTCATCACATCGTTCTTTTTTTTCTTCAAGTAGCTCATAGACACGTCATCGAGAATTGGGAAGGTAGAGATCGCGACATTCAGTGTTTCCGCCATTTTTGTTTAAAGCTCTTTTCGAGTGGAGCAGTAAACAACTCTGTGCTTACATTTCCATGACAATTAAATCCAGCAATTGCCTCTCGCCTGGTTGTCGCTCGCATTGCGTCAGAAGATGTTTGCATAAAGTTAAACTTGAGCCTTTATCAGCTTTGTCCTGTAGTGTAACTGGTTGCTTTTTCAGCCTCTATAGCTCAGTGGGGAACATCGGGCTGCGATGCCAGGGTCTATTCATAATGAATAGCAGGCTATTGCAGACTATCAGTTCCAGCTTTTGAGTCTGTATGCCTAAACAAGATGTTTCCCTAGTAAAATAAAGATTCCTATTGGTGTGATCAGTCATTTGAGTTATACAAGTGTGCTGTTGCAACATAGGGTAGCACGCAGTTAACTCGACATGTGTCAACAATCAAGACATGAAGCTGACAATGCCCACAAAAAACTAAATACACAAACTAATGAGAATTATAATCTTCAGTGTTCAGAAACGACATTATACTGTACAGGAATTATTCTACTTATGAGGAACTTGACACCTGCTGAAAATCTTGCTTTTGACACTTTAAACCAGAGGGGGCAGTGAAACACTGCTTTTCAGCCTCGTTTCTCATCTGCCAAAAGTGTCAAAAAAGTGGTTTACTGCCCTGCCGCACAAGAGTAACCACAATGTCCATCTTTGAAAAGTAGCACAAGGTGTAAAGCAGACATTATGTTTTGCATCCATCTCAGCTCCTCTGTTTACTTGTTTATAATTACCAACCTAGCCCTGCAGCCTGTTGACTTCGCTGCGCTCATAGTGCCACAAGCACATTTGATGCAATTTACCTCCTGAATAATTTCTAATTGATTGGGAACAAGGGACAACACACGTTGATGTATTGTTGAAATATGGCATACTTTTAGGCAGTATATTTATGGGCTTCTCAGTTAGGGAGTAAATGTCCTCCATATTTCATCTTGTCAATTCCATTAATACCAGTAGCAGTGCATTTGTGCACATTCCCCCTGTCAGAAGGTTATCATAATGCCGGGACTATGTGTCACTTAAGGCC
>CM076446.1:36961622-36969431 GCA_038419695.1 Scomberomorus guttatus | reverse complement strand
TGAAGCAGCAGCTGCAGCCTCTGAGCCCGGCCAATTCAGACAGCTCACAGCGAGGGCTACTCCCAGTGCTGGAAGGAGACGCTGCACTTCCTGTCCGTCAACTCCCTGAAGGCGGTGACGCTCCCGCACCTCCGACAGCTCCACGCTGCCCACAGAGCCGGCCTGGACGCCGGCCCCACCCGCGGCCCTCTCCTCCACAGCCACATCCAGGGCCCAGTGAAGCAGCTTCCCAGCCCAGCCAGAGCCGTGTGGAGGCCGTGGTAGAAGCTCCACTCCCTCTCTCACCTGATGGATGTTCACTCATCATCAACGTCTGCACTCAATAATATGATCCATGATTACTTCATGTTGGACAAGAAGCATCATTTAATGTAATGTTGCTTTAGTTTCTCCTCTGTGGAGCTGCTGAGTCTTTAAAGTCTGACTGAAGCTGCTGTTTGACTCCTGTGGAGTTTAACTCTCATACTGAACTCATGTAATACATGATGTCTCCCAGCGATTTAATCTTCCATGTGAAGTGAGTTTATTGTGACCTTTTGTAAAGGAAAAACTTGGTGTTGAGCCTAAACATGTGCCTTCTGATATTTGAATAAATTAATTTTATATCTTTAAACTGTTGAGTTATTTTCATTTTGATTCCAGATGTTACATCATATCTACATAATTTATACATCATATTACACTTTATTAGAATCACTGTCCCAACAAGCTGATGAACGCCACAGTCTATATTATTCCTCATCATTAACATCACTGTCAGATCTTTACTGTACGATGAAAAACTTTATTATAAAACAGAAGAAGAGAAAGTCTCTCACAGGCTGAATATTGTTAGATTTAATGGGAGAAAATAATTATATTTTATATATCTTTATATCCACATGAACACATTTAAGTATGTGCATATGTACATGCGTATACTGTATATGTATATGTATAGGATAGATGTATATTTATATTTTTATTGATGTTTTGCAGTTTTCTTATGTAAATCACAACAAAGTTGGATTTAATGGATTACACTTGATTTAAAATATGTATTTCTGAATTTATGCTTATTGTTGAATAGATTTACAGTAGAATACACAGTACATGTGCACAATATTACATATTGTAGTTGTTATATTTCTTTAATTGATCTCCATCTCTTCCATAAATCAGAATCAGTTTAAAACAAGGACAACAAAGCTGAAGATAATTTAACATAAACATATGACTGAAGTGAAAAGATAGATACACACAGAACAACAATGAACAACAACACACTCTGTATGTAAACAAGTAAAACTGTTTTTATGAACTGTAAACAGGATAGAAGTAACGCATCTGGACTGAGTTTAATGTGTGTTTTACAATAATAATTATTTTAATCTTTATTTATAACGAACCTTTCAGATACAAAATGAAGTTCAAAGTGTTTAAAAACATTCATCAGGACTCTTAGAGTCATGTAAAAATCAGGTATTTTCTAAAACTGGTGGAAAGTTCTGCACTTAGGTACAACTTTGAGGTACTTGTACTTGAGTATTTCCATTTTCTGCTACTTTATACTTCTACTCCACTATGTTCATCTAACAGTAAAATACAATAAAATGCTGCTTATTTACACAATACTGTTACTACATGAAGCTGATAATACTTAATGCAGGACGTTTACTTGTAATGAATGTTTTTACTTTGTTCTACGGGTACTTTTAAGTAAAGTATATGAGTACTTTTTCCATCACAGTTTCCTCATATATTCCTGCTTGAGAATGATGTCAGATTATTTGTAGTAGCATTTTAAACTAAAAAAATACTGAACCACAAATTTTTGCTCCACAGTATTTTAATGTTTTATACTTTTAAAAAAGTATTTCATTCATATTAATACTGGTAGAAGAACCCTGCCCTGTGCTGTCCTGTCCTGTCCTGTCCTGTCCTGTCCTGTCCTGTGCTGTCCTGTGCTGTCCTGTCCTGTCCTGTCCTGTGCTGTCCTGTGCTGTCCTGTCCTGTCCTGTCCTGTCCTGTGCTGCCCTGTGCTGTCCTGTGCTGTCCTGTCCTGTCCTGTCCTGTCCTGTCCTGTCCTGTCCTGTGCTGTCCTGTGCTGTCCTGTGCTGTCCTGTCCTGTCCTGTGCTGCCCTGTGCTGTCCTGTCCTGTGCTGTCCTGTGCTGTCCTGTCCTGTCCTGTGCTGTGCTGTGCTGTGCTGTGCTGTGCTGTGCTGTCCTGTCCTGTCCTGTCCTGTGCTGTCCTGTGCTGTCCTGTCCTGTCCTGTCCTGTCCTGTGCTGCCCTGTGCTGTCCTGTGCTGTCCTGTCCTGTCCTGTCCTGTCCTGTGCTGTCCTGTGCTGTCCTGTCCTGTCCTGTCCTGTCCTGTGCTGCCCTGTGCTGTCCTGTCCTGTGCTGTCCTGTGCTGTCCTGTCCTGTCCTGTGCTGTGCTGTGCTGTGCTGTGCTGTGCTGTGCTGTCCTGTCCTGTCCTGTCCTGTGCTGTCCTGTCCTGTCCTGTGCTGTCCTGTCCTGTCCTGTCCTGTCCTGTGCTGTCCTGTCCTGTGCTGTCCTGTCCTGTGCTGTGCTGTGCTGTGCTGTGCTGTGCTGTCCTGTCCTGTGCTGTGCTGTGCTGTGCTGTCCTGTCCTGTCCTGTGCTGTCCTGTCCTGTCCTGTCCTGTCCTGTGCTGTCCTGTCCTGTGCTGTGCTGTCCTGTCCTGTCCTGTCCTGTCCTGTGCTGTGCTGTCCTGTCCTGTCCTGTCCTGTCCTGTCCTGTCCTGTGCTGTGCTGTCCTGTCCTGTGCTGTCCTGTCCTGTCCTGTGTTGTCCTGTGCTGTCCTGTCCTGTGCTGTCCTGTCCTGTCCTGTGCTGTGCTGTCCTGTGCTGTCCTGTCCTGTCCTGTGTTGTCCTGTGCTGTCCTGTCCTGTGCTGTGCTGTGCTGTCCTGTGCTGTCCTGTGCTGTCCTGTGCTGTCCTGTGCTGTCCTGTCCTGTCCTGTCCTGTCCTGTCCTGTGCTGTCCTGTGCTGTCCTGTCCTGTGCTGTGCTGTGCTGTGCTGTCCTGTCCTGTGCTGTCCTGTCCTGTCCTGTCCTGTCCTGTGCTGTCCTGTGCTGTCCTGTCCTGTCCTGTCCTGTGCTGTGCTGTCCTGTCCTGTCCTGTGCTGTCCTGTGCTGTCCTGTGCTGTCCTGTGCTGTCCTGTCCTGTCCTGTGCTGTCCTGTCCTGTGTTGTCCTGTGCTGTCCTGTCCTGTGCTGTGCTGTGCTGTCCTGTCCTGTGCTGTCCTGTCCTGTCCTGTCCTGTCCTGTCCTGTGCTGTCCTGTCCTGTCCTGTGCTGTGCTGTCCTGTCCTGTCCTGTGCTGTCCTGTCCTGTGCTGTCCTGTCCTGTCCTGTCCTGTGCTGTCCTGTCCTGTCCTGTCCTGTCCTGTGCTGTCCTGTGCTGTCCTGTCCTGTCCTGTCCTGTCAGTGATGCGTGTAAAGCATCAGCATGTATTCAGATATGTAGAGCAGTCAGCTTCCTCGGCTCTGTAAATCGGATTGCATGCTGTCACGCGTGCAGGAGGCTCCTGTGTGTGTTTATTGTGCTTAGTATGTTTAGTATGTTTAGCGTGTGTGTGTGTGTGTGTGTGTGTGTGTGTGTGTGGGAGCATGTTCAGTGTGTGTTAGTTCTGTGTTAAGCCTCAGGCTGCCGTTGAGTCGTGAGCTCTGTCAGCTCTGGTTTCATCAAACAGCTGGTGAGCAGGGCGGCTGCAGGGCTGCAGGGCGTCCCTGTGTGGAGTCTGCCTTTGCGCTGCTTTCCCACACTCCTCAGCCTCTCTCCCCCCTTCATCCCCCAGACAAAGGAAGTGTGCCGTGTTAAATTATCCCCCCGCCATGATGGTGAGAACCCCCCTGACCCTGGCACTGCCCCCCCCCCCCCACCCCCCTGGCTCTCACAAATCTGCCTCCAGATCTGGAGGGAAAAGTTGGCCAGCCTTTGTATGTGTGTGATGTTTGTCAGGCTTAAATAGATCACAGAGCTGCTCCAAACCAACGACGTCAGTGCTGGAAAGTAACACAGCTTTGAGGTACTACATTTAGGTACTACACTACATTTCAGAGGAAATACTGCATTACATTAATCTGACAGCTGTAGTATTTAACACAACCTTGTAAAAATAAATAAAAATATACAGTCATGCTGCAGAATAACAAGTGTTCACCTCATTTTTAAAAGAAAATCTAAAAACAGATATTAACTGTAAATTCATAGACAGTCAACAATATTTTTCCAAAACATAAAAGTATGTGTAAAATTATGTGAAATTTGACTGCACATTGTATGTAAATTCACATTTATTTTACATTTATTTTAACAGTGTACTTAGTGTGTGGATAAAGATTTTGATACCACAAATTGTAACTGATGGCGTTATTAATGAGGAATATTTGTTGTTCTAATTACCTCGACCAGCTGCATGTTCATGAATCAGTAATAATAACTAAATAATATAATATATGTAATTACATTAACATGGGTTTTTCTCCTGCATTTTACTTTTGATACTTTTCTGACAATACTTCTGTACTTTTACTTCAGTAAGATTCAAGTAAAAGTTCAGATTTAAAATATATTAATGATGGAAAGTAGCTTGAGTATTTGCATTTTATACTTCTACTGCACAACATTTACCTGACAGCTGGAGAGACCTTTAACATGAAGATTTGACACAATGGATAATATAACAAGCTTTTAAAATACAACACATTGTTAAAGATGAAACCAGTGGTTTCCAACCTTTTTGGCTTTTGACGTCTTACAAAAAGCAGTGTGTAGTCGGGGTCACATTTCAGATGTCTATGAGTTGTTAACAGCTCCACCAAATAGTGATTTTTCCCTCTAAACTTCTCACATGGTTTCATTTCAATAAATGTTCAAATGATCCAATATTTCAGCAAAAATCAAAGATTAGAGAAAAAGTCCAAAAACTGAAAACAGATTTGTGTATCAGAACTTTGTTTTTTCTTCTTTCCTCTCCCATTAATCATCTCACGACCCCTCAGATTTATCTGCTGACCCTTTGGAGGGCTCCTCGGTTGTCTTATTACAGTTGTTTGATCAAACTTTTGATTAATGAATTGATTAATTGGTGAATTTCTGATATATCAGGTAACAACATGTTACCTGCAGTAAGTAGAGATTATATGTGAGACGTCTTGGTGTTGATGTGTGTTCTGGTAATCAGACCTGTGTGGAAACGTGGGAAATCTGTGCCCGGCGGCTGAAGCAAACAGGTGTAAGTCGGGCTGCAGGGCAGGTGTGTTCTCCCAGGTGAGAGCAGATGCTCTGAGTAAACACACACACACACACACAGGTAAGGACTCACAGTGCACAAACATGAACATCATAATGATATAATTTAGTTCACTCTCAGTTTGTGATGAATAACAGAAATATAAAAACATTGTTGTAGAACACACATGAGATATGAAGAGATGAGATATGTATACTTTATTCAGTACCTAAAAGTAGTTATATGAATGTGTAAATATACTCGGTTACAAGTAAAAGTCCTGAATTAAAAATTAAAGTTATTCTCAGCAAAATGTGCTTAAAATATCAAAAGCAAAAGTATTAATAATGCAAAAATGTCCCTTCAGACTAGAATTTAATCAGTTAGTTGATCAAAAGAATATTAATCAATAACTATTTTGATAATTGATTAATCATTAACGTCATTTTTCAAGCAAAAACATCAAAGATTTGATGTTTCCAAGTTTCTAATGTGAGAATTTGCTTCATTTTTTGTTCTTACATGACAGTAAACAGAATATTTTGGGGTTTTGGACTGTTTATTGGCCAAAACAAGGCGAGTTTATTTCCACAGTGTTTTACAGAAAACATAAAGAGCATCAAGACAAAATCTAAAAGAAACACATATTTTAATAGAATTTAAAAGAGTTAAATGTAAAATAAGCTAAAATAAGATTACAGTGCAGCTACAGTCCAGTGTGAGATATGAAAATGTAATTTAATAAAAGGCAAACAGAAAAGTCTCTGAGAGTCACAGCAGAGCTTCTGTTCACATATGTGCAGCATAAAAACTGAACACTGTTTATTGGATCTTTTAAAACCAAATGATTAATCAATATATTAGTTTTTGATAGATTTTAATATACTGTATGTTATTGATCATTAATGTGTATGCAGTATTTTAGTGTTGCAGCTGGTTGAGTCGGAGTTCATTTCAACTACTTTATATTTTACAGTTTTATCTTTAAAATTGATAAAAAATATTTTATTGTCCCTTTAGGACATGTTTTCTTGTGCTCAGCCACACAGTATTTATCTCCAGAGTCCAGACATACTGAGCAGCATCCTTACTGTATCATTCATACATTAAAATACATTAAAAAGCCAAACATTTAACTGAAAAAAGTGGAGAAAAAACACACACATGCACACAATAAAATCAATAAAAAACTGAAAAATAATATTGCAAGTATTACACATTGTACCACAATAATACAAGTACTACAAAGTGCTGTGTGACCCTGTAAAGCTTCACCAACACATTTAACTGCTGCTGTTTAAACTGTTAATGGACGGTGGAACAAATGAGTTTTTATAATGCTTCAGTCTGAATTATAGTTATTTTTTCTAAATTGTATTATAGATTATTTGTTGAACAGATGATGTGTGTGTGAAGTTATAATCTGCAAAATATCTAAAGCTGTAACACAAATGTAGTGGAGTTTAAGGTTTAATATTTCCTACTGAAATGTAATAAAAGTATTAAAAAGTATGCATGTACCTCAAATTACAGTAAGTGCAGTACTTGTAAATGTACTTGGTGACTTTCCACTACTGTTTACCGTGACACTGAAGAGAAAAACAGTAACAGTATTGATTAAATCTCACATAAGAGTCAAATCAAATTCAAGTTTTTGCATTTGAAATGAAATTAAGTTTTTCTCTCTTTATCTCTGGTGTTGCTTGAAGGTTGTGGGAAAGAAGGAAAAGCTGTAAACCCTGGAGGTTAGACTCTGCATCAACACAAAACACCTCCGATCATCATTGATTCATGAGAGCAAAGCCTGATCAATATCTCTCTTATCACACTCATCTGTTATGGAGATAATAATGATCGTTGTTCACAGCAGGTCACAACCTCCTTTACATCAGTAATCACCCCTCTGGAAGACACACAATCACACAGAACAAGAAAACAGAAAAGAATCAAATCATTTGCAAAAACAAGTTTATTTAGAGATTTTCTCCATTGAGACTACAATGACTCATTTTAAAGGCTTTAAATGTTTCCACAGGAAAGTGTATTTGTTTTCACATTCAATCACTTTAACAAGCAATCTGAGCAAACACACAGTGTCAAACAATCATTTCACAGCACCGTGCTGCCAGCAGAGCCTTCACAAAAGGCATTAATGTCCTAAAACATCATTTCAACAGACAGACAGAAGGATACTGAGCTTTAAGACAAAGTCTCAGTTGGCTCAGCAACCGTCCACAGGAAGACATCGTCTCTACAAACCATCCTGGCTGGAAACACGAAGATTCTACAAGTAAAACTGTGCATCAACACAAACTCAGCATCTTCAATATGAAGAAAACTAAAAGTCATTTCCACTCTTTTTTTTTCAAAGAGTATGAAAAAACCCCGTCAATAAAACATTTGGAGTCCGTCTCCTACAGCAGTGATGATGGTGAACATCCATCAGGTGAGAGAGGGAGTGGAGCTTCTACCACGGCCTCCACACGGCTCTGGCTGGGCTGGGAAGCTGCTTCACTGGGCCCTGGATGTGGCTGTGGGAGGAGGGGGCCGGCGTGGGGCCGGCGTCCGGGCCGGCTCTG
>CM076446.1:36881622-36956622 GCA_038419695.1 Scomberomorus guttatus | reverse complement strand
ACAAACATAATACAGCCTACCAGCTGCAGACAAACTGAAACATCTGCTTCTCACATTAAAACATCTTGTAGAAAGGAAAACATTTTGTCTGACATCAAACCACCTCTAGAAACAAAAAGCTCGACCTGAAGGTTTCTGACAATGGTGAAGTTTTCCCGCCATGAGTGTCTCTTCTCAGACGAGTGTGTGAAGTCTTTCTGCAACGAGGACCCACCACCCACCCAACCCACCCTGCCACCCCAGGCTCCGGGGTCAGGCTGCTGCCGGAGTACCTGCCCCCCCCCTCAGCGCTCAGTCAAAGCCAGATTCATCACAACAGCTTCAGCAGCTTCAGGAATGCTTTGTTTCAGTAAGACAAAATAGATACAACAACATTTCACACAAAAACACAACAACATTTCTTGCTTTTATTAGAATAATATTCTGTTGAACAAAATGTTTCTTTCTTTCCCACCGGTGGAGGATGAACATGTGAGAATGAAGGTGGGTCAAAGTCAACTTTTTCCTTTTCTTTCCCAGCCTTTCACTCTGTTTCTTCTTCTTTTTACTGCACACTCCACCTGTTCCCGTGGGACGCACTCATTGTTCAAACAGCAATAGATGGTCAATTTAGCATGAAGGCATTGAAACCTTCTTTGTGAGTATAGAGCTGTAAAGTGTGGGAACCTGCTGTCAGAGGCAGACCCACACAGTGTCAGTTCACTTTATTAAGTCATCGCTCTCACATCACAGTTTGGCACCTGGAAACCTTGCAACCTGCAGGGGGCGCTATGCATGTTACACCTACAAGTGGTTGTTATTAATGTCATTCAGTCTGTATGTGACACCTTCTACAAATGGCAGTAAAGGGTCACATTTTGACCTGTATGTGTTCAGTCTCTCCAGGAGTTTTTTTGTGATTATTGCAGACAAAAATGCCTGATTTTGCAGCGACTTTTCTCAAAGGTTGCGAGTCTCCCTTCACTCAAAAAATGTGTTTTTCTTGCTCGTCCAGTTGAATGTTTGAGCTTCGCTGTGCAGAACGATGTGTGTGCAGAGTTTGTTTTCACATTCATCTGCCGAAGGAGGAAAGTTTCTCTGAGCTCACCAAAAATCTGATTTTAAGGCCTGTAGATACCTGCAGGATTTATGACATCACAGCGAGCCAATCGTGGTCCAGTATGCAGCTGACACAGTGTGATGTGGAAACTTGAAGCCTCCAGTGAACAAACACTGAGGATGGACTTTACAGTGAAGGAGGAGACATCTGGTGTCCAGCAGGAAAACTTTAGAAACCAACAATATTTACAGATTCTGTATATTTACATGAAGGAGCAGATGTTATTAAGAATTTTTAATGAGGTAATTTAACTTGTTTTGTGGAAAAAGACACATGAGACACAAATTATTATTCAAAGCAAAGTATTTGTATATGTCTTAAAACATGTCTGGAGGGGATCTTTAAATGTTCTAGTTGCATGGGGTCACATTTTACCCCGTATACCTGGAAATTTAAATATTGTCAGGTACGTTACCTGGTCATTTTCTCGCCTTTTATAAAAATGGAATACCCTTAAAAAAAAAAAAATAAAATATACCCAAAAATTAAGTAATCCTAAATAATATCAGAAAGAAAGAAAGACATTAACAGTAAAAATATGTAACACATTCTAAGTGAGAGGAGCTGCTACAGGTTTACATTATAAATTAAAGAGAATGAAATGAAATGTACAAAATATTGACCAGGAGTAAACAGTATGTGCAGTGTGCAATTATTATTGTCATCATCATTATTAATAATAATATATAATATTAATAACAACACAAGTTGTGTTAATGTTAGATCCAAAATCACAGATGTGCAAATATAAGATTGAGATTTTATGTCAATATGTGTAGTCTCCATGGGTGGGATAGTTCAGGTGTTACAACATAAATATATTCTTTAAAATTGGCAGATTTACGATCATACCTACATTTATTTTCTCTATAGTGTCCACAGGACTGAAATACAAAAACAAAAACAACAAAATTCAAAAGTCTTAAACAACCTAAGCTTTAAAGACTTTAAACATGACTTCAGATGTCTCATTTCCAAACTTGAGAGTTTCTCTGTGGAGAAGTTTTTTGGCGGGAGTGGCCAGAAAGGTCCAGCTGCTGCTCAGAGGAGGATAAACACTTTCTCACAGTGTCTCCATTCAGAGCTGTCAGCTGGGAAGAACTGGGAAGCGTGCGTCCCATTCTCCCTGCAGCAGCTCCTACAGCACTTTATTGCCTGTAAGTGCAGCCATATGGTAATAAGCAGCTTAACATTTCCATGTGAATATGGCAGAAAGTGAGGCTTCATTATGACACCAAACTGCTGGATATCCGACCGTTGAATCACTGTTGATCTGTTTACAAAGAGAATCTCCACTCGCTCCACAAGCGTCCACTCGGAGAGCTGGCAGAGGTATTTGAAGCATGCCGCATGCAGCCCACTTAGATTATTTTCTTCATTCATGTTGCACAACAATGCATTCCACCCTATTTATCTGCATATTCTGCAGCTCTCAGTGACATTGAAAGGAGCTGCTCCTCTCAAATATGAAAGAGAGCAAGCAGACAAACTTTTGTGCAAATGCAAATGAGCATCATGAGCTATTTATGGATCCTCAATAACTGTCATATTATACATGATACTGTGTGAACTTTATAATAGATTAAATCCTGCTTGTAGTCAGAAAGGAGCTCAGATTCTGGGACACAGAAGGAGTGATGGAAGAAGTACTCAGATCCTTTACTTCAGTAAAAGTATAGCAATGTAAAAATACTCCATTACAAGTAAAAGTCCAGCTACTACAGTAAAAGTACATAAGTATTATGAGCTTGATGGAGACGCCGTGGCTCTTGAAGCCCTGCCTGCGACTGACCAATAACTCAGTGAGTAACTGAAAAGTGTTGCTAAGAGACTCAGAAGTCCATTAGTTTCTTTAGTAAACTTAACACACAAAGGCTGACTGATGTCATCTTTTTCTGTATGACTTACTTTGTCTCTGCCGGGGAGCCTCTCAGAGTTTATCCCTGAAAACCGCCTGAAAAACTAAAAAAGTGTGTTCAAAGAGGGTGTGAAAACATTTATCATTATTATCATCATCATCATCATCATCATCGTCACTACATCCATCCAGGGATGCCACACTGAAGGACTGGGATATTGCTGATGTGTTTCATATAGGCCACTGTAGTACTAAATCTACTAGGTCTTAAGCATAACAGAAAACAATTTATTCAGTTCCATTATTCATCAGTTACAGAGTGGTACATGCTACTACTCAGACAGCAGTGGGACATTATCTAAATAAAATTAAGTCATTTGGACATGTTGGCATATAAAACAAAGTAAAATGAAACTCACCATGTAATTTGGAGCATCAGCATCAGAATCAGACGTCCAGACGCTCTCAGACATGTTGACTTCATTATTTTAGCAACAGCACAGATGTAGCTAGTTAGCAAAACTGATTTCAAAACTTAAGTCAAGTCTGATGCCTTTCACATTTCATTAGATTAAATTCACTTCAGGAAAACAATTTGAGCAAAAACTCCAAATAATCAAGATTGATCAATAAGTCAGAAAGAATCTCACAGAATAGATCACAGCCTTAATAAAAACATATATATTAGTAAAATAGTGTTTTTTGTTTGATGTGATCAGATGACATGGTACCAAATCATTATCATAACAGTAAGGGCATATAGCACAATGCAAACTGATTGGAAATGTAATATATCTTGTCTGTGCTACCAAGCAAAGCAAGAAGGAATTCACCTGTTGATTTGCTGGATGAAGACGGGTGAAAAATCAAACTTCACTGTCCAGGCAGAAATGTACCAACCCTACTGTACTAGTGTGATTGTTTGCAGTAATCACACTAATTATCAGCCTTCACCTTCAGTATTACATACACACATGATGACACTCACAGTTTAAACACGGGGATGAAATGATTGTTTTTAGAACAATCCCAAAGGTTAAAACACATTACAGCATCATAATGTAAAGCTGCTTGTTCTCTTTTACTCTGTATCTCCTGATCATCACTGTGTCTCTCACCCCTCCTCTCCCTCCCTCCCCTCCCTCATTTGGTGACCCACTAATAGATAAATGGGCAAAAAGCTAATCTCTTCATTTGCATATAATACAATTAAGACCTTTTAAAACAATGACAAATGGAGGGAACGGCGACATGTCAGTCAGCCTCGTCAGTGAGAAGGTAAAGACGGCATCAGCGAACCGTTTTAACAAAAAGTAATAAAACCTTCAAATGTAATTTTCTCGCTGCCATCTGATCACTTCTAGACTCTCAAGTCACCGACGGCCCTTTATACCCCAAAAACCTGAAGGATTTTGGGGCAGAAAGACGATTGACGAGATAGGAAACAAGAAAAATTAAACATTTCTGCAACCCTTTCTGGCTTTTTACAATTATTTGCTGTTTTGATGTAAAATAAAGTTTCACCTGTGAGGAAGCTTTGCCAGAGTGTGAAGGAAGGTGATAAGAGACAGACTCAGACTACCAAATGAAATCAAGTGTAATCAAACTTACCTTAACATACCTTAACCAGTTGCCCTGCTGTTCCAGCAGCAAATTTTAATTGCATGAAATGCTACAGACTTGTAGCATTTCCCACCTGTTCTGCATTGCCAAATTTGCCTTTACAGGCATTTTGAAATGTGCATCAAGACCTGAACAACATATACAGAGACACTGATGGAAATAAGTCCAGGACTTTATTGTTCTGCCCCTGACAAAGTCTGATGTGTTGTATTTTATTAATATATTATAATTTTTTGAATAAACTAAACCAATCTCCATGACATGCTCAACATATTAGCTTTCAAATGTTCCTCCCATAGACTTTCCATTATAAATTTTAATATTTTAAAAAATTATATAAAATAACTGGAATATGCTAGAAAGAAGAAAAGTAATAGCATAAATGTCCTTAAAGAGCTGAACATTTTGATATTTGAATGGTTTCTGTCGCTCAAAGTATGGAGGAGTAGAAAGCTTGCAAAAAATGTACGGAATAATAATGATGATAATAAATAAAGATTTGAATAACAAAAGTGTGAATGCTTTCAGCAGCACACTAAGGTTTATTGACGCATCTGTTGGTCAGTGTTACCATGGTTACAGACCGTATTGGCAGAGTGTTTTACATTAATGGTTTGTAACCAGTGAGCTCCCCCTGGTGGTCAGTGAGGTGTACAGCTGGCCTCAGGGTTCCTCTCGGTCTACAATGATCCTGTAGGATGGAGCACAGTTCATGTTAATGTGTGACAGAGACTGAGTTTTTTTAGTCAGACAGAGTGAGGAGAGAGTAGGGCTCGAAATTAACTTTTTTCCTCAGTGTCCCGAAACTGTCCCAAATTTTACTTTCAACTGTCCCACACTTAACAACCAGTGTCCCAAGTTTTTTTTTCATTCTACATAGCTTAATAAATATAGTTTCATATCTTGGCTTCAGTAACTCGCATCACTTCATTGAGTGCATCCCAATCCCAATTAAGTCTCTTAAATTGCATCCATGTTTCCCTCACTTGTTACCAGAGGCTCTGTAACAAAGGTCTGCTGTGGGATTCAAACTTCGGACGTTGCAGTTATGTGGCATGCATCTTAACCAGGAGCCTACTGGAGCACACCATATTATTTTATGCAATATTTTAATATTAATGCCTCTGTCAGTGTCAGTTGTCACTCTGCTGCTGCTTAGATGTCACGAAAAAGTGAAAAACAAACTAGTTTGTACATAAATGTGAAAACATGTAGCCAATTTTTTAAAAATTTTATTTTTATATATTAAGTAGCCTACATGTTACATGTTTATGTTTGCTCAGTTATGTATAAAACTGTATTTACGCAATTATGTTTACATACACAAATTCACTCTTACAATAATAAAACAGGATTTGTTTTTCATTATTGTAGCTGATTATTAAAAATGGCTATAAAAGTAATTATTAGTAAAGAGTGTATTTTTGTTCCTTTTATTTCAAGATGGACAAAATCATAACCTCCTTGGCAGAAGTAATTACATAAAATGAATGAACCACAGGCTGCCACTGCAGCGCCACTAGGAGGATCCCAGCCTTGCTGAGTTTCTGTGACGTGGGGCCTGTTTCAGAAAGCAGAGTTTCATATGTATATATATATATATATGTGTGTGTGTGTGTGTGTGTGTGTGTGTGTGTGTGTATATATATATATATATATATGTATATATGTATGTATATGCAGGAGCCAAATGTGTTCAGTTCAGTTATAATCCAGGTGTCCATGCAACCCAAAAACCTGACCTAAAATAATTAACATTCATAAATTCTAAGTTCTTTGTTGTACAACATTTCATAAATCTCACTGAAAAAGTCAAGATTATAGTTCAAATTAAAGGTTACAACATTACAAGAACATGTAGAGCTCATGAATCTAATTAGGAAATGTTAAAATTATAATTCAAATTAAATACACCCTTTAGTCAAGGCTATACAACAATAAATAATATAATCAATTATTTAAACACAAAAAGATTTAACCAAAATACATACAGGGCAAAAATCAAAAGCCCTGAAAAAGATTCAATACATAAAATATACAATTTAACATTCAACTCTACTTAACTGCTTAATTTGGCAGTTTTCCTATGGAAATTCTGCACTGCGGTCTACTGTGAAGCTAATGGAGCTAACAGAGCTAGCGCCAGCAAGTCATGCCAACCGGGAGCTAGCGGGAGCTGTTTAGTGACGGTACTGATACAATAGTAACATAATACACGTAACTTACCGCTGACTTTTGACTTAAGAAAGAATCTGCTGAGCAAACTGTCAGTCATGTGGAAACCATGTTGGGTTTAGAAACTGCATTTGCCACTAGTGAGGGATCAGGTTGGTACTAAATAACATGAGAAAGTTTCTCTAACAGGAGGAGACTCTCCCTCCTACTGAGGACACAGAGACACTGAACCAGACCAACCTGACCTAAACCCAAACCCAGGATACAGAGGCTCAGTGAATGTGGTGTTGAAGGTGTGGAGGTGGATCAGTGTGTCAGAGGAGACTCTGTAGAAGGACAGAGTGCCAGCAGGACAGTCCACATACACTGCTACTCTGCCAGAGACAGAGGAGGAGGAGGAGGAGGAGAAGGAGGAGGAGGAGGAGGGGGAGATGAATGTTGTTCTGTTATTGTGCCAGACATAGTAACCACTTTCAGCGCACCTCAGACTCCAGGACTGATCATTCCTTCCAAACCCACAGTCATAACTGTCTCCTCTCCTTCCGATTCCTCTGTAAGTCACTGATATAAAAACTCCTCCTCTCCACTCGACCTCCCAGTAACAGTGACCAGTCAGACCATTTCTACACAGCAGCTGAGGCCAGTAATCAAATCTGTCTGGATGATCAGGATATGACTGATCCTCCTCCACATGTGTCACCTTCATGTTGTTGTCAGACAGTTTGAGTTTTGTGTTTACTGTGTTTGGATCCAGTGTGAGTTCACAGAAATCTGATGGAGAGAACGAGACACAATACAGCTGCAGTTATTGATCTATCATCTGTTTGATGATGACATCATCTTCAGCCTCAGTAGGATGTGAATGAGTGATGTCAAAGTTTGAAGTTTGCTTTGTTTTCATGAATGAAATGAAAAACACACTTACACTTCCTCAGACCTGGTGTCAACCATCGGACTCCAGCAGGCTGCAGCCTGAAAGGAGGAGGGGGGTCAGAGCAGCACGTTCTCTTTCAGCATGTAAACATGGACGTTACATCGCTCTAGTCTACTGTTTTATTATTCTCTTCAAATGTGGGCTTGGCCTTTGATAGACTTTTATCCAATCTGAATCCAGTATCCCAATCCTTCTGAAACCCTGATTGAATCTAATCAGGTTTAACTTTCAACATTTACAGGAAACTTCAGTTAGAAAGAAGAAAAACTCAAAGATTCAGTTGAGATCTGTGATTGGCTCAGAGAAAATGTTTCCAGCTCTTCCTCCTCTGTCAGACATTGTCTCTCTATACCTGAGAGTGTCCACCTGTCTCTCCATACCTGAGAGTGTTCAGTCTCCATTGTGGATCCTCCAGGCCAGCAGACAGCAGCTTCTCTCCTGAGTCTCCTGGATGATTGTAGCTCAGGTCCAGCTCTCTCAGATGGGAGGGGTTGGAGCTCAAAGCTGAGGCCAGAGAAGCACAGCCTTCCTTTGTGATCAGACATCCTGACAGGCTGCAAACACACAAAACAACACACACGTCAGACAGTCTGAGAGTCCTGCTGTGTGCATTCAGATACAACAACAAACTGTCTCCAAACCAACTAACTATCTAAAAGATGAACTGAATCAGGAGCTCCAGAAAGTTGAACATCCAGCCAGATGGGAAAAGTCAGCAGCTGAGGGATGATTCAGCAGCATGTTTTTACCTCATCATTCAACATATAAATGTTAAAAAATATTAAAATGTGTTTATGAAGAGTGAAGCTTTTGCCAAAAGGATAGAGAAAAGAATAGAAGACATACAGAAGACTCTGTAACAAAGAAAAGAATAAAGACGTAACTTTAGTTGTGCTGTAGGCACTTTTCAGGTTTGGTATGTTGAATTTAAACTACACAAAAGGAGCCTCCTGCCATAAAATGTGACTTCACAGTGGTTCATAAAAGTATCCACCAGACAGAAGCCACAGGTCTGCTCTTTAGCCTGAAACTGGTGCTTGAAGAACCCCCTGTGAATACCTGGCTGCCCAGGTACAACAGTTTTTAGAGACATTTAGAGAAATCTATAAAATCATCTGTGGTATTAAATAATTTAACAACAAAAGCAAATGCAAAAGAAAACAATAAAAATCTGCATGGAAAGTAATTCTCTACTGCTGAAGTTTATTAAAAACTGGTTTCAGAAATCATATTAGCAGGGACAATCCTGCACAGGTTTAATGTTCATCCTCTAATATTCAGATTTTAAATGGTCATCTGATGAACAGGTGGATGAATCCTGACCTGAGAGTTTCCAGTGTGCAGTGTGGACTCTCCAGTCCAGCAGACAGTAGCTTCACTCCTGAATCCTGCAGGTTGTTGTTACTCAGGTCCAGCTCTCTCAGACTAGAGGACTGGGAGCTGAGTACTGAGGACAGAGCTGCACAGCTTTTCTCTGAGAGGTTACAGCCACTCAGTCTGAGAGGAAATGAAAAGGAAAAAAAAACAGTCACACAACGTCATTGTGTGAGAGCTGCACAGCAGCTATACTTTATTCTTTCTTTATTTCACTGTTTTTTGGCATCTATTTACTTCTTTCTTCTGTTTGTCCAAAAAACTTTAAATGTCAAAACGCTGTATGCTTGTATTGTTATTTATTGTAACATGTTACAGTGATTTTATATAATTTTTTAAAGTATTAAAATTAATAATGGCTGTCTATGGGAGGAATTGTCAAACTGAGTTGGAACGTTTGTTACCTTGAGACTCAACTGCTTGGACATCCCTTATCCTACAGACCATATTCAAACTTTAAAACATTCACAAAACTTTGAATTTTTAGTTATCAGATTGTGTTGTGATACCTTTTGTACTTTTGGAGCAATTTAAGAATAAAGTGAGGGCTTTTACAGCAGTTTTACCAGTGTGTCATGTGATCAGGTTGAGTGCAGAGCAGTTATTTTCTGACCAGAAAGAAATTCTTCACGTCTCACTCCCACATTTTTAACTTCTCAAGCACATATTATACTTTAAAATGTTGCCACAAGCCTCCCATCCCTCACAATGTAAATACATTTCCCATAGGACTTATAGTTTTTGAGATCTAAAACTTAATCGATAGGGAGTCACTGTCATGCTCTCATTGACTGCAGTACAATCTTCAGGCTGTGTGTCTCCTCTCATTTCCGTTTCTTAAACTTACAGATTCTCTCTTCCTTCAGACACTTTGTACATGTTACACATCCTCATGCTCTGCAAGATCTCCTGCCACTAATGATGTACAAATTTCTGACCTAGAAGCTTTGTTTTAAGCAAATCAATTTTTTCCTCAACAATATGTGAATTTGTTTTGTCGGTGTTTCAGGGATCCTCCACTGGCTCTATGGTAAAGTCCCGGTAATGGTCAGCTTCCCTGTTAAATTACAAGGTTCAGGGTTCAATATCAAATCATGGCAGTGCTCCTCATAATATTGCTCTTATGAACAAAATGACTTCAGATGTTTATCATGTACCATTCAATGTGACTCCAGTGCTCTTTAATATTATTATTCAATATTTAGATTGACCTGCATGTTAACAGTAATCTTTTATCATTAGGTAACAGTTTATCTGAATTGTCCAGTGTGAAAAAAAAAAACAAAACAGTACACAGGTGCCACCAATCTGCTGACTGAGACTACAAAACACAGTCCTTGTGATAGGACCCGTCTCCCTCTCTTTTTTTCTCTGTTTTTAACTGTTAGTGACAGCAAACCTTCCAGAGGACCCATTATGCTCATTTCCAGCTCTATATTTTTATTCTGGGACTCCACTAAAGCAGCTTTGCATGATTACCAGTTGAAAAAACTCCTTATTTATCTTATACTGGCCCTTTATGCAGCCCCTCAGTTCAGCCTCTGTCTCAAACAGGCTGTTTTAGCTCCTGTCTCTTTAAGGCCCCCCTCCCGGTGAATCCGCTCTGTTCTGATTGGTCAGCTCTCCGGAAGCTCAAACAAATACATACAAAAACAACATAACATACTGGCATGCACAAACACATACACAAAACTTTTTGTCTGGATAAATTACAACCCTTATTAATATAGTTGCTTTCTGTGTTTATTGTGTACCATCATGCTGTGCGACTCCTGCTCCCCTGATTATTATAAGAATGTCAGAGCTACAAACCTAATTTTCTATGCAATTAAAAGTCTAAATATGAAAATCTGATGTTGCATAATGTTGACTGTGTGACATGTTGGCTCAGTGTATAGCATGGCTGTCTTACAAACATGAGATCCCACCTGCAGGCATCATTAGTCTTGGTAGATTTTCAATAGTATTCAGTTTCCATTAAAACATGATATTTCTGAAATTCTGTTGTCTTTAATAAAACTTGGTACACAAGCTCTCCATGAGAATGTACACGACATATTGAAGCATGGCACCGGTAGCCCCACCTTGTGGCCATTAGTAAAACACCACCATAGTATAAATTAACTGCCGTATCTCTTTAATGTAATATTCCATGGTAACCAAATTCAGCAAAGTTGTATACATGGGGATGCTGAACAAGTCTGTAGCATTTGATACAGTTTCACCTGTAGGTGGCACTAAAGATTTCAAGGCTATGGAGCAGCAGCTTGCAGCAGCTAACAGCTTCAAGCTCTCATGCATTTTCTTTAGGAAATGCATTCTAGTTTATTTTTGTCTTGTTGAAAAGATAGTACAGTATTCAAATAATGATGAATAAATCTAACTAACTGTGTACTTACAAGGCTTTGTTGGAGGCTTTGACCACTGGCAGCAGCCTCAGAAGAGTCTCTTCTGAAGTAGAGTATTTATTCAAGTCAAACACATCCAGATCTTTTTCTGATGACAGTAAGATGAAGACCATAGCTGACCACTGAGCAGGAGACAGTTTATCTGTGGAGAGACTTCCTGAACTCAGGGACTGTTGGATCTCCTCCACTAGAGAACGATCCTTCAGTTCATTCAGACAGTGGAACAGATTGATGCTTCTCTCTGCAGACAGATTTTCACTGATCTTCTTCTTGATGTACTTGACTGTTTCCTGATTGGTCTGTGAGCTACTTCCTGTCTGTGTCAGCAGGCCTCGTAGGAGACTCTGATTGGTCCCCAGTGAAAGACCCAAGAGGAATCGGAGGAACAAGTCCAGGTGTCCATTTGGACTCTTTAAGGCCTTGTCCACAGCACTCTGGTAGAGATGTGTCATTGCAGGTTCTTGTTCAGTTTCAGACTTCTGGGATGTTGTTTGTTCTTCTGACAGCAGATTGACTCCAGAGTTGATGAATGTCAGATGGACATGAAGAGCAGCCAGAAACTCCTGAACGGTCAGATGGACGAAGCAGAACACCATGTCCTGGTACAGCCCTCTCTCCTCTTTAAAGACCTGTGTGAACACTCCTGAGTACACTGAGGCTGCTCTGATATCGATGCCGCACTCTGTCAGGTCTGATTCATAGAAGATCAGGTTGCCTTTCTGCAGCTGCTCAAAAGCCAGTTCTCCCAGAGACTCAATCATCTTCCTGCTCTCTGGACTCCAGTGTGGATCTGTCTCAGCTCCTCCATCATACTTGACGTTCCTCAGTTTGGACTGAACCACCAGGAAGTGGATGTACATCTCAGTCAGGGTCTTGGGAAGCTCTCCTTCCTCTCTGCTTTTCAACACATCCTGCAGAACTGTAGCAGTGATCCAGCAGAAGACTGGGATGTGGCACATGATGTGGAGGCTTTGTGATGTCTTGATGTGGGAGATGATGGTGCTGGCCTGCTTCTTATCTCTGAATCTCTTCCTGAAGTACTCCTCCTTCTGTGGGTCAGTGAACCCTCTGACCTCTGTCACCATGTCAACACACTTAGGAGGGATCTGATTGGCTGCTGCAGGTCGTGTGGTTATCCAGAGGCGAGCAGAGGGAAGCAGTTTCCCCCTGATGAGGTTTGTCAGCAGCACATCCACTGAGGTGGACTCTGTAACATCAGTCAGGATCTCATTGTTGTGGAAGTCCAGAGGAAGTCGACACTCATCCAGACCGTCAAAGATGAACACAACCTGGAAGTCTTCAAACCTGCAGATTCCTGCTTCTTTGGTTTCAGTAAAGAAGTGATGAACAAGTTCCACCAAGCTGTACTTTTTCTCTTTCAGCACATTCAGCTCTCTGAAAGTGAATGGAAATGTGAACTGTATGTCCTGGTTGGCTTTGTCTTCAGCCCAGTCCAGAGTGAACTTCTGTGTTAAGACTGTTTTCCCAATGCCAGCCACTCCCTTTGTCATCACTGTTCTGATTGGTTCATCTCTTCCAGGTGAGGCTTTAAAGATGTCTTCATGTCTGATTGTTGTTTCTGGTCTGACTGGTTTCCTGGATGCTGTTTCAATCTGTCTGACCTCATGTTCATCATTGACCTCTGCAGTCCCTCCCTCTGTGATGTAGAGCTCTGTGTAGATCTGATTCAGAAGGGTTGGGTTTCCTGCTTTAGCGATCCCCTCAAACACACACTGGAACTTCTTCTTCAGGTTAGATTTGAGTTTAGACTGACAACCTGCAGGACTTCCTGAATGAATACACAATAAATAAGATCATTTATCGATTCATAAAGTAAATCTGGCAGTTTAATTCCCATAAAGAATGCATATATGAACATATTTTCCTCCATCTCATCTTGAGGCATCAGTAAATGTCTAATTTATCCTCTTACTGCTCTGCAGACAGTCAGCCAGCTGCTCCTGCTTCATTCTCCTCAGGAAGTGCAGTGTGATCTTCAGAAATGCGTCTCTGCTGCTCCTCCTCTGCTCTTCCTCCTCACCGTCCAACACCTCCTCATCCTCCCTCTGACTCTCGAAGCATTCTGGGTAATCTTGACTCAGAACCTTCTGCATCTTCTTCAGCTCGTTCTTCACAAAAGTGATGATGTTCTCCTCTAGCAGCTGGAACAGAATACTATATGAATGACACAATCAAACTAACATCATGAAGCAAACATCAGATCCATGTTGGACAGACTGACAATCCACTGGTCTACAAAGTGCAGCATGGAGATGATTGTGAACACAATAGATGTAAAAGTAGTTGTTGTACATGTACAGACCATAAATATGGAGTCCAGGTGTGTTTGATGCTGCTGGGCAGACGGTCCACTGGGAACCTCTGAGCTCTCCTGGTCCACTCTGTGGAGGAATCATGAAGAATGAGCTCACATTATGTCTGTCCACACAGAGACAAACACAAGCTAAAGCTCCATCAAGTGATATTTGGATGTGAACAGAGAATCAGATGACTCCCTGTAGTGGTAAAGCTTTACTGCTCCTGCTGATCCCACTGAGAATCAACAGCTCAGTCTGTTTGTAGCTTTCAGCTCAGGGTTTTACTTCATCAGTCAGTTTGGTTTAGTCCCAACAGCTCTCACCAGCCTTCCATAAAGCTCTCCCTCCCTCACTGTACACTGATGCTGATGTGCCCTGGAGCAAGGCAGCTAGAGCTAGTGAGTGGTTGTATCAGAGTACTGCTGAAAAAGTGCGATGCTCAGTGAACGTCATCTGACTGTAAAGGTTTAAATCTTATATCTCAGTCTAACAACATCAAATAATTTAATTTTGCTTTCAATATCAGTTTTAAATCCTTACCTTTGATTAACAGGGTGATGCCTTTCCCTTGAAGTAAAAGGATGTTTTTCAGTCTGGTCACTCTGTTTTTCCAGCTTCCTCCTAATAAACACAGGATAGATTCCACACTGTGCCCAGATGACACTAAAACATGTACTGCTAATATATTTGATAACAAATTTTTAAAATTGCATGAAACAATGTAAAAACAGACACACATTAGACTGTCTGGCCATTTTCAGTGGGATTTCTACCATCCAAATTGGAATAAACTGGAATACACTGACGTATGATTGTCAAACCTTACAGACTTGACTATGTACTTCCTAACAGCAGCAACATTAAAAAATTTCTGATTTCTCAGACTCTTTTTGATGGATCATGTATGAGTAAATACCTCGTGCAAAGCAGCATTGCTGGTCATGACGGCTGAGCTTAGCTTAGCTCCAATTTCAGGAATAACCTAATCTAAGATCCAAATTAGATTGCAAATGAATCAGGATTATCAATCCAAGTATCTTGATTATATAGCAAGAGAACTTTTCTGGCCATTTGACTTTGTTTTGTGCCTCAACACGCTACTACAGATACCAGAGCGAAGTAATGCCCCAGGGACACCTCCCTGGGTGACCAGTAGGCTTGCCGTGGTAGTCAGTGGTACCGGTGTTACACATTGTTCAGACATACACTGATTACATTACTTACATAGTATTACATAGAGTCTCAGCACAGAGTAACAGACTTGAGACGTCTGCCGGGGGGGCAGACATCCTCCTGCTCTCTGCTGTAAACAAACGTAACGCTAGCTGTTAGCGAGCAGCTGCTCTCATGTCTCCTCGGGTCTCTGTGTTTGTTTTCGGCAGAAACTCTCCCGCTCTCTGCCTGCTCAGCCTGCTCTCAGTGTGTGTCTCTCCAGGTGTCAGGTGGGTTGCTCCGGTTCTGGTTCTAAGCGGCAGTCGTCCTCTGGCTCGTCCCTGCGTCGGGGAACAGCACGCAGCACTGTATTCTCGTCTGGCCAACTTGGAACTAACCGGCTCCTCTGATAACTCGCATAGGCCTACGGCTATGTGCACTGCTGGAATCGGAACCAGCTAGTCAGCCGTGGTGAAAGGAGGAAGACCGATCTCTTTCCAACTGTTCAACCCAGCAGAGGCGGATGATTCCCTTCCATTAGTGAACTGATTTGGACCACTTAACAGTCTCACAGAACACCCAGGTGACTCCTCTTCAGTTTTAAGATACCTATGTATCTGACCACCAAACTATTGCTTTCACGCAACCACCTCAGACAGTGGACTGAAATGTCTACTCTCAGGTTTACACTACAGCTATGTAAAACTGATGACTTAGTTAAGCACTGGAATAAAAATTATGCTTCCATTCTCGATTCTGTTGCACCTCTTAAACCTCAAACGCAAACCAAATGCATGTCCATGGCTTAATGAGCACACTCACACCCTAAAAAGACAGTGTTGTGAAGCCGAGCGAAAGTTAAAATCTGACAAATTAAAGTAATCTCTTGACAATCTCAAAAATCTAATATATTCATATCAAGATGACTTTGGCAAATTTACCTCTGGTAACACAGTCTGTACTCTCATCTGTCAAGTCCACATCATGTCCCTGATCCTTGTCTGTCAAGTTTTTGTCTAACATTTAGTCTAAGTTTGTCCACATTTTGTGCAAGGCTGTTAATCACTATCATAGCTAACATTGGCCAACATTGGAAAATGTTGTGGATTATACCGATCATCCTACAGATTATCTGCACTATCACCTACTCCCAGGAAAATTTCTCTTTCTCTGGGGCTCTGTCTCTCACAGCCTAAAACCATTGGATGTAATCCCAGCTGACATCCTTCACAGGCTGAGGAAACAGGGAAGGCGAGGTGGGATGCACACCAGGCTGCAGAGGTGTCCCTGCAATCCCCCCCTTCCCTCGGTTGTGATGGTTAATGTACAATCTCTCTGAAACAAGATGGACACCCTACATGCCAGGTGCCAAGTGGAGAAAGCCTTCTGGGAGGCTTGCAACATTGCCCTGACCGAGACCTGGCTGAATGACTCTGTTCTTGATGAAGAGGTTAGCCTGGATGACTTCACCATCATCAGAGCGGACAGAACGAGGGAATCTGGTAAGGAGAGCGGCGGTGGGGTCTGTAATTACATCAATCAACTTTGCAACAACATCAACATCCATGATAGGGTCTGCTTACTGGACATAGAAATGTCCACTGTGGTCATCAGCTGTGTGTACATCCCGTCTGGTGTAAACAACAAAACTGCAACAACTGGCCATGCTATTCTAGGGAAATACCCAGATGCTCCAGTGTTCATTAAGGGGGATTTTAACACCTGCAGGCTGGACAGTGTTCTCCCGTCCTTTAAACAGTATGTCGATATCCCTACAAGGAAAGAAAGTGTTTTTGGACTTGTGTTAAGGGAACAGATAGAATGCTTACACAGCTTGTGTGCTAGTAGTAGGAGTATTTTTGATGGAATGCGATGGATCTGAATGCGAGAGTTGAGATTATCACGGATTACATCAAATTTTGCATGTCGACCTAATCCCAGCCAAAACTGTTAAAAATTCCCCCAACTCCAGACCATAGATGACTCCTCACATAAAACTTAGGCTTAAGCACTCCTACACCCTCTGACCCCACCTCGTTCACTAGAGACCTCAACAATTTCTATGCCAGGTTTGACACTCTCAACTGCTCCACTGAGTGTGAAAGATTGCTAGGGAGCCTACCCACCCCTGATCAGTCACACTCTGTCCATTTCACAACAGTGGATGTCTACCATCAGCTCATGAGATGTAAAGCAGTCAAGACCCCCAGCCCAATAAACTCACCACTCCTCATTGACCCACTTCCATCAAAGGCCAGCCAGCGGAGATTGTGGAGACCTTTAAGTACCTCAGCATCATCATGGACAACAAACTGAGCTTTGATCACCACACCGTAGACATCCATAAATGCTGTCAACAAAGACTCTCTGCCATCCGCAAACTTAGGGCACTCTCAGCTCCTTCTGTACTGAAGTATTATTTAACCCATCCTCCTGCTCTGGCCGCAGATACAGACAAAGCAGATTTCCTCTATAGAGGACCGCCTCCCACACAGTGGATATAACAACAATAATAATAACAATAATAATATATAATAATAATTTCTCTTTGTGTTTTTGGTTTTGGAAAGCTGATAAAAAAGACAGAGACCCCCATAATTCTCTGGATGTTGAGTATTGCTGGAACTGTAATCCAATATACACCTCTTCAGATATGAGAATATAAATGTAGGCTTAAAAAATTACATTTTAAGTTTTAGTTACAGTTTACCTTTTGGCAGCAGGAGGTTTTTCTTTAAAATGAATGATTCGACCAACTGACCGGTCGCTCTTTAAGGACACACAGCTGGGTTCTGGTCCAGATACAGGTCCAGGTCCAGGTGCAGCAGAGTCTGGTCTCTGATGGATCCTGATAGAAAAGAAACAGTTTAGTTTTATTAAAGCTCATGTATTCAGTAAACTTTTTCAAAATATGTAATTTTAACTGTTTTCATATAAACAACAAGAAACTGAAATCTAATTTCAGACATTATCGATCAACTTACTTAGATCAGAAATATCAATGAATTGTTTGACTCTCAAATAATTCAACTAAGAACTATTTATCCTGATTTAGATTTTAGCTCATAATGTCGAATTGCCCAATTTTAATACTGAGAACAACTTACTTTTCATCAGATGAATGCTGTCATTTAAAATCAGCTAAAAAATGCTCCACTGAGTGTGAGAGATTGCTTGGGAGCCTACCCACCCCGGAGCATTTACACTCTGTCCCTTTCACAGAAGTGGACATCCACCATCAGCTCATGAGATGTAAAGCTGGCAAGACCCCCAGCCCAGATGGGATCACAGAAAGACTGCTAAAGAGCTGTGCCTTGGAGCTCTCCCCTGTTCTCCGTTCTATCTTCAGTGAGTCGCTCCAGACTGCAACTGTCCCCACCCTCTGGAAAACATCTACCATCATCCCTGACCCCAAAAACCTCACCCCTCTGTACTGAATCACTACAGACCAGCAGTGCTCAACTCCATCATTGCAAAATGCTTTGAGAAACTGGTACTGAATGCCATCCACCCAGTTGTTAGCCCACAGTTGGATTCCTACCAGTTCGCTTACAAGGTCAAAAGAGGGACAGAGGGTGTGGTGGCATGCCGCCTCACACTCTCCTCCAACACCTGGATTCCCCTGGCCACTATGCCAGGATCCTCTTCATAGATTTTAGCTCCACCTTTAACACCATTCAACGGCATCTGATGATCAGCAAACTCCATCATCTCCACGTTCTGCCTCTCCTCATCCGTTGGATTCACAGTTTCCTCAGTGACAGACCCCAGGCAGTCAGGGTGGGTACCACTACATCCCCCATTATAACCGTCAACACTGGAGCCCCCCGAGACTGTGTTCTGAGTCCCTTTCTATACACACTCTACACCAATGACTGTCTTAGCCCCTCCTCCATTACAAAGTACTTTAAAAAATCTGATGACACAGCCGTACTTGCCCTCCTCACAGACAGGGACTCAGTCACAGCCTACCAACAATGAATTGCCCATTTCACCTAGTGGTGACAGACTGAGCACACTGAAACAGACTTGTGTTGTTGTTATGTTCATGTTTGTTTATACCCTGTTTTGAGTGTGCAGACTGTGAAAACAGATTTCCTCTATAGAGGACCGCCTCCCACACAGTGGATATTATCATCATCATAATATTAATAATAATAACAACAACAACAACAACAACAACAACAACAACAATAATAATAATAATAAGCTAAATGTTAGCAGCTTACATTAGAACAGACAAACACATCCGTTACTTACACTTTCTCTTTGTGTTTTTGGTTTTGGAAAGCTGATAAAAAAGACAGAGACCCCCATAATTCTCTGGATGTTGAGTATTGCTGGAACTGTAATCCAATATACACCTCTTCAGATATGAGAATATAAATGTAGGCTTAAAAAATTCATGTTGAAATGTTGAAATACATGTTGAAAAGAGATGTATTTGATAAAACCTTTAATAAAAACATTTAAAACTGAGTCAGTTACATTTTAAGTTTTAGTTACAGTTTACCTTTTGGCAGCAGGAGGTTTTTCTTTAAAATGAATGATGAGATCAACTGACTGGTCGCTCTTTAAGGACACACAGCTGGGTTCTGGTCCAGATACAGGTCCAGGTCCAGGTCCAGGTGCAGCAGAGTCTGGTCTCTGATGGATCCTGATAGAAAAGAAACAGTTTAGTTTTATTAAAGCTCATGTATTCAGTAAAATCCTTCCTGGATAAAATTTTTTTTCAAAAAATGTAATTTTAACTGTTTTAATATAAACAACAAACTGAAATCATCTAATTTCAGACATTATCGATCAACTTACTTAGATCAGAAATATCAATGAATTGTTTGACTCTCAAATAATTCAACTAAGAACTATTTATCCTGATTTAGATTTTAGCTCATATTGTCCAATAACAATACTGAGAATTAATACAGAGAACTTACTTTTCATCAAATGAATGCTGTTGTTTAAAATCAGTTAAAACATGCTGTGACTGGTCACTCTTGAGGGACACACAGCTGGGTCCAGGTTCAGGTCCAGGTCCAGCAGCTTTGGTCTGGCTGTCATGTTCCCCACACAGAGAGCTTTTAGAGGGAGGGGCTCCCTCCTCTCTGTCCTCACACTGATTCATGCTGCTGAAGTCACATCCACATCAGTCACACACACTTTCTACCTTCATCTGGAGAGGAAACACAAATCATCCTTTACATCATTTCTCCTGTCAAATCCTAAATATCAGCTGCTCCTCCTGTGATTGGCTGTTATTTTCTGTTATATATCAGTGTGAATGCAGCCAGACAGCAGTGTGAGGCAGAGAAAGCTGCCATCAGCTGCTGTACTTCTACTATCAGTCCACTAGATGGCGTCATGAAGCTGCAGTGAAGTGAAGAGCAGCACACATGATGCATGGAGGAGGATTTACATTCACTGACTCACACTGACTGGATTTAATATTCAGTCAATTCAACACCAATAAACTACATTTAAAAAGTTTCAGTTGATTTCATGATTATGAATGATCCTCCATTTTAACAAAGAAGTCAGAGTGGGCGGGATGCAAAAGCAGATCAGCTGTTACAAAGCATAATATAACATAAATAGACGCCACATGTTAAACTCCTCACACTAGTTGATATCTAACAAATGTCATTTGGTCTGAAATGCAGTTAGCTGTGTAAGTGACACTATTATTTTACAGACTGTTTTAAATGTGGTGATGGCAGCCTGATACTGTCAGTCTCACTCTGATCTTTTCCTGCCTCTTCGGACACTCTGATGATGAACACTGAGCAGGTTTTTATTTGATCTGTTATTTAATCTGTCAGCAGGGACTCTGACACCCTGCAATAAATGGTGGAAATGGCGCTATGTAAATAAAATGTCATCAGTAAGTGGTGGGACACAATAATAACAACACCGTGTTCAACTACTGACTATCAACTCACTTCAAATGATACTGCACACACACAGACTCCTCAAATATCGACAGAAAAAGTCGGTTGGTGGTGACATTACCTTCAGCTGGATGTCTGGATGTAGAAATCTGCGTCACGACAGTCAGAGAAAGTGAAACTAAAGTTGATCAGTGCTGTCGTGATGTTTTCCAGCCTATCTACACATCAGAGAGGCGTCATCCACTGCTCTGGGCCACACAGACTGCGCACACGCGCATGCGCTGCTCACGCAGGCCGTGTGGCCCAGGCGTTCGATTGCGTGTCTACGTCGCTTTGTACGTAAACTGGGACTTTATGGTGCATTCATGTGCACCTCGCAAACTCTGAAATCTGTAGTTGAATGGCCACGAAGGTTGTTTAAAACGGGAAAGTTTCTATTTTTTTCTTTTTCTACTTTGTTGAAATACATACATCTGTCATTAATTTCTTGTTCTTTCACTGCAGAATTATAACAATTAGATGGTAAATCATAACAATATCCCATTCAGTTCTACACAGGCAGATTTAAAATAAATAAATAAATAGTTTTCAGCAAACTCCAGTAAATTCAGTCAGGCTGGAGTCTGATGAGATCCCCTCATCTCTCTCTCTCTTTCTCTCTCTCACTTTTTCTTTCTCTCTGCAGAATTTGGTTTCATTTCACCATTTCTACTCCAACTATTGTTAAGAAGTTTGAATTCATATGACACACAAACAGAATACTTTTTCTGTAAAAATATTTTGTTGTTTTCTGTGGGAATAGAGCAGTCCATTCAGACTGTAGATGTACAAGATAGCCTATCCTTAAACCTTTAAAATATTGGTAGTTAGGTTTATGCATAAGGTACATTGTACAGTTTTGAAATTGTTTGACAAAATGATTAAGTTTAGGCAAGTAATAGTAATATAAATAAGTAATATTGGCCACTTTAGGAATGAGAATTGGCTCACTAAAATCATGACTTTAATGTCCTCATTAAACCTGATGCCATCTCTCTGATCTGCCTTTTTAAATATGAGTGATTGAAGAAATATTGTATTGCTCAATCACATTCATGAATGTATTTAGTTTCTTTGGATTGCAGTTTTATGAAAATTGTCAACATGTTCCATGCTAGCCCCCCAAAATGGACCATTTGGCCATTTTGATTAGGGACCCACATGTCACTGTTTTGTTTTGTTTTGTTTTGTTTTGTTTTTTTTTAATAGGCAATGTTTGACTACATTCTTCAAAGAGTAATTCATTAGTTTGTTATGGTAATTTTTGGAGAACTTTTTTAATTTTCTTGCTCAGAAACAACAGATAACGTTTATAAAGGACTTCATTTTCCTTCTGGCCTTTGTAAAACACAAAAGAAAAATCGTGAACTAATGTAACCGTAGCACTCAGGAATACAAAGGTGTACTTGTTCCACACAGATGGCTGGATTAGTAAAATGGTCTTTGAACATATTTTCTATCAGTGATAAAATACTACTGTTATTAATAAACAGCGTCTCTCTCTCCTCGCCTCTGTGGTGCTGAAAACAGCAGTGGCTACTTTTCAACTGTTTTCCTATTCTTATTGTTCATCTTCTTATTAAGAAAAATGATGAATAAAAGCTAAATCAAGTGCTTTATAAATGTTGTATCTGCCATTTCTGACCATGAAAACTATTTATGTTTTTCTTTTTTTTTTCATGTTAGTGGCCCCGGACCCTCACCTGATGCCATATCTGGATGATCCGGCCCTGGGACAGAGAGCCAGCAGGACAGTCCACATGAGCTCCCTTTTCAGCTATAAAAATGTTTTAAAATAAAACTGTATCATTCAATAAATAAACAAAGGAAGAAAAAAGGAGCCTCTTCATTAAATAGTGTTATTATCATTATTTCCAGCATGAGCCTTATTTAACAACTGAAATGACAGTTTTTCAAATGCTGCTGTTCATCGAACCAACACAGATAATATGTTGAGTATATTATAATTATATATATTTAAGCAGAAGACAGAACATAAAAGTGTCCTCCTTACATTTAGTCTTGATTTAGCTTTATAAAGTTTAGCAGGTGAAGCATTATTTAGATTTCTACTGATTCAGACGTGCAGAGAGTCAAACTGCGCCCCCTACAGGTCAGAAGGAAGCACTGACATATGAATTCCAACAAAGAAGAAAAATGTGTTTAGTTGAACTCATCCAGATTGAATTGTTGGAGTTTGTTTGTGTGTCAGCTGCAGGCAGCAGCAGCGTGAGGACAGACAGCAGGATGAAGACGCTCAGCAGCCGACGACTCATCATGTTTCAGCCCGACTGAAGAATCAAACACAACAGCAACACGTGATCAGAGGATTTTAAACTTCACCGCAGCATCAGTCTTTCATTTCAAACTAGTTTTAAAATCTGGTTTATCTTCTACTTCAAGCTCCTGAAATCAAACAAACTCAAATCTTAGAAACCAAACGAAGAGCTGTTTTATTATTTTTATTTTCTACTTTTCTATTATTCAGCCCTTTGATTTATTTAACTCTTATAATTTGAAATCACTGTCTCCTTGGGTTTTATTGTATGTAAAGCACTTTGTAAACACTGTTTTAAGAAAGGTGCCATACAAATATATTTGACAAAACACAATAAGTTTTATTTGAAGAACTTCTTTTCTAAAATGTTCAGGACTCTAAAATCAGACACACGTCTATTTCTGATAATAAGAGTTTGGAAAAACTAAATCTTTCTCCAAATTTCACCAAACACTTTTAGTTTTTCCAAACCTGCATGTTCAGCATGATGGAAATAGAAAACAGCTGTTAGTTTGGATGAAGATTGACAGCAGGAGTCCAGATGTTTTATTCATCTTTCAAATGAAGAGAAAAAGAGAGAAATGAGAGTTTTTAGCAGATAAAGTAAAGTGAACTGTACCTGGATCTGTAGATGTGATGCTTGCAGCTCTGTGTGCAGTCTGTGTTTGGATGTTGAGCTGTGAGCTTTTTACTTTCTTCTTTGTTTCCTCTCTCAGCTCCTCGTCACATACCTGATCTGACCTCTGACCTCTGACCTGCTGATTCTCACAGCAGAAGAAGACAAACGGACGTCTGTATTCACTTTGTGTGCAGAAAGTTAACCGACACACGTAATAACTTTTCACCTTAATTTGAGTTTATTCATGTTTTAGAAATTATAATCCAATAATAACATAATACAACTATAAAAAATAAGAATGTCTTTTTATTTCTTTGAATTATTGCACAGCAGTTTGTGAAAATGACCTTATGAATGCAACTGCTGTGAAACAATATGAAATAATCAATAAAAAGAGGAGCATGATAAATAACTGCTGACCTGACAATCACCTGACCTCAGGTGAGAGGAAGTTCATTCCTGAAGCAACTGATCAATATGATCCTTTTTTTCTGACTTTAAATGTTCAGAAAGTTCAAGTCTTAGTTTTGTTATTTGACCTGCAGAGAGAATGTAGAATTAAATCCAGATCAATATGAAGCATCAATGTTTGTATTGAAGACAGCATTGTTGGTATCAGTGTGGTTAACAGCAGTCATTAGTACAATTCTAATAACAATATTTAAGTATTTTTATCATTTAAAAACACTTCATGTAACCTGTGTTCATTAAACTGACAGCATGCAGTTCATCTTTTCACCATCAGAGGCGCCAAATCTTCATCAATGAAGAGTAATACTCCACATTTAATATAGTCACACTGCTTTTGTTTATTCTAAAGGTTGAATATCTTGTAAAGAATATAATTTTTCTAACAAATGATTATTTACAGAGATGTAGATTTCATAAATAAGCTCCTGTGTTTGAAGTGTTACTTAACCAACCTTCTCTAAAATCTTAGTCTACAATTTATCATAAAATATGCTTATATTTTGCAAGACTTTATTTAAGGGTCTTTTTCATTTTTGTTTATTTATTTAATCGAATTCTGTTGTAATAATTACTTTTTAATTGTAGCAGTCATGCTACTCAGTTTTATTGTAGGTAATAATTGTTCTGTGATGCCAGCTTGAAATTTTGAATAATGTTTTTAGCTTATTCTTGTATTTTAATATTAACTGTAATGCAAACAGCTGGACTTCATCAGAATAAGTGGTGTTGTTGTTGCTGTACACCCCCCTAACATCGACTTGTTTCCGCCTGATAGGTCACTGAGAAATCCCTCTTTCCTCCGTTGAGTTCGTGCTGTTGACATATATATATATATATATATATATATATATATATATATATATATATATATATATATATATATATATATATATACATACAGTATATATATATATACATACAGTATATATATATATACACACACACACACACACACACACATATATATATATACACTGTATGTATATATATATATGTTATATATGTTCAACTTCAGTTTCACTTTCTCTGACAGATCATTTCTACATCCAGACATCCAGCTGAAGGTAATGTCACTCTTTTAAATGTTTGACTCGTTACTTCTAGCTAATGTTAGCTTAGTTACACTAGAAACAGCAAATAACCGCCGTTAAACTGTTTATTAGTTAAAACTCCAGCGTTAACTGTAAATTCGGGATGACGGAGAAACAACCGCTGGTAAAATATATATCCGCCATTTTATGTCGATGTTTGAGGACTTTGTGTGTGTGGAGTAACAGTTGAAGTGAGACACAGTGTTGTTATTATTGTGTCTCACCACTTACTGATGACCGACGGCAGCTTTTCCTGCCTGAATCAGCCTGTGGAGGAGGCGGAGATGAGCCGCTGCTCTCCCCGCTGTCTGAGACACTAAATGCGGCTCCGCTCGGCCGGACAGCCGCTGGAGAACAGCTTTGACTTTGTGTGTCTACAGGTGAATATAGACCTGTTTATATTTCTACTACAGGACTGATGTGGAGACAGCAGTATTCAATAAATACTGTAGTTTTCAGAAAGACAGCACTCATCTTATTGACACTCTTCCAACATCAACTAGTGTCGCTTCTTTATGGAAATGTGTCATGAAATGTGTTTGGAAGCTCTTTATTGAGACTCATTTAATTTAATAACTCTTTACAAGTATTTTGGAAGGATCCATCTGCTTTTGTAACTTATATTACATTCACTCCAGTACTGTACTAAAGTACAGTTTTGAGGTAGGCTACTAGTAGACTGCTTTACTCCACTACATTACAGAGGGAGATAGCCTATTTCACCTTTTACTCCAGTACATTTATTTAACAGCTATGATTAAGATTTTAAATAAAAAAGGAATTATCTGTCTATAAAATATGATTAAGTGGGAAGTTTGCCTCAGACATTGGTGTCTGCAGTATAAAATCACAGCAACAACAATAAAAACATCAATTAAGCGTAACACTCACTAGGCCTATTATGGATTAAATTACACAACAGTTATAACTACCTACAACTCAACCAACTTCAACATAAATCACTAAATGTTAATGCATTAATGCATGTAATGCGTTAATCCAACAGTCCAGTCTGCATGTCTGTGGTTATAAGTCATGTGACAACTGTGTGGAAAGTTCCTCATTCTGCTCTTAGAGGTCAAAGTACAAACTGTACTGTTAGTCTGTTTGTATGTTCAAGGTTTTGATTGCTGTAATCAAGAATCTTTAAGCAATTTCAAGATTTGAATTACAAGCTTTCAGTAGATCAGTGACTAAAATGCAACAACAAATGTGTTTTATGGCTCAGTAATTTCCTAATAATTTCATGAAAGTTTTCTGGAAAGAACAGTCTTATTTAAAGCTGCAGTAGGCAATATTATTTCATGATATTTTTGGTTGAAATAACTAATTTTGACCACTGCATGTCACTATCAATATTTAATAGAAGGGTTCCTTTAAAAAATGTGTGTCTGCTCCCTTTGTATTTAGTTTTTTAAAAAACTGGACCTGGTCAGAATCAAACAACCAAACCACCAGATATACTGAATGATGTCATGATGAACACAGAGCTGCAACAATTAGATGATTAATTGGTTAGTTGTTGATTCGACAGAAAATGATTTAATTCAACAGCCAGTATTTTAATTGATTAATCATTTTGTCATTTTTTAAGAAAAATAATTATCTTCCAAATTCTCTGATTCCAGCTTCTTAAATGTGAATATTTTCTGGTTTCTTTAGTCTCTATGACAGTAAACTGAAAATCTTTGGGTTGTGGACATTTGAGGATGTCAGCTTGGGTTTTGGGAAACACTGATCCACATTTTTCACCATTTTCTGACATTTTATGGACCAAACAACTAATTGATTAATTGATAATGAAACAATTGTTAGTTGCAGCTCTAAACACACATTACATCAACTGTCTTTTTAAATGGCAGAAATGGTATCAACAACTCAACAATTGTTTTCTAACAGGTCAGACAGGTGTTCAGATACCTTCTTCCTGTCCCGCGTCCTCTACAGGTGGAGCTCTGACTCATTCCAGGAAACAGCTTACCTGTGGAAACACTTTTCTGACAGACGTGGAGTGGAGAGTCTTTGGCTTCAGCAGTTTGGACTGTTAACTGTAAGTTTGCTTTGTTTCATAGTTGAACTTTCGCTTTAGTAACTTCAGGGTTTGTTTCTTGCTGTATGATGTTTGTAGTTGATGTTTTATTTCATCAGAAAGTTTGGAGAACTCTCATGTTGGAAGATAAATCTACATTTTGTTAAATTATTGATTTACTGTAATCAAACAATATTAATGAACAGCTGATGATTATTTCCTTTCTTCAGCTCTCAGAAATCAAACTAAATATACTTTTTAAATGTTGTTTCCAACAACATAAAGTCAGACACTACAGCATTGTTTCCCGTGAAACCTTTCCAAATTAAATGTATTGTATTCACTGATGTGGAGGGGCAGTCAGAGGACGGTCATGAAGTTCAATGTTGATACAATAACATGCATACAGTCCACTTCTATTCTTGGTTTATATTATTATATTATATATATATATATATATATTATATTATATTATTGGTATATGCAGTTACACAGGAGGTGATCATGTGTGTGTATTGTTTTTGAAGGGATTATTATTATTATTACTACTGTATGCCATTGCATTTTTGAGGGGATTAGGATGCTAGAAAACTCATTGGCACACATGTCAGAACTCACAAAAGTGCAAAGTTCTGTAGTGTTTGTGCCACAAATGCAGGGCCATTTTGGAACAAAGTTTCTTTAAAGTGCATGAAATTCGGTGGGTTCACTGCTCTCATCATTCTTGACATAATACATATTTTTTCAAATTTTTACACCCAACAGGAAGTCAGCCATTTTGGATTTTGTGCGTCAATTTTCATTTTACAAACACAATTTGAAGCCTTCAGGATGCGTGAAAACGAATCAAACTTTGCATATATGTTCGAACTAATAAATGCTTAAATTACTATCAAAATTGGGCTTGGGGGTGGCATTTCGTCTCTTTAGCGCCCCCTAATTACTTTTAGCATTTTTGAGGTGCAAGTGGTGCTCGAAAACTCAAGAAACTTTGCACATGCATCAGAAGTGGCATAACTTGATAGCTGATATGGGTCTTGGGCTTGGGTGTGGCAAAAAGGCTCAAGGGCGCCCCTTAGAAGATTTTCAAAGTCAAAGCCCCCACCTTTAATTTCGACATAGATTTATGACATTTGGTAGGCAGATGTACCATCTCCAGACTTAAAAAAAGCCTCCTGGAGTCACACCCTAAGTCCAACAGGAAGTCAGCCATTTTGAATAAATTGTGTTTGTTTTTTTTCGCAAAGTGAAGCCATTGACAGGGGTTGTATTTTAACAAACTACTCCTAGAGATTTGACCTGAGCGACTTCAAATTTGGGAGGTTACATCTAAAGACTTTTGCAATGCTAAATTGCAAAGCTTTTGAGTTTCATTTTGTCCAAAACATGTTTGAGGCATTAAACAGGTAGTTGTTGTAACTCTACTTTACAATGTCCAATCTGCCCCAAATTACTGTAGGTAATAATTGTTATTAAGTTTGATCAGAGTCCAGGCCTGAACACATCTACAAGTCAATATTGAGTCATAGTCATAGCACCACCAACTGACAACAGGAAATCAGCCTTATGTGACAAACATCATCTGATTTACATGAAATGTACATGGTGTAAATTAGTGGGTGTTCTCTAGCACCACATAGTGGATACAGGAAGTGATAGTTATCTCCTACATGCAATGTCCAATATTCATGAAAATGTATATACATGTCAGTTTCCCTCTGGTAAATGTATTGCTGCATTAATATTTCACTCAGGTAGTATTACCTACATGCAACAGGAATTGAGGCCTAGATGAAACATAGTCCATCACATGTATACACATTTTCTAATACGTCATATCCAGCACCACGTACTGCACATCAGAAATAATATCTTACCCATTCAGTTTCTGATAATCCTGAAAATTAAGAGCCGTGTAAGTAGAGCTATAGTAGCGATACCACAGCTGCTGCTCCCTCCCACGTGAGGTGCGAGGGCCTGTTCATCGCTGCTTGCAGCTTTAATTTCTTTTTGTAATCATAGTTCACCACATTACATCACACATTACATCAGACTGTCGGGTTTATGTACAATTTGATAAAAATTAAACTACTATATTAAGAAAGGTTATAAAATAGTGTCACTTGACAACAAATTACATTTTATCTGCGTTGTTAAATGTCTCACACCAGTTAAGATCTGACATCTGGTGCTGTTTAACAAGTTTGTATTTACTGTAAAAGAAGTCATATCAAAGTAAATGTGCCCTGATTATAATAATTAGTAATATAATTATTAGTAATAATA
Organism: Scomberomorus guttatus; assembly: GCA_038419695.1. Taxonomy (NCBI): domain Eukaryota; kingdom Metazoa; phylum Chordata; class Actinopteri; order Scombriformes; family Scombridae; genus Scomberomorus; species Scomberomorus guttatus. The sequence continues at coordinate 36,926,980 of CM076446.1, read as the reverse complement.
CATTTCCACTTTTATTTGCACATCATGTGCACTAGTAATGTGACAACAACATCAAGAGAACTAATAGATAACTGAAACGATTTAAATGTTGTTTATTGATATTGAATTTACTGAATATTATTTGTGAATTTATTATTAGGATAGCCCCTTGAGATGTAGCATCTCATTTTCAAGGGGGTCCCAAAAACACAAAATACAAAATATAACACATACATACAAAGACACCATTACATAACAAACATACAATACAAATACACATATACACACGTGGACAAAATTGTTGGTACCCCTCAGTTAATGAAAGAAAAACCCACAATTCTCACTGAAATCACTTGAAACTTACAAAAGTAATAATAAATAAAAATGTGTTGAAAATTAAACAATCAAAACCAGCCATCACTTTTGAATTGTTGATTAACATAATTATTTAAAAAAACAAACTAATGAAACAGGCCTGGACAAAAATGATGGTACCCCTATAAAAGATTGAAAATAATTTGACCAGAGGGACATGTTTAACTCAGGTGTGTCCTTTAATTGACATCACAGGTGTCTTCAAGCTCATAATCAGTCAGTCTGCCTATTTAAAGGGTGACAAATAGTCACTGTGCTGTTTGGTGACAAGGTGTGTACCACACTGAACATGGACAACAGAAAGCAAAGGAGAGAATTGTCCCAGGACATTCGAAACAAAATTATAGACAAACATCTTAAAGGTAAAGGCTATAAGACCATCTCTAAGCAGCTTGAAGTTCCTGTGACAACAGTGGCACATATTATTCAGAAGTTTAAGATCCACGGGACAGTAGCCAACCTCCCTGGACGTGGCCGCAAGAAGAAAATTGATGACAAGTTGACGATAGTTCGAATTGTAACCAAAGAGCCCAGAACAACCTCCAAAGATATTAAAGGTGAACTCCAAGGCCAAGGTACATCAGTGTCAGATCGCACCATTCGTCGTTGTTTGAGCCAAAGTGGACTTCATGGGAGACGACCAAGGAGGACACCACTGTTGAAAGCAAATCATAAAAAAGCGAGACTGGAATTTTCAAAAATGCATGTTGACAAGCCACAAAGCTTCTGGGAGAATGTCCTTTGGACAGATGAGACAAAACTGGAGCTTTTTGGTAAAGCACATCAACTCTATGTTCATAGACTCAAAAATCAAGCGTATGAAGAAAAGAACACTGTCCCTACGGTGAAACATGGAGGAGGCTCAGTTATGTTTTGGGGCTGCTTTGCTGCATCTGGCACAGGATGTCTTGAATCTGTGCGAGGTACAATGAAATCTCAAGACTATCAAGGCATTCTGGAGAGAAATGTGCTGCCTAGTGTCAGAAAGCTAGGTCTCAGACGCAGGTCATGGGTCTTCCAACAGGACAACGATCCAAAACACACAGCCAAAAACACCCAAGAATGGCTAAGAGAAAAGCGTTGGACTATTCTGAAGTGGCCTTCTATGAGCCCAGATCTGAATCCCATTGAACATCTGTGGAAGGAGCTGAAACATGCCATCTGGAGAAGACACCCATCAAACTTGACACAACTGGAGCAGTTTGCTCACGAGGAGTGGGCCAAAATACCTGTTGATAGATCTAGAAGGCTCATTGACAAATATAGAAATCGTTTAATTGCAGTGATTGCCTCAAAAGGTGGTGCAACAAAATATTAAATTATGGGTACCATCATTTTTGTCCAGGCCTGTTTCATTAGTTTCATTAGTTTCATTTTTTAAAATAATTATGTTAATCAACAATTCAAAAGTGATGGCTGATTTTGATTGTTTAATTTTCAATACATTTTTATTCATGGTTACTTTTGTACATTTCAAATGATTTCAGTGAGAATTGTGGGTTTTTCTTTCATTAACTGAGGGGTACCAACAATTTTGTCCACGTGTGTACAGACAGCTTGCTCACCATCTCCCACCCACACCCCCAACCCTCAGCAATTGCACAAGAAAAATGGATGCAAGAAATGACCCAAAAAATCAGATCAGTTTCATCAGTACAGAGAGCACTTGAAGCAATTTATCTTCCAATTGCAAATACACACAAATTAAAAGCATGAACAGGTTGTTTTAAGATGACAGAATAAAGACGCCCTGAAGGAGCAAAAAGAGGTAATAGATCTAAGAAAAAGAGGAAGATCATTCCAGTCGGCTGGAGCTTTGTATTCAAAAGATCTGCCTCTGACTTCTTTAAAAATTCTAGGGACAAAGAAAGAGAGATATTGTATATGTCTGAGTGAATATAAAGATCTGATTTGAAACCAAAAACTGTTTAAAATAGGAAGGACAATTAAAGTAAACACATTTAAAGATGAACTGAACCCAGTGAAACTACCTTCTAGCTTTAGGCTGCAATCAATTAAGTAATTCATACATAAAGCAATGATGAGTTCTATATGGGCATCTCAAAATAAATCTACACAGAGAGTTATAAACTACATTTAGGGGTCTAAGATAAATATCAGAGGTGTTCAGATAGACAATGTCAGCAAAATCAATTATAGGTAAATTTAACTAAAAGATTTTTTTCCTGACATGAAATGAAAAACAATTAATTGAGTGATAGAGTGAGCTCAGACAACCATATGTTCATTTTATAATAAAATCAATGTGGGGCTTAAAGCAGAGTTCAGAGTCAATCCAAAGTCCAAGATATTCAAAGGAATCAACCTTCTCAAGGGGAGATCCATCATCAAAATTAATTCAATATGAGTCTGTTATTATGAAGCCATTTTTGAATCAAATTAAAATCAAATTGTAAAGAGTTCTGGATCTGTAATATATCAGAGTTAGAAGTGTAAATAACAGCATACATACGAACAAGACAATTCAAGCATATTTGGGGTTGCGGTTTCACCACACACTCAATAATCAATAATCAATTCAAATCAATATTTTAACCATAGTCAGTCAAATCTATTCCAGTCTGCAGACTTCTTAATCTTAAATGTTTTAACAATGTCAATAATTTCTTTTTCATATGTTCCCTTATTAACATCGATTATTTACATTAATAGTTTTACTTTCCACGTCATCTTTACTAGTAGGCTTCATAATTGTCACTTCCTGCCAAAACTTTCTGTTGGTGTTTGGATTTTTAGTTTAGTTCCTGTTTTATTTTGAAATGTTTTCTCCTTGTGTTTTGTTACCTTCCTGTTTTCCTGCCTTTGTTGATCACCTCATGGTTTTGGGACTCTTTGTGTTCTTTGGGTTTTCTGTGTTACACTTATGTTGGCTAGTCATTTGGTTTAGCTCATTTATGTTGTTTGACTTTGAAAGACTTTTTGCGTTATCGGTTGGATTGTGTTTTTGTTCTTTTGGGTTTCCTTTGTTCTCTCTGTGTGTCTTTATTTCCAGTTTATGGTTATTGAGTCTGTCTCTGTTCTTCTGTTCCCGCCACACTTTCCCTTCACACCTGTCCTGTATTGTCCTCGTCAGTCCTGCCCTGTTCCCAGTGTCTTTCCCAGCCAATCACTCCCAGCCTGTTGTCCCTGTTGTCTAATTAGTTCAGTTTGTATTTAAGTTCAGTTTTGAGTTCAGTCCTTGTTGAATCGTCTGTCCTGTTCAGTCCTGCTCTGCTTGGCTCAGTATTTAGTTTAGCTTTTTTAATCCTCCAGCTTTTTTGGGTTTTGCCTGCAAACTTCTAATAAAGAAGTTTTCTTCAGACCTGCTTTGCCTTTGGTCTCTGCATTTTGGTCCATCTGCTCCGCTATCTTGACAATAATCTCCTTTGCTAAATTAGGTCCAATATTAACAAAAAAATCATTAAATTCATCTGCAACTTAATCCATTTCATTAATAGTATTATTAATGTATTATAAGCATGTATTATGCTTTTTCAGGAAATAGGTTAGTTAACCTGCTTTTCCAGTTCCAATTTTAATAATATCAATACTTAACTGTTGGTAATCCAGAAAATTAACTGTGTAATTGTTTATCAAATACAAATTTTTGTCATACCTTTTAGATCTTAGCAGGACAAAAGATGACGACACCTACAGAGGTCCTCTTGGAGTGTTTGGAGGATTTGGAATCTGAGGACTTTAAAAAATTCAAGTGGTACCTGTGTCACCGGGGGGTCCTTGAAGGCTTCAAAGCAATCCCAAAGTGTCAACTGGAGAATGCAGACAGAATGGACACAGTAGATCAGATGCTCAAGAGCTACTGTATCAACACTATTAAAGTGACCAGAATGATTTTGGGGAAGATCAATAAGAATGATCTAGTGGAACATTTGTCATACACCATCTCAGAACCTACAGGTAACTCATGGAAAAATTAAAAATGTGATGTTAGAAAGATATTTAGAAGTGCTCAGTCAATGGCTGGTGGACTTGTTTGAGATTCTTCAAGGTGTTTCTCCTCTCATCCAAAAGTCTTCTTTAGTTCTGACAGACTGGTGTGAAGTCACAGATGTTTAACCCCAGTAGGGCTGTTTATACCTTTGTGTTCAGACAGAACGCAAAGCAAATTTTCGCCTTGTTAATCGCGCAAGTTTTACCATTTACGTTTATTTGGCCCAACAGTCAAAATACCAACTGTACATTAGCTGTAAGCCAGCTAGCAATGGACACACCAACCATGTATTTGTGTGCCTCTGTGTGTTTGTGTTTAGTTCAGCCTCTGACTGAACTCAGAACTCAGCAGGAACTCTGGTTCTTTCTATTATTTCCCTCCTTTTTCTCTCTCCTCTCTGTACATTCATGAAGTACATTCATAAAGCCCAGCGATACGCGTTGCGTGAAAAATTCACTTTGCATTCTGTCTGAACACAGTATTATTAAGCCCACATGTGGGTCATTATTCCTTGTGCCTGTCATTAGAGTCTCATGAGTCCAGGTGGGAATGGCTCTTAAGGCTTCAGTGTGCTTCAACTGAAGCACCTGTTTGATAGCCAAACCTTCTCTAGAGGGCAAAGTCCTACAATTTTTGTTTCATTGCTCCAAAGCCAACAATTACACCCACTTTACACTGTATTTGGTCAACTGTGTGGAGGTGTGAAAGTAGGCAGAGTATACAGAACTTATCCTCAAAGTGAGGGGAGAACAGTGGAAACAAAAGCAGAAGCAATAACAATGGATACACGTTAAGTTCCTGTAGTGGAAACGGCATATGTCACCTTTGTACACCAACCATGCTAGCTGTTTCCCTTTGTTTCCAGTCTTTGTGTTGCAGGCTATCATAGAGCGAGGGGGAGACACGATAACTGTTTAAATATGGGGATGAAGGCATACACTCTCAGAAAGTCTCTCCTGGAGGTGATTTATGGTGTTGCACATGGTTGCTCACATGAATAGTGACAGAAGTAGCTGTGAATATATTTTTAAAAGAAAGCTTGAGAGAGAAGTTTCTCATCTTCACAAACCTGAGCGATCACTGTGTAAAGTGGGTGTGAATGTTGGATTGTCAGATTCAGAACAATCCAACAAAAGTTCTGATGTCAGAAGGTGTGGGGAGTTTCGAAGCTGTTCAACCAACCAACAAGCAGTTCTGATGAACTACCCTGGCGCCTAAACAGACCCTGTGCTTGTAGAATTTTATTAAATTATCTTTCCATAATACCATGAAATTCCAAATGAGGACATGAAACTCCAATCAGCTGAATAGATACCACACTTAGAAGAAAATATTTCTATGATTCATATTTTCTATCACATCTTCTCATTTCTGTCAATTGTTGTTTATTCATTCAGAGATTCTTGTTGAGTACCAGTGCAAACTCAAGTCTAACATGAAGAAGAGGTTCCAGTGTGTGTTTGAGGGGATCGCTAAAGCAGGAAACCCAACCCTTCTGAATCAGATCTACACAGAGCTCTACATCACAGAGGGAGGGACTGCAGAGGTCAATGATGAACATGAGGTCAGACAGATTGAAACAGCATCCAGGAAACCAGACAGACCAGAAACAACAATCAGACATGAAGACATCTTTAAAGCCTCACCTGGAAGAGATGAACCAATCAGAACAGTGATGACAAAGGGAGTGGCTGGCATTGGGAAAACAGTCTTAACACAGAAGTTCACTCTGGACTGGGCTGAAGACAAAGCCAACCAGGACATACAGTTCACATTTCCATTCACTTTCAGGGAGCTGAATGTGCTGAAAGAGAAAAAGTACAGCTTGGTGGAACTTGTTCATCACTTCTTTACTGAAACCAAAGAAGCAGGAATCTGCAGGTTTGAAGAGTTCCAGGTTGTGTTCATCTTTGACGGTCTGGATGAGTGTCGACTTCCTCTGGACTTCCACAACAATGAGATCCTGACTGATGTTACAGAGTCCACCTCAGTGGATGTGCTGCTGACAAACCTCATCAGGGGGAAACTGCTTCCCTCTGCTCGCCTCTGGATAACCACACGACCTGCAGCAGCCAATCAGATCCCTCCTGAGTGTGTCTGCATGGTGACAGAGGTCAGAGGGTTCACTGACCCACAGAAGGAGGAGTACTTCAGGAAGAGATTCAGAGATGAGGAGCAGGCCAGCACAATAATCTCCCACATCAAGACATCACAAAGCCTCCACATCATGTGTCACATCCCAGTCTTCTGCTGGATCACTGCTACAGTTCTGCAGGATGTGTTGAAAAGCAGAGAGGGAGGAGAGCTGCCCAAGACCCTGACAGAGATGTACATCCACTTCCTGGTGGTTCAGTCCAAACTGAAGAACGTCAAGTATGATGGAGGAGCTGAGACAGATCCACACTGGAATAAAAAGAGCAGGAAGATGATTGAGTCTCTGGGAAAACTGGCTTTTGAGCAGCTGCAGAAAGGCAACCTGATCTTCTATGAATCAGACCTGACAGAGTGTGGCATCGATATCAGAGCAGCCTCAGTGTACTCAGGAGTGTTCACACAGATCTTTAAAGAGGAGAGAGGGCTGTACCAGGACAAGATGTTCTGCTTCGTCCATCTGAGCGTTCAGGAGTTTCTGGCTGCTCTTCATGTCCATCTGACATTCATCAACTCTGGAGTCAATCTGCTGTCAGAAGAACAAACAACATCCCAGAAGTCTGAAACTGAACTGACACATCTCTACCGGAGTGCTGTGGACAAGGCCTTAAAGAGTCCAAATGGACAACTGGACTTGTTCCTCCGCTTCCTCTTGGGTCTTTCACTGGGGACCAATCAGAGTTTCCTACGAGGCCTGCTGACACAGACAGGAAGTAGCTCAAGGACCAATCAGGAAATGGTCGAGTACATCAAGGAGAAGATAAGTGAGAATCTGTCTGCAGAGAGAAGCATCAATCTGTTCCACTGTCTGAATGAACTGAATGATCGTTCTCTAGTGGAGGAGATCCAACAGTACCTGAGATCAGGAAGTGTCTCCACAAATAAACTGTCTCCTGCTCAGTGGTCAGCTCTGGTCTTTGTCTTACTGTCATCAGAAAGAAATCTGGACGTGTTTGACCTGAAGAAATACTCTACTTCAGAGAGGGCTCTTCTGAGGCTGCTGCCAGTGGTCAAAGCCTCCAACAAAGCTCTGTAAGCACACAGATAGTTGGATTTACTCACCATTATTTCAGTACTTTATCTTTTCAACATCACAGAAAAAGAATTTACTTTTTACTTGTTTTTATTTCCTCTCCAGGCTGAATGACTGTAACCTCTCAGAGAGTCCACACTGTACACTAGAAACTCTCAGGTCAGCTCAAGTTACGGTTTGTCTTTGAGATTTTTCTCCATTTTCACCATTGGTACTCAATGTGGGGTCTGGGGACCCCCAGGGGTCCTTGAGGGGTTCCGGGGGTCCCCAGCAAAAAGGGGAGTAATTTATTTTTTCACTATAATTCTATCCATAAGTAACACAATGACAGAATGTATGACCATTTTGGTCGTGGGTTTCATACACTTTCTGTAGTAAAACAAAAATCTTGGACACTGGGGCGAAACCAAATGGGGTCCATGGTCTAATTTCTGTTAGTTCCTTGATGTGAAAAAGTTTGAGAACAGCTGCTCTAAGTTAAGACTCTCAAATGTCAGGATTTCTGATTCACATAAGTTTTCCACCAGGATTTTATTTTTCACAGGAAACAAAATGTTTGTGTTTTCTAGTTTACCTTTCTTTGATTCAGCTTCATATACTTTACAGCACACATATGAACTCTGGCTATGATACAGAAACTGATTTTTGCTTTGATATCATGTGCTTTAGATCATTACATGTCTGTTTATCACAGATTCTGTCATAGAATAAAAGCAAAGATTTTAACCAGTGCTGAGAAGAGAATACATATTTTGCATCACCAAAAGTTCAGACTCAACATTTTAACACAAAGATGTCCTCTTGTTTCTTATTGTCTCTTCAGACTGACTCACTGTAACCTCTCAGAGGGAAGCCTTGAAGCTCTGTCCTCAGTTCTCAGCTCCCAGTCCTCTAGTCTAAGAGAGCTGGACCTGAGTAACAACAACCTGCAGGATTCAGGAGTGAATCTGCTGTCTGCTGGACTGGAGAGTCCACACTGTACACTGGAAACTCTCAGGTCAGATTAAGTTAAACTTTGTCTTTGAACAATTTTTCTAAACTATACCTCTCTAGTGTCAGGAAATATAGAGAAACTGATCTTTGCTTTGATATCGTGATTTAGATCATTCCATGTCTGTTTATCACAGATTATGTCATATTTGACTGTCATGTTTCCAACATGTTTAGAATAGAACAGCAAAGATTTTAACCAGTGATGAGAAGAGAATTTATATCCTGTATCATCAAAAGTCCAGAATCAACATTTTAACACAAAGATTATTTGTCTTTTTGTTTATTATTGTCTCTCTAGGCTGAGTTGCTGTAACATCTCAGAGAGAAACTGTGCAGCTCTGTCCTCATTCCTCAGCTCCCAGTCCTCTAGTCTGAGAGAGCTGGACCTGAGTAACAACAACCTGCAGGATTTAGGAGTGAATCTGCTGTCTGCTGGACTGGAGAGTGCACAGTGTACACTGGAGACTCTCAGGTCATAATTCATCCACCTGTTAATCAGATTAGAGGATGAACATTACGCCTGTGCAGGATTGTCTCTGCTGATATGATTTCTCAAACCAGTTTTTAATAAACTTCAGCAGTAGAGAATTACTTTCCATGCAGATTTTTATTGTTTTCTTTTCTTTTGCTTTTGTTGTTGAATTATTTAATACCACAGATGATTTTATAGATTTCTTCTAAATGTGTCTAAAACACATTGTACCTGGAAAGCCAAGTATTCACAGGGGGTTCCCCAAGCACCAGTTACAGGCTAAAGAGCAGACCTGTGGCTTCTAACTGGTGGATACCTTGATGAACCACTGTGAAGTCACATTTTATGGCAGGAGGAGGAGGAGGCGCCTTGATTTTGTGTAGTTTAACTACAACATACCAAACCTGAAAAGTGCACACAGCACTCTGCTAAAAGTCTTTTTTGGCAAAAGCTTCACTCTTTATAAACACATTTTAATATCTTAACATTTATATCACAATGACGAGGTAAAAACATGCTGCTGAATCATCCCTCAGCTGGTGACTTTTCCCATCTGGCTGGATGTTCAACTTTCTGGAGCTCCTGATTCAGTTCATCTTTTAGATAGTTAGTTGGTTTGGAGTCTCTCAGACTGTCTGACGTGTGTGTTGTTTTGTGTGTTTGCAGCCTGTCAGGATGTCTGATCACAGAGGAAGGCTGTGCTTCTCTGGCCTCAGCTCTGAGCTCCAACCCCTCCCATCTGAGAGAGCTGGACCTGAGCTACAATCATCCAGGAGATTTAGGAGAGACGCTGCTGTCTGCTGGACTGAAGGATCCACACTGGAGACTGGACACTCTCAGGTATGGAGAGACAAAGTCTGACAGAGGAGGAAGAGTTGGAAACATTTTCTCTGAGCCAATCACAGATCTCAACTGAATCTTTGAGTTTTTGTTATTCCTAACTGAAGTTTCCTGTAAATGTTGAAAGTTAAACCAGATTAGATTCAATCAGGGTTTCAGAAGGATTGGGATACTGGATTCAGATTGGATAAAAGTCTATCAAAGCCCAACCCCACATTTGAACAGAATAATAAAACGGTAGACTAGAGCGATGTAACGTCCATGTTTGCATGCTGAAAGAGAACGTGCTGCTCTGACCCCCCTCCTCCTTTCAGGCTGCAGCCTGCTGGAGTCCGATGGTTGATACCAGGTCTGAGGAAGTGTAAGTGTGTTTTTCATTTCATTCATGAAAACAAAGCAAACTTCAAACTGAAGATGATGTCATCATCAAACAGATGATAGATCAATAACTGCAGCTGTATTGTGTCTCGTTCTCTCCATCAGATTTTTGTGAACTCACACTGGATCCAAATACAGCACACAGGAAACTCAAACTGTCTGACAGCAACAAGAAGGTGACACATGTGGAGGAGGATCAGTCATATCCTGATCATCCAGACAGATTTGACTACTGGACTCAGCTGCTGTGTAGAAATGTTCTGACTGGTCGCTGTTACTGGGAGGTCGAATTGAGAGGACAGGTTGATATATCAGTGAGTTACAGAGGAATCAGCAGGAGGGGATGCAGTAATGATTGTGAGTTTGGAGGGAATGATCAGTCCTGGAGTCTGTTCTACTCTAAAGATGGTTACTCTGTCTGTTACAATAACAGAACAACACTCATCTCCTCCTCCTCCTCCTCCTCTGTCTCTAACAGAGTAGCAGTGTATGTGGACTGTCCTGCTGGCATTCTGTCCTTCTACAGAGTCTCCTCTAACACACTGATCCACCTCCACACCTTCAACACCACATTCACTCAGCCTCTGTATCCTGGGTTTGGGTTTGGGTCAGGGTGGTCTGGTTCAGTGTCTCTGTGTTCAGAAAAAGAATGCAACCTCAGTATCCCGGCGCTGGTCAAGTTTACCTACGTGGCAGAGCGTGAGGATGAGCTGACCCTGACAAAGGGCTCACAGGTGGTTGTCATGGAGAAGTGCAGCGATGGCTGGTGGTGGGGCAGCTCGGGAGGACAGGTCGGCTGGTTTCCATCCAACTTTGTGGAGGAAAATGGCAGCGAGGTGGTGTCTGTTGACCCCGGGTACCACAGCGTAGGAGGGGCGAATGTTGTCAAACCTGACGAGTAGAAACACCAACAAGAGGTTCAGTTTGTGATCGCATTGTAGGGTCTATGCTGACATCACTTCATCTTTCTTTGGAATGTAAAAGTAAATTTAAGACTTTGTCTTGCTGCCAGAACCTTCTGAGATTATAGTGATCTTTCATCTACCCAGTAAAGGTGTAAGGGTTGATACCTTGCAGGCTATCACACTGAGGCTCAGATAACCTCAAGGACCCCAGCTGTATCATGAAGTTCTATTTATGATACCCACTGGAACATCTCCCATATTTCTTCAAGGATTCATCCTAAAATTCTGGAAACTCTTCTGGGAAAAAAAGGACTAAGTAGAAACATTACACTTACATAGTATTAAGGTAATTCAGTCAATTGGTTGTATTTTCTGTTCCCTTTCTCTTTCTTTTCTTCATGCAGTACATCAACGTGCTCAAAAGGCAGCCCTGGGGTACTCCAGTGTTAAGGATGAGGGTAGAAGAGGTGTGTCTGCCTACCCTCACCACCTGGGCTCTGCCCGTCAGGAAGTCAAGGATCCACATGCACAGTGAGGTGTTTAATCCCAGGTCCTTTAACTTTGTGACAAACCTGGAGGGAACTATGGTGTTAAACGCTGAATGGTAGTCAATGAACATTAATCTCACATAGCTCCCTTTCTTGTCCAGGTGAGGTAGGGTGGTGTGGAGGATGTGTGGAAACTTCCATTGATCGGTTGGGACGGTAGGCAAACTGTAGTGGGTCCAGTGTGCTGGGTAGTGAGGAGCAGATGTAATCCTTGACTAGCGGTTCAAAGCACTTCATCACTACAGAGGTGAGTGCCACTGGGCGGTAATCGTTCAGGCAGGCTGGTCTTGTTTTCCTGGGCACAGGAATGATGGTGGACTCCTTGAAGCACGTGGGTATGACAGAGTGAGCCAGGGACAGGTTCAATATTATTGTGAACACCGGTGCTAGTTGGTCAGCACATAGTTTGAGGACCCGCCCACTGATAGCGTCTTATCCTGCTGCTTTCTTGGTGTTCACATGCTTGAAAGCCCTCCTGATATCATGTTCAGAAAGTGTGATTGGTGCGAAAGGTGCACCCACCCATCCATTAACCTCTGCTTCAGCTGTTTTTGCTTGCTGGCAGCCTATGGCCTCAAAGCGAGAATAAAAGTTGTTTAGCTCATGAAATGGAAGCTCATACTATTATGTTATTTAATTTTGTTTATGTTATATTGCCTTTATGGCCAAGAGCACCTTGTAAGACTTTGTGCTCTCCCCTTCCGATGTGAAAATGTTCCCCTGCAAATGTTATCAAAAGCGAAACTGTGAGACTCGACCTTCAACTCTTACTTCTTATAAGACAGAGGCGGAGAAGGAAACTCCCTAGGGAGAAAAAGCAGATAAGGATTCGGCCTTCATCTTTTAACTCTCAGCAGACAGAGAGAGAAAGAAACTCTCTAGAAATACAGTGACTGTTAGGGTGACAAATATGGGATGTTTGCGACGCATGCAGCTGTATGTGAAAATACCATTACTGAACTTCATAAAGTATCTCTTTCAGCCTGCAAGCTGGGAGACCTGTATTTGCAAATGTGAACTCTGTTTATTGCAATAAAACTCCAAAAGAACAGATTCTCTCTGTGAATTCATCTATTATTAAGAGGAAAACTCCCACAACAAATCTGGTGATGAGCATGAGGGATTCCAAAGATGTGAACCAGTGGTGGCTCATCAGCTGAAGGAAAGAACTGTGCACAGACGGCTGGCCTCAGAAAGACCTACTGATAAACTCCATATGCTGAGGAGTCCAATGCTAGCTCTCTGAAGGGATCTCCAGAGAAACGAGAAACGAAAAGAATTCACACAGTACATTGTCTGGTAAGAGAAAATAACTGCTCTATCAATCTAATGATTTGTGATAGCAAATAGATGGTTGGAGAAGGAAAGAGGCAACGTGTGACAAAGTGCAAAAGAAATACATTATAAAAGAACATTTAAATACAATTAAAATAGTTATTGAAGAGTTAAGAGAATAGAAAATAAAATAAGCTGAAGTGGAATGAGAGATTAAAGCTGCAAGCAGCAATGAACGGGCCCTCGCAAGTCACCTGCCTCGGAGGGAGTGGCAGCCATGGTATCGCTACCAGGTCGGTTAACACAGCTCTGAATTTTCAGGATTATCAGACACTGTGTGACTGGGTAAAATATTTCCTGTGTGCAGTATGTGGTGCTGGAGATGACAAATTGGAAATTGTGTATACATTTGATGAACTATGTGTCATTTAGGCTTCACTTCCTGCAGGTGAGACACAAATAAACATCCAACAATTCAATCTAGATGAGTTCAACTGAGAGACAAAACTTAGGGGAAAAATGACCATATCCTGACATGTTCAGCTCGAAGACAAACATTTCTCATGCTGACGATATTTTCTGAGGATTCGTGTGAAGATGACGACAAACCTTGACTCTTCTCGCCCTGCTGTGTTTCCTCTGAGCGTAGTGTTTCTGTGAGCCAAAGCAGAGAGTGTGAGAGTGAGACAAGGTCTCACTCCTCTTGATTTCCAGATCACTGAGTTTCCCACCAGCAGGTTTCTGACGCAGCAGAGACACAGAGATGAGAGAGGAGAGGAAGGAAAAGACAGAAAAGACAAATAAGAGACAGAAGAAGAAATCACAAGTTCGGCTCTCAGCAGATTCCCTGAGCTTCTTCCTCTGTGTGTTTGATTTTAAATATCACAAAATACTACAAACACAAACGCTGATCTCTTTGCCTGAGACATGTTGAAAATGTGAAACAGAAGAAGTCAAGGAGCAGTTTAGTTTGAGCACCAAGGATCAATATCAGTGATCATAAAAAACAGTCTGAAGAGGTTTTAATATCAGGCAGAAATCCACTTCACTTTGTTTCTTTGGCAGGAGGAAGAGCGAAGCTTGGCGTCCCCAGCTGGGCGCTGACCTCTGACCTCCTCCTCCTTCTTCAGCTGGGTGGAGGAGCTGAGGAAACACGCTGGATACTTCTTTAGCGTTTCGTAAAAAGTGTTAAAACTGTCACAAACGTATGGTTTCTTGTACAAAACGATGTGCATGTGACATTCAAAAGATACACGAGTTATTAACAATCAATAACAAACCGTGGCATGTCAGTTTAAAAAGAGTAGATCATAACAAGCTTTAGTTTGGGTAAATAACCCAACAGGAAAATAAAAAAATAACATTAAAACTGGTAACACAGTATTGTGGTGGTGCTATATCGACCCAAACTGGGGCAAATGTGAACCTACTGATTTTTAGGGTGTACGAATTGTTAGAGACTTGTCAGCACTAAAGTACATATTGATCAGAGCAGATGCTACAACATAAAACAACAAAGTGCTTCACAGCATAAAACTGCAACAAATTTTCAATAATACAGAAGAAAAAGATTGACAGAAAAACTTGAACACAATTCTTTTATTTATTTTAAAGAAGAAGAAAGTGGATCTATTAAGCTGTTAATCTGCTCTGACAAAACAGCTGAGCTCTGCCTGCAGGGAGTTATTTCTGAGGCTGACAAGAAGCTGATTGAGCTCAGGTGTGTCAGTTTGATATGATCACAGGATGTGTGTGGAGTTCAGTTTGGGTTCAGATCAGATTTTTATTTTCCCAAAAGAGGAAATTCAGACATTAAAAGTGCTGCTATGATACAATTCAGACAATATGGATGTTTGTTAAAATCAGGAAAAACAACAGCAACAAGAAGAATAAAGAGAGGAGAAATAAAGAGCTGAGCTGTGAGAATGAATGAAGTAGTTTATAACGTGTTAAAATTAAAGGATAAGTTCATAATTTTTCAAGTGTGTGTGTTAATCAGCAGTCAGGTGTCCATATGAACAGTGAAAGAGGTTTTCCTCTCTGTAATCATTCCTCCTGTTCATACTGGATATTAAAAGATCCCCTTCAAATGTGCTTTAATGGAAGTGATGGAGGCCAAAATCCACAGTGTGTCCACACAGTCATTTAAAAGTAGATGTGAAGCTTATATGAGGCTTCAGCAGTCTGAGTTAGTCATATCAAGTGGATATCTGCCACATTTACAGTCTTTTTAGCATCAAATTCCCTCTTTGTGTTTCCTCGGACAGTGTTTCCCTGTTGAGCTGCGGTGGAAGTATAGTAACAAAAAGAGGGACTTTGGCACTAAGAAGACTGTAACGTTGAAAAATATCTACTTGATTTGACTCATTTGGACGCTGAAGCTTCGTATTAGCTTCAGATACACTTTTAAATAATAGAATAAATAAAAACATGTTTCAATGTTCATTTGGGCTCCTGACTGTTGTTTTAAGACACACTTGAATAGTTGTGAACTGGTCCTTTAACGAGAACTAACGAGCCACGGCTCCTGAAAGGTTCACAGTGAATTTTTCTAACATCAAGTCTTCAGAACGTTGCCTCAGATCACTGGTGATGATTTTAAATCAATATGTTTAAAGATTTCAGGGTGAAACTGTTGAAATCTTTATTTCAATTTTCCTGGAGCTGAATGAGGCTTATTTCAGTTAATCAAGATGAGTCTGTGTCCGTTGGGAAAAGGGAGGTTCTGTTATGCTTATGGCTTCACAGACCTCGGCGCCGATTTACAGATTGTGTACACATGGTGAAATACTTTCTGGGTTTTCACTTATTAAGTCTCAAATTACCACCACTGAAGTACACATTCTAGGTATTGTATTTTCACTTTATTTTATATTATGTTTATTAAATTATCAAAAGAGTTTTATTTTCCTTCGTATGTACATTTACAAGTTTTTATGTTCTTTTTATGACTTTATCATGTGAAGCACTTGGTGCATAATTTCTTTTGTCGTAAAGCACTTTGAGCTGCATTTTTTGTATGAAAGGTGCTATACAAATAAAGTTATTATTATTATTATTATTATTATAGAAAATTCAGTTTGAAACAGTTTTTACTGTGAAACAATATGAAATAAATAAATCAGGTTTTTACTGTGAAACAATATGAAATCGATCAATAAAAAGAAGAGCATGATAAATACCTGACGATTACCTGACCTCAGGTGAGAGGATATTCTGAGGCAGCAGCAGGTTTCCAGACTCTGCTGCAGCTAATTAACTGATCAATAATCAATGTCATGACTGACTTTTACTGTTTCCTTTGTTTCTGCCTTTAAATGTTCAGAAAGTTCAACTTGTTATTTGACCTGTGGAGAAAAAGCCAGACTTCATTTCTTTTCTTTTTGTCGCTTTTTAGTTTCTAATTTTTACATTTTGAGGATTTTACGAAAGACTTGTTATCCTCATATCATCCTTAAATTGATCAGAAAAACAAGGACGTCTGGTCCAGTGTGTCATGACAGTGATTGATTATCTGTCTGCAGGACAGACAAATAAAGTTTATGAGATTTAAGTTTCACAAACAAAAACAAAAAACATCTTTGTTACATTTTGCAAACCAAGCTGGAAGTCGATTCTTAGTCTATATTTTTCCAGATATCAAACACACATGATGGTGTCATTTTCTCCTGCTGCAAACAAAACAAACACGTTTTAATCGTGGACCTGAAATACTCAAATGAATTTATTTGACTTTGAAAAAGCTTTTAACAAAAAGCCATCAGCAGGAAGTCTGAGAGAGAAGATGATGAGACAGCAGAGATGAAGATTTCACAGTCCTGCTGGGAAACAGCTGATGAAACAGCTAATAAACAAACCTGCTGCACAAACACACACATGCTGGAGTTCAGTCATTTTAAATAAAGCAGCTGCTGTCCGCTGCTCCAACACAAAACTGTCAATAAATTCACGGAACTACACAGAAAGTTCTGTAAACATGAGTCTGCTCAGAAAAAAAGGTTGAACAAAAACTGCTTTTAATGTGTTTTCAGTGTCTTTCTTGAAAAGTTCTTCATAAATAAAATCTGTCTTCTTGTTCAGTTTGAGGATTGATTATTAATCCTGGATGAAGTTATATTGAATAACGAAGGCAGAATGAGCAGAGAGCTGAAGCCATGATCAGCATTCATATGATTGGCTGAGTGCTGATCATGTGACTGCTGTTAAATGAGGCAGGTGTGTTGATGCATTATTTCATTTGTAAATTCTCTTCATAATTTCTCTTTTTATCACCCATTAAAATATCAAATAATAGGTTACTTAGTAATTTAGTTATTTGATTTATTAACTCTTTTTATTGTACAATTATTCTTACTCTGCTCAACTCAACAGCACTTTTCATTCAGCATATATTTTATTTTTTAGTTTACTTTGTATGTGCAAACCTGTTTCTGTTTCTGATGAATGAATGAAATGCTTTATTAGTATTTCTGTGAGACTTGTGCTTCTCCATATGTAACATACTTGTGAGACTGAGAACATGTTTTACTGCCGTGTGTTGTTATGCTGAGTGACTTTTAAGACCTAAAGTGGCCTAGAGTACTAAAACTGCTTTGCACTGTGATGACAGTGATGCTATAATGCAACCAAATATGTGAGAATAAAAGACAAAAAGAAAGAAAACCAGCCCTCAGTTTGATAATAATTTAATATTTATTATCTGAATTTACAGAGTTACTAAGGCAGGCACGTTCTGAAAATAGTAAATCAGCTGCATTGGTTTGAGGACAGCAAAGATTTCAAATATAAAAGACTCTGAAAATACAACCTGCACAAAGTAATAAAAGACAAAGCAGCAGAAAAACACAACCACATCTCAACAGTCGACAGCAGGTTGTACTGACAGACTGCAAAGTCATCTGCAATCAGACAGTTTCACAGCCATCTTTAATCAAACTGTAAATAAAGGAGTTTTTCTGATTATTATTATTATTTTATTCAAACTAAGAATGATATTAAAGAAGCTTCTGACCCTGGCTTGTTTCTATCTGAAGACATGCAGCTGTTCTGACATGTGAGCGTCACCGTTATCTTTATCTGCGACACAGAAATGAAACAAATCAGGACCAAAGAGGAAACAAAACCTTTAAAAACGTTCATCGTTAAACTAACAAGTGTTAAACATTCATGAACTTTGGACAAATAAAAACAGTGTATAATTAGAGATGTAACATAATCTTAGAAGAACACTTTTTATCTTCTAATATTGACCTAAAATAACATTTTTATTTGATTTGGGGCTCCAACTGACTCTTACTTTCATTATTGATGAATCTACTGAGTATTCTCTCGATTAACATTACCAATCATATCATTATAAAATGTTAGGAAACATTATCTTTACAGTTTCCCTCAGATCAAAGTCTTTAAATGTCTTGTTTTGTCCGACCAGCTGTCCAAAACACAAAGATGTTCAGTTTAAGACGACAGAAAACAGACAAAAACAGAAATTGGAGACATTTGAGACGCTGGAATCAGAGACTGAAATTATTTATCAATTATCAAAATTGTTGCTGGTTATTTCTCGACGGATCAACAAATATTGACCTAAAATAACTTTTTTGATTTGGGGCTCTAACTGACTATTCCTTTCATTATCTATGAATCTACCAGGTGTTCTCCGGATTATTGTATGAATTATTTCTTTAATAAAATGTCATGAAAGACATGAAGGTCTTTAAATGTCTTTTGTCTGACCAGCCGTCCAAAACCCCAAAATATTCAGTTTATGATGATAAAAAACAGAGAAACAAAGTCTGAGACATTTGAGACAAACGATTATTCGAATATCAAAATTGTTGCTGATTATTCTTCCGTGGATCGACTCACCCTTTCAGCTCTGATTTGATTCAGGTTTTTTAAAAACTATTTTTACTTGAACATCAACAGACAGACTAATATGAGGTCTCAGACGCTGCAGAAGCTCAAATAACTGAAACATGATGATGATCTGCTACGAGCTCCGTTTGGATGGAAGACGTTCACTCTGCTCTTCTGCTAAAATACATTCACAAAGGTTCAGTGCAAGCTTGTTTCTGAGGGGGGGGGGGGTCCTGCTGTCTGGATTCAGACAAGGAGACGATCTCTCCTCATTTCATTGGACAGATGTGTGTTGGGGTTGTTGATTGGAGACTCAGCTGGGGGGTGGGTGGTGGAGTCTGATTGGACCCTGTCAGCCCATGTAGGGGTACTTCCACTCTCTGAGCGGGACGAAGGTCTGCTTCACAACCTGCGGCGACGTCCATCTCAGCACGTAGTGTGGACCTCCAGGTTTGTCATTAGTGCCTGGATTAAGAGGAAGATCATCTGCTGTTATCAATATCCCACCTGAGCATTCACCTACTGCCACACATTTACATAGAACTGCTAAATAAGGATCTTAAATAAAAGTGTTGAAGTGTGACGTTCACTGATCAGAAAGAGAATCGCAACAAGTCTTACCTGAAGCTCTGGCGCCACCAAACGGCTGCTGAGCAACAATGGAGCCGGTGGATTTATCGTTCACATAATAGTTTCCTGCAGCGTTTCTCAACACTTTAGCTGCTTCATCGATAACGTTCCTGCAACAAAACACACCGACTGTTAACAGCTGATTTTACAAACTGTCATGATGACTGAAGACAGATACAATACATTTATATTGGTTTTCTAGCCCTGTAATTACAGAGCAAAACAGTCCTAACTGTACACACACACACTATATAAATAAGTAATAATTTGATAAATTCATTCCTGTAACATGTGACAGTGTAGATAAACACGTCTTACTGGTCCTGAGCGAACACGGCTCCTGTCAGCGCGTACGGAGACGTGTTGTCGATCAGATGAAGCACCTCCTTGTAGTTGTTCTCAGGATAAACATAAACTGACAGAACGGGACCAAAGATTTCCTGTAACACAAACATCATGTTAATAAAAATGCACATTAAAGCTGAAAATGAAGTATTTTCTCTCTCTGGGTGAAAGATACTCTGACCACACACACACACACACACACACACACACACACACACACACACACACACACACACACACACACACACACACACACACACACACACACACACACACACACACACACACACACACACACACACACACACACACACACACACACACACACACACACACACACACACACACACACACACACACACACACACACACACACACACACACACACACACACACACACTTTTCAGTTTGTGAATCAGGGTGTGAAACAGGGTTTGAGTCGGCTCAGTAAACCAAACAGCAGAGGATGTTTCTGTGAGTCAGATTCGTTTATGTAGATAATCCACAAACTTATCCAGAGATTGAGTCGACTTAATGCCTCGTTAACCAGCACCTCCAGTGAGGATTAACATGCAATTACCAGTGTAAACCTGTTCTATAGATTATAATCTGTTTTATTATTACAGCACAAAGCGTTTTCCAGAGCAGGGAGAGAGCAGCAAAACACAATCACACATTAAAAAACCTACAAAAACACAATCACACATTAAAAAACCTACAAAAACACAATCACACATTAAAAAAGCTACAAAAACACAATCACACATTTAAAAAACCTACAAAAACACAATCACACATTAAAAAACCTACAAAAACACAATCACACATTAAAAAAGCTACAAAAACACAATCACACATTAAAAAAGCTACAAAAACACAATCACACATTAAAAAAGCTACAAAAACACAATCACACATTAAAAAGCTACAAAAACACAATCACACATTAAAAACCTACAAAAACACAATCACACATTAAAAAACCTACAAAAACACAGTCACACATTAAAAAAACCTACAAAAACACAATCACACATTAAAAAAACCTACAAAAACACAATCACACATTTAAAACCTACAAAAACACAATCACACATTTAAAAAACCTACAAAAACACAATCACACATTAAAAAACCTACAAAAACACAATCACACATTTAAAACCTACAAAAACACAATCACACATTTAAAAAACCTACAAAAACACAATCACACATTAAAAAAGCTACAAAAACACAATCACACATTAAAAAAGCTACAAAAACACAATCACACATTAAAAACCTACAAAAACACAATCACACATTAAAAACCTACAAAAACACAATCACACATTAAAAAACCTACAAAAACACAGTCACACATTAAAAAAACCTACAAAAACACAATCACACATTAAAAAAACCTACAAAAACACAATCACACATTTAAAACCTACAAAAACACAATCACACATTTAAAAAACCTACAAAAACACAATCACACATTAAAAAAGCTACAAAAACACAATCACACATTAAAAAACCTACAAAAACACAATCACACATTAAAAAAACCTACAAAAACACAATCACACATTAAAAAAACCTACAAAAACACAATCACACATTAAAAACCTACAAAAACACAATCACACATTAAAAACCACAGCAGTGTTGCCACCGTGACCAAAAACGTGCTCAGTTTCTTGTTAAAACCAGAAACTTTTCACAATATTTTTAATGTTATTTTGAGATATTTCTCTTTATGACCAGATAATCATTACATTTTTACAAGAAACCAGTAATTGTCATTTTTTCTAGCTGATATAGGCTGAAATATCGTCTCTTTAGGCACTGACTGGATCTTTTAACTTGTCATGAGATGCATGCAGTGATGATCATTTAAAAATGGAAATCAAAGCGTTTGTTCTGCTCAGTGTGAAGCTACAGATATAAACGTGTGAATCAGGCTCATATGTGGCTCATTTAAGACATCAGAAGCCAGAACAGGTCACGCTGCTGCAGCGAGAGCAGATATTCTGTTCCATCTGTCACTTTACCTCCTTCATGATGGCTTCCTGCGGGTCTTTGGTCTCGATGATGGTGGGCTCCACGAAGTATCCCTTCTTATCGTCACAGTTTCCACCAGCGATGACTTTCAGGTTGGGGGAGGACTTAGCGTGATCCAGCCACTTCTTTATACGACTGTATGACTACAGGCGCAAACAAAGTGTCTGTAAGTCTGTGATATTTGATCTACTAACAAATATAAACCATTCATCTACATGAATACATTAAAAAACGTAAAATAAAGCAGAAGCAGAAACATGTTGGTGAGAACTGCACCTTATCATCGATCACAGCTGAGAAAAAGGTGCTGAAGTCTTCCACCGGCTAACGAGAAAGAAGAGAAACACATTAAATATGTCAGATGTTTTAAGCTCCAACCTGTTTGGTTCAGTCTGAATGAACTTTGTTTAGTTTGGTTCATTTGTTCTGTTTGTTTGTGGTGTGAAATAAAAGCAGATTATCTACAGGACTGAGTCAGCAGATATGTGAATTACAGCTGAAACATCCATTAATCAATCGTCATATGTGACTGATGTTATTGTTTGTCATACATGAGAATAAATGAATATTTGGGTGTTTGAATGTGTTAACTTCAGACGATATGATAAGTTTTCAGAAACTGTGATGGACATTTTATAGATAAAATCACTGAATCGAGAAAATAATCGGCAGATTAATCAATAAGAGAACTAACAGGAATTCAAAAGATCAACTGCTGTAAACTCTATAAGACGTATCCATATGATTATTGGGGAAACTGTATTTTAGCAGCAACCACACAGTAACTATAATTAAAAAAGGTCTTTATTGTCTCTTTGTTGTTTCTGTTTAGACACACGACGTCCTGATTAACACTAACGCTTTATTTTACACTAATTTCCTGGAAGATTGGTGAGTAATTTGCAGGTATTGAACGGTTCATTTTGGTGCAATTTGGTACAAATTATAAGAAAAAACTAAAAAAAGTTATCAGGAAATTATAGCTGATTTTAGGTTTATGCAGCCTTTTTTGTACACCTGCATTATTATAGAAAGCATGATAACAAATTTGACGCTATTTGTTATTTGCTAGATGATATACATTTATATAAATGAAGAAAATAACGTCTCTATACTTCTTAAATCAAACCTACAGCCTCATTCTAATTCATGTCATGTTTTATTGTTTGTTGTGCAAGTTTGAAAAGTGAATAAACTTCATTTTTCTTCATAGTAATATATGAAGTAAAAAGTACAACCAGGAACTGTGCGTTGTTGTAGTTCTTTGTGCTGTGGATGTACTCACGTCTCCCACGGCGATGTGTTTGTGGATGTCCAGCAGTCGCTGTCTGATCTGCGGCCACATGCTGTCGGGTACGTACATCCTGGAGCAGGCGGAGCACTTCTGGCCTCCGTACTCAAACGCTGAGCGGATCGTTCCCGTCACCACGCTGTCGACATCCGCAGACTTGTGGACGAAGTGGAAATTCTTCCCGCCGCACTCTGAAAATGTGAAGAGTGACAGAAAACAGCGTGTTTAATGTCTCCAACAGACAAAAGTTCAGTAAACTTTGCCTCTACAGGAACTAACCTCCTGCCAGCCGAGGGAAGGTCCTGTAGACGTCCAGATTCCCAGCCACCTGTTTCCAGAGACGCTTGAACGTCCTACAAAAACACGTCAACATTCATAAACTACACAAGTTAACAGTGACATATCTGTGTGATATAAAACAGCATATTATTATTATTATCCATAGTCACATTAAAGCTGAGGAAGGAAACTTTGCTTGAAAAGTTTTAAAAATTCCAAACTGATATTTTCAAATGACATAAAGTTGCAGTGCGTGTATTTTAGAAAGTCTTAAAAAGGATAAAAAAAATCCTCAATAAAAATAATTCATTTAGTTAATGAGATTTCACATTAATGACACGTTGTGTCCCATTTTAGAAACAGAGACCACATTGTTAAGATGGAGCAGAGTAATAATAATAATAATAATAATAATAAAAAAAAACAGAGCTGGTTTAACAGATGAAGCAGAAGCTGGATACTCAGAAACAGTAAGGCCAAAACAAAAACAGGACAAAATAAATTCTGCCTCCTCAGGCAGGTCGTTCCAAAGCTGAGGAGCTGCAACCTTTAATGATTTCATTAATTGATTGAAAGAAAATTAATCTGCAACTTCAGTAAAGTCATTTTTCAAGCAAAAATCTCAATCTCACATATTTAAAGACTTTTTAAAGTTTCTCAGTGAATTATAAAATAAACCTGCCATGAACAGAATTCACACATGATGTTTAAGCCATTACTTTAACAGGTAGATGAACCTCATTACAGACTCCAAACACACACACTACAGTAAACTGTATTTCAGGGTGTACTCCCTGTTAAACTGGTACGACACAACTGTTCTTACGGGACGCTGCCGGTGAAGTTGATGCCTGCGAGGTGCTCAGAGGAGGTGATGGCGTCTCCAAACACCGGCCCGTCAGCAGGTAGAAACTGGATGATGTTTGGTGGCAGGCCGCTCTCCCTCAGGACTCTGTAGACGGCGTAGCTCGCTGACATGGCGGTGTCACTGGGCTTCCACAGAACCACATTACCCTGAAACACACCAGCGGCTCCTCACAGTCAGAACACTAGAGACCGAATTAAATTCCTCCGTGGAAACGAGGAGCTTCCAAACCACTCGCTGATTTCTGCCATGAAATACTCAACACTACACTCACCATCAAAGCTGGAGTACCTGCCAGGTTTCCACCAATAGCAGTGAAGTTAAAAGGCGCCACAGCTGCTACGAAACCCTGAGAGAAAAAAATAGACAAAATAACCAACAGCACAACAATACGACAGATACTGAGTGAAGAACTAATCTTACAGTTATGACATGTAGTTACAGTAATGACACGTTACCTCCAGTCCTCGGTACAGCATGGTGTTGGTGCTTCCCTCTGCGTCTAGCGGCTGCTGTTTCTCCAGCTCGACGGCATGTTTGGCGTTAAATCTGAAGAAGTCGATCAGCTCTGCAGCGGCATCGATCTCCGCCTGCACCACCGTCTTACCCTGGAACACACAGATAGAAATAATTAAAGAAATTAAACTAGTATGCTAGTCAGCTTAGCATGTTATTGAAATGATAGTTAGCTTTACATGCTATTATTAGCTGATGGTGTTAGCTGGTGATATTATAGAGAAACGTGTGTGCCAGCGTGTGTTGATTGCCAGCGTGAGATAGCTGAAGAAGAGTGTTTGGTTTATTTGGTGGCCTAGGCAGCATGCTAGTTAGCTTAGCATGGTATTCAAATGCTAGTTATCTTAACATGGTATTTAAATGCTAGTTAGCCGTCTCCTGTACCTGTCCGATCATGGTCTTGGCGAGGATCTCTGCTCTCTTGGGTCCACTGATGATGTCGGCCGCCTTGAAGAGAATCTGGGCTCGGTCCTGGATGGGCTTCAGGTCCCACTCTCTCCGCGCCGCCACAGACGCCACGATCGCTTTATTGATCAGCTCCTGCATCAGTCAAACAGGTTGATACAGGAAATGGTAAGTAAGCATAGTTTATTTCTGCGGTGACGTTCATTACACCGGAGCGATCCAGGTGCTTCACAGGTAAACAGATAATCCAACATGGATTTCAGGGAATGAGAAACAGAGAAATAAAACTAAATAAAAACATAAAAGCATGGAGTAATAAGTTATAAAAATGTCAGGTGGGTTTATAAAAGCTTTGTGTCACAGACTGTGATCTGATACTGAGGGCCAGTTTGTTCACAGTGTTGAAATTAAAACATGATTCCCTTTGGAATCACATGACGAGTGTCAGTGCAGAATAAGGAGTAAAAATATATAAAATATGAAGGAGAGCCAAACCAAGCAGGGCTTTAAAAGTGATCAACAGAATCTAAAACTGAAGAGAGGCAGTATAATTCAGTCAGGACTGGAGGAGAGTAAATGATTCATTTCACTGCTCTTGGTGAGAAGTAAATGAAGTTTGATTTGTTTTGTTTTTGGGAGCATTGGTTTAACTTTGCTGAGCTGTACATTCTGTGATGTACTGCTTTATCTCTGCAAATTCCAGCTCAACTCAGGGATTTTTTTTGCCTCTTCTTCTTTGTATCATTTAATTGTGTATTTTTTATTTGAGATGTTTTTAATAGTTTTTGACACAGAGGAATAAGATATATCAGGCTTTGATACACACACAATACTGTTAGTAGATCAGTTCATTGTTGGTTTGGATCCAAACATGAGATTTGTTGACAGCAGTCAGGTTTCCATCCAAATGTGGCGCAAATTATAACCGAAATTTCAGAAAATGTGAGTTAGTTTGTTTCCACTTCTGTTCAGTGAATATTAATATTTGAGCTCATCACAGTAAACAGTTGGTGCTGATTCTCCTGTCGAGTGCAGTAAAGCAGCAGAAGAAGAAGATGTAATGAACAGAGCGACAGTCAGAGCTGAAGCGATGACATCACATCCTGCTGATGGAGAGCATGATGGACAAACAGCTGACATCACAGCTTCCTGCTGTTGGCAGCGTTTTGATAGCAGCTCTGTGTCAGTTATACAGACACGTACTGAACGCTGCTCAGAGACCAAGAAGAGAGCTGACAGTGAAAAACGTCTGCCGCCATGTTTCATCTCTGCAGCGGGGCGGAAGCTTCAGGGACGTTTAAGTCACATGCTTCCTGTATGACATCATTTATTCACTAAATCTCATTTTGCTTTTATCCATACGTCAACATATCCACCTCAGCCAAAACCTTTTTATGCAATATTTCGATTTCTTTTGAATTTTCAGCGTTTCCACTGAATGGAAACTTTAAACTTTAAAACTCAATAGCTGGCCGACAGTGAGGTGTGTAGATTTGCTGTTTCGTCATTTTCAATCTTTTAACCACCACAGACAAGATTATATTCACTGCCACTAAATTTAGGTATATGAGGAATACAAGTTATATAATATCCAGGAATCTTGTGGTGATTTTCTCTTTTTTATAGGTTTTTTTTGTTCAGCTCTTTTGTTTCTTAGTAATTCTAATTAAATTCTCCTTATCATGAATTATAAAAGCATATGTGAGAATAAGTTTGAAAAATAAAGTATAAAAAAATCAATTACTTAAAGACAGACCACATGAATTATAATTGTAGCTCAAAAGCACATTTTCATCTTGTTTCACTGCAACTCACCTTGTCAGCATAACAGAACTTTGCCACTTTGTGCGAATGGTTGAACGGCTTTGAAAAGAAACACAAAGTTAATAAACATTAGTTATTCCAGCATTAATATTCATCATCACCATCATCATCATCATCTCTGCTGTGCTCTCACAGAGTAAACTTATGTAATACTTGTTTGAAGACTGATTCCAGCTGTGGTCTGTTCTGTCGTGTGGAGCAACAGTTTACTCAGATTACAGAACATGTTGACTCTACTCACTGATAACTGATATCTAACATCTTTGGTCCACACATGTTCATCTCCAACCACACAGGGAATCTCCTCCGTCTTCCCCTTCACACTCTCTAAAGCCTGAAAGAAGAGAAACTTGAATTATAACTCATGTTCTGCAGGTGCTGAGGGAGGATTAAAGTTATATTTGTAATTTTGTGGAAAAGAAAAGCAGGTTTGAACCTTCACGAGCTCTTTTCTCTCTGGGCTTCCCTCTTTGAATCCCAGGATTGGCTCGTTTTTCACCTCCACCGCTGCACAAGGGAACGTTTTGAACCTGAAAACACACACAACATGTTTTTTAATGTATTTTATGCAACTTAAGACCATAAGAACCCTTTTCTGTTCACTCTCCTGTCAGTTCAGCAGGTGCCTCTGACCTGACTTCACCCAGCCATGAATATCTGTTGATGGTGGGAGGATGTTGAACTCCTGTAATGAACAGACGGCAGAGCCCCTCAGCCAAAACTTTCAACTAAATCTGTGTTCACCAAGTGCACCACAGCAGCTAATAAGACACATGACAGAGAATCAGAGCTGCAACGGTTAGTCGATTAATCAATTAGATGCCAACTATTTTGATAATCGAATAATCCTTTTGAGACATTTTTTAAGAAGAAAAATTCCAAATTCTCTGATTCCAGCTTCTTTTTCTGGTTTCTTTTTCATTTTCAACATTTTAAGGACTAAACTAATTGATTAATCAAGAAAATAATCAGATTAATTGATAATGAAAAAATATAATTAGTTGCAGCTCTAGTAATTTCTCAGGACTGCAGTGATGTCTTTAATTTGTTTGTTTTTTTCCGACCAACTGTCCAAAACCTAAAGATGTTTAATTTACTGTCACACGTGACAAAGAAAAGCAGCAAATCATCACATCTGAGAAGCTGAAACCAGAGAAAAATACATGAAACTGTAACAGATTTCATCTCTGCAGATGGAATCAGCTGCAAAAAAACTTTAAAATTAAATGTAAAATCTGTCGTCTCACTTTAAGTTTGTAAAGACTTTACTCAAGTATCTGCAGCTGCACTCGTCTCGGCTTTTCTTTATGTGAATTTAACAGCTAACTATGGATTTTATGTCCACGCTTCAACTGTACATGTTTACTTATTACTACATGTTTGAATAAACAATTCAAATATATATGATACAAATATGAGGATTTAATGGAGAATAACTGAAGTAAAATTAATTTCATGTTGCAGGTGGGTGGATTTCACTCCAGCTGATAACAGCACAGAACAGAAGCTGGTTTCTAGATTAGATTATTCTAGATTAGATTATTCCAATGACATTTACACGACTGCATTTCCAACATGTAGCAGGTTTTACAGGATCCTCTGTTCAGGTTTCTCACAAAAGTGATTATTAAAGGGGACCTATAATGCCTTCCTTATGCTTTTCCTTATTTTCAGTGTATGTATGTATGTATATATATATATACACATATATATATATACACACACACACACATAAATAATGCTACAGTGTGTCCAAAGTGTCAAATAATGAGGTAAATGTATCCCTGTGAGCAGAAAGCAGCTCTGCTCTGAACGCTCAGTTTCCAACAGTTTTTTCTACTTTCAGGCCGAGTCGACGTCGGGACTAAGACAGGCGCTAAGACTGCCTGTTAGAGACAGAGGCTGAACTGAGGGGCTGCATAAAGGGCCAGTAGAATATAAATAAGGAGGTTTTAACTGTGAATCATGCAAAGCTAGTCCTCTTTAAATTCTTTACATACTGTGCAGGTTTAACAGTGAGGCTTGTTTTACTTCCACCTGTAACACAGATTCAGCTCCACTGACCGTCAACTCGCCTGTTTGACTCATTTTTCTGATTAACAACTAACTCTAACTTGATCCCATTTTCCTTGAAAGTTGCTCCACCTCTGGTGCCCTCTCTGTCTCATATATGATTAACTACTGAAGGCTAAACTTTTTAAACTGAAGGTCACAGTGTTGACGATAGCCAACACTGACGGGAGGGAGGAGGGACGAGCCAGCTGGAGCATGATCAGCATTCTCAAACTGAAATACCTCCTAACACACCCGAACCTCCCCGACTGCCTTCAGCGTCTGCACATGTGGCTCTGATTCAGCTGCTGTTGTATCCTGGACACCAACAGTTAAACATAATACACATGTGGGAGTTAGAGGAGTTTTTACACGTGTTACAGAAAAATAAACATTTTCTGAGAAAAATGTTTAGGGCCCTTTATATCCTGACATCCATCCTCCACAAACCTGAATATGTTTCAGTAACACTGACAGACTGGTAGAAAAGTACTCAGATCCTTTACTTCAATAGAAGTACCAATACAGCAAAGTAGAAATACTCCATTACAAGTAAAAGTCCTGGTGTCCATCAAGTGTTCATAATATTTTGCCATATATTTATCTACCAACAGTAGAATTAATGGCAGAGCTGCTGTGTTGGACTGATTATATTACACAGATGTTCCTAATAAAGAGCTCGCTGAGTGTATATCAAAACTAATCTGTATATGTCAGTAAGCAGTGGTATATGATGGTGAAACATGCGCATGGATGGACTGACAGAGCAGAGCAACAGACCTCTGGGCACAGACATGTAAAAGCACTCCTGCCCCCCCCAGCATCATTTATAGTCACCTGTCAGTCATTTGGTGACATTCTGCAGGTGGATGTTTGATTGTGTGTTGAGTTCAAACTGGAGATAAAGAGAAACTGTCTGACTCCTGATCCACACTGACGCTCCTCTGCAGATATATTCAATAATACAGCTCACTATACTAAATACTACAGGAAACCATCAAAGGAGGCCTGAGATACAGCTGCAACAATCCATTAGTTGCATTTATTACTATACTATTAAAATAATCTAGGGCTGCAACTAAGGGTTATTTTCATTATCGATTAATCGATTAGTCATTTGGTCCATAAAATGTCAAAAAATGGTGAAACATGTCAATCAGTGTTTCCCAAAGTCCAACATGACGTCCTCAAATGTTGTTTTGTCCACAACTCAAAGATATTCAGTTTACTGTCATAGAGACTAAAGAAACCAGAAAATATTCACATTTAAGAAGCTGGAATCAGAGAATTTGGACTTTTGTTTCTTTAAAATAAAAATAAAAAAATCACTCCAACCAGTTAATTATTAAAATAGTTGGCATTTGATTTAATAGTTGGCAACTAATCGATATTCCATCAAACTTTGGAATATGCTTCCAGCTGAGCTTAAAACTTACAGACTTTCATTCTTTTTCCCACAGTGCAGTGGGAAAAAGTGTAAGTGTAAAGTGTAATTCTATAGTTGTGCTGGTATTTATTGGTTGATGTGTTTTTAGATCTGTCTGTTAGTGTGATAGATGTAATGATGTTGCATATAAATAAATGTTTTTATTATCTGGTGATTGTTCTGTGTGTACCTGCCCAGCGACTGCAGATGGAAATTAGCTGATAACTAAATCTGGGATAAATAATCTCTTCTCATTTTGAGGTTAATGTTTTTTTTGCGTGGTCCTTGTTTAATAAAGACTAATAATAATAATAATAATAATAATAATAATAATAATAATAATAATAATAATCGTTGCAGCTTCGTCAGAGGAGTTGTTGTATTGCATTGATGAGATTGTACAGATGTTCCTAATAAACCCAAAACCAGCAGATATAAACCACTAACACAGTAAACCAGAGTGACAGAGCAGCACATGCGTTATGATCTCTGACTGAGTGACAATCAAACTGCTAACATGAAGCTCCTTCAGCTCCTCTTCCTCACCCAGCAGGTCTCATTATGTAACCTGTGAGGCTAATTAACAGCTGAACAGTCAGATTACACTGTTTCACCTCATTACAGCCTGACTCTGATCAAAGTATTGATCCCAGCAGAGAAGAGTTAGCAGCTTGGGCTAGCATTAGCATTAACCGACACCTTCCAGAAGTCAGGCGGAGGTGAAGGCGTCTGGTGTCGGGTACATACCCCCTCCATGCCCGGACCCCCGCCGCCCGAACACGCAGCATGTCCACCGGCAGGATGATGGGAGAAAAGACGGAGAATAGCAGCGGAGCTCACACCTGACACGCAGATCGATCCCTGATCAGATGATCAGATACAAGTTACTGATTATTGACCCGGCGAGTTCGTGCTTAACCGGACAGAGCCAACTGTTCCCGGGGAGACGTTTATATTTTATTCCTGATTTCCTGTCAGTGTCCGCAGTATCACTGTCAGCTGTTTACGATAATTCAACAACACAACAAACATTATTTTATTTGGACTGAAGAAAAAAGGAGAAATGCTTCTTTTTTGTTAAAATCGTAACTATCTGAAGAGGAACCCCTCTCCTCTCAGAAATGGAACCTTCCACAGGCGGGTCGGCGACTGACCAATCAGCGAGCAGGAAAATATCTTCAGCCAATCACAGACCGCGCATGAAAGTTCACAAAAAGATATATTTACTGATCAGCTTCTGGAACTTTCGATCACTTCCTCTCGGCTTTCATCGTCAACTCACTTTCCCCGCAAAGATGACCCCATATTCATTACCTCATAGACCAATGGTTCCCAACCTAGGGGTCGGGACCCCACAAGGGGTCGCTGGATTAATCTATGGGGTCAGGAGATGATAGGACAACAGAAAAAAATATATATATTTCTGACACATAAAACTGTGTCTTTCAAGCTTTCCTCTAATTTTTGCTTTATTGATTGTGAATTACTGTATTTGATCTCCTCAAGTCTCTACAAGTTGTTATAATAAAACAAAATAAGTCATCTTTCATTACAGTGCAACGTGTGACGATGAGTCTCAGGTAGACTTTACTTTATTTTAAAGGGTCACAAACCAAAAAGGCTGAGAGCTGCTGTCAGACAGTTCACAGTTTGAGTGAGTCAAACAGAGTGAGTCCTAAATCAGCCAAGAGAGGAGGAAGGGACACGGTGAAGATCTAACTAACTAACTAACTAACTAACTAACTAATAATAATAAAATAAGCAGCAACAATAAATAGAGTGTATAGAGTGTTTATAAGTTCTTATATAATCATATTAAAAAAGAAACAAAGAGGAAACACATACAGACATTGTGGAGGCGTCTACCTGGTGATGATGATGATGATGATGGCATCAAGCACGAACTGTGTGAGAATGTATTTAAAATTATGTTTCCATTTCCAATTCTTCATCCAATTTTGCTTCAATACTTTCAACTTTAATTTCTCCTGCAGGGGGATTTTATTGCCCACTATGTTTTATATTTTGTATAAATTCTACAGATTACTGGACTGTTTCTCTCAGGATCATATCAGCATGTTGAGTGTTTAAAATCTCATCTCACCAAGACATTTTATTAATATTTTCACCTGGTTTGTTCTTTAACATTGTTTTCTTGTCTTGGTAACTGTGAAGCGCTCTGTAACCTGGCTTTTGAAAAGGGGTGTATCAGTAAAGTTGGATTCACTTATAATCTCCAATTCTCTTCTGCATCTACACAAACTGCATCTGATGCAGCAGTGAGGGAATGACTCTGTTTAAATACGCACATGACACAGCTCTGCTGGCACACCTGACTGACAACCTGGTTCAGGGTTTTGAAGAAATCTACCAAGATCAAAGAGCTGTGTTGTGGGAACAGGTGGAAACTCTCAGGCTGGATGGTCAGGTAGTGGAGTAGGTTTTAAATACCTGAAGACAGAGTTAGACACCTTCCTCTCTGTCTCTCAGCAGTCTGGCTCAGTGTACAAACAGCCTCCACCTGCTGAGGAAACCTAAGACTTTTAATGTTAACAAAGACATTCTAACCCTGGTTTACAGCTCACTCATTGAATCAATACTCACCTTCAATATTTCATCTTGGCACAATAACCTCACCATGAAACACAAAATCAAACTCTCCTGCATCACCAATCAGGTCAGTAAAACTCTAACAGCATTACACAGGACCCTGATATTATAAATACATCTGAACTGACCACAAACATTTGCCATAATAAAGTAGTTTTATCTGCACAAACATACACTTACTGTGTGATCATCTGTAAGGAAACAGAATGACCACAAGATGGAGTCATAAACTTCTGACTGGGAAGCATTTCACTTTATTGATCCTGGGGAGGAAGTTCACATGTTACAGCAGCAGAGACAGATTGAGAGGTCAGAAAACAGATAAACACCAATTTTAATGAAACAAA
Source organism: Scomberomorus guttatus (assembly GCA_038419695.1). Taxonomy (NCBI): domain Eukaryota; kingdom Metazoa; phylum Chordata; class Actinopteri; order Scombriformes; family Scombridae; genus Scomberomorus; species Scomberomorus guttatus. The sequence continues at coordinate 36,893,578 of CM076446.1, read as the reverse complement.
TAAAACATAAAATACGAGATTTACTAGATTAGAGAGCTGATATTAAAAGCTGGTACTATGTCTTAAGTGAATTGTACAAATATTTGTAGAAAATAAGTCCAGTAGTGCAAATCCTGCAGCCACGATGTGTAAAGTAGGACTGCAACCAACGATTATTCTTCATTATTCATTAATCAATACTTGTACTTTACATGAGTATTTCCATTTGATACTACTTTATACTTCCACTCCACTACATTTCAGAGGGAAATATTGTACTTTCTACTCCTCTACTTGTATGACATAAGAATTAGGAACATTAGAGCACATAAATATCAAGCAGCACTGAGCCCATACAGATAAAAGTATAAGTGCAAAGTAAAAGAAATAAGCTCATGTAAAGCAGATAAAGGCCAGTAAAAGAACATAAAAGTGCAAAATATATAGAAGCGCATATAAAAATACTAAAATGATCACACTAATTAATAAAAGCACACTTAAAATTGTAATGACAAAAAAATTAAATAAAACGTGACAATGTTCGTTTGGGCAGGACGTTCCCATCCTGTCTGGAATTTAAGACACAAATAAACTCAGAAAATAAGAAGGACCCATAATTATGTTTTCATCCTCGTTTGAAAACTGTATATGTGTATATGTGTATATATACTGTATATGTGTATATATAATGTATATGTATACAGGTGTATATAAACTGTATATGTGTGCATGTGTGCACATGTGTATATATAAAAGATGTTTAGTTAACCTGTCAGCTGAGACAGCAGAAAGCAGCAGATCTAACCTAGAGACTGCAAAAAAGCAAAAGAGTTAATTGAATAATGAAAGATAAATAATAAAAAATAATACAAGCAATATAAAATGACAATCAAAAATGACAGACTTACAATAGTGTGAATTTCTCCTTTAAAAGACTCGTTTTAAAATCGCGTTTTGCTGAATGTAGTTTTGTACCACCAAGCGCTCCGTAGCCTGAGAGGCGTTGACAGCAGACTGTTTTGGTAGAAATCAGCGTTTTTTTCTCCCGACAGCAGCTTTTATCACACATTCAGTGTTTCTCAGGGAGAATAAGGGACACACTGACGGGCTGCAGCCGGAGGAGAGGCTCCTTCAGACGGACACAAGCGGTGAGTCTCACCGGTTAGCTCCGGTTAGCTGCTAGCTGCTAGCTGCTGTCTGTCTGTGTCAGGGAGCCGTTAGCATTTTCAGGAGGACATGTATGTAGATATTTATGTTATATGTAAACTGTTACTGGTGTGTGCTGTCATGTGTCTGACCCTGAGCCCACACTGAGGCCAGGTGAGCTGACAGGTAGCTGTGATTTAGTGTTCAGGTGAGCTAACGGGAGATAGCAACATAATGTTACTTTAACTGCTCAATATTAACATAAAAGCAGCAGCATTTATTGTTATATCACATTTTTAGTGGTGGAAGAAGTACTCAGATACTTTACTTCAGTAAAAGTACCAATACAGCAATGTACAAATACTCCATTACAAGTAAAGGTCCTGCATAAGAAATCCCCCTGCAGTAAAAGTACATAAGTATTATGAGCTTGATGTAGTTAAAGTATTGCAGTAAAAGTACATAAGTATTATGAGCTTGATGTAGTTAAAGTATTGCAGTAAAAGTACATAAGTATTATGAGCTTGATGTAGTTAAAGTATTGCAGTAAAAGTACATAAGTATTATGAGCTTGATGTAGTTAAAGTATTGCAGTAAAAGTACATAAGTATTATGAGCTTGATGTAGTTAAAGTATTGCAGTAAAAGTACATAAGTATTATGAGCTTGATGTAGTTAAAGTATTGCAGTAAAAGTAGTGGTTTGGTCCCTCTGACTGATATATTATTATATATGACATCATTAGATTATTAATACTGAAGCATCAGTGTGTAAGCAGCATGTTACTGTTGTAGCTGCTGGAGGTGGAGCTAGTTTCAACTACTTTATATACAGTTAGCTAGTTTAGTCCAGTGGTTCCCAACCTAGGGGTGGGGCCCCTCCAAAGGGTCAGCAGATAAATCTGAGGGGTCGTGAGATGATTAATGGGAGAGGAAAGAAGAAAAAACAAAGTTCTGATACACAAATCTGTTTTCACTTTTTGGACTTTTTCTCTAATCTTTGATTTTTGCTGAAATATTGGATCATTTGAACATTTATTGAAATGAAACCATGTGAGAAGTTTAGAGGGAAAAATCACTATTTGGTGGAGCTGTTAACAACTCATAGACATCTGAAATGTGACCCCGACTACACACTGCTTTTTGTAAGACGTCAAAAGCCAAAAAGGTTGGAAACCACTGGTTTCATCTTTAACAATGTGTTGTATTTTAAAAGCTTGTTATATTATCCATTGTGTCAAATCTGCATCTGAAAAGTAACTAAAGCTGTCAAATAAATGTAGTGGAGTAGAAAGTACAATATTTCCCTCTGAAATGTAGTGGAGTGGAAGTATAAAGTAGCATCACATGGAAATACTCAAGTAAAGTACAAGTACCTCAAAATTGTTAGTTGGAGCTGAAACACTTAGTAGTCAGTTTTATAAGCATCATAAAACTATGAAAAATCATGAAATATAAAGCTGATGAAACACAGTTAATTATGGATGTTGAGTTGTTAAAGTGGACCAGGACCACAAACTCAGAAATATCTGTAGTAGAGCAGCAACGATCAGTGTTTCCCAAAGTCCAACATGATGTCCTCAAATGTCTTGTTTTGCCAGAAAATATTCACATTTAAGAAGCTGGAATCAGAGAATTTGGACTTTTTCTTAAAATTACTCAAAATGATGAATCATTTATCAAAATAGTCGGTGCTTAATTTTGTCTATTGATTAATAATTGCAGCTGTAATCTGGAACGAGCAGGTGGACAAAACTCAACAAACATCAAGCTGATAAAACAAAGTTCAGTTTGTATTTTGAGCTGTTAAACACAACATCAGGTTAAACCCGGATATCATGTGACGAGCTCCAGGTTCAGCCTTCATTCACACTTCTGACTCGTCATGGTTCTCCTGTATGATGTGGAAATCCATAAATGATTAAAGATATTTCTGTCCTGGTTTGAACAGGTGACTGCGGTCAGGCAGCATGAGCTCTAAAGGAGGCGGCACGGCTCTGACCCGCCGCAACTACAGACTGTCTTCAGACACCGACAAACCCAGATCTACAGGTACAAATACTACAGATACTGCACTCACATCAGACATCTGAGTTATTTATCTGAGATCTACAGGTACAAATACTACAGATACTGCACTCACATCAGACATCTGAGTTATTTATCTGAGATCTACAGGTACAAATACTACAGATACTGCACTCACATCAGACATCTGAGTTATTTATCTGAGATCTACAGGTACAAATACTACAGATACTGCACTCACATCAGACATCTGAGTTATTTATCTGAGATCTACAGGTACAAATACTACAGATACTGCACTCACATCAGACATCTGAGTTATTTATCTGAGATCTACAGGTACAAATACTACAGATACTGCACTCACATCAGACATCTGAGTTATTTATCTGAGATCTACAGGTACAAATACTACAGATACTGCACTCACATCAGACATCGAGTTATTTATCTGAGATCTACAGGTACAAATACTACAGATACTGCACTCACATCAGACATCTGAGTTATTTATCTGAGATCTACAGGTACAAATACTACAGATACTGCACTCACATCAGACATCTGAGTTATTTATCTGAGATCTACAGGTACAAATACTACAGATACTGCACTCACATCAGACATCTGAGTTATTTATCTGAGATCTACAGGTACAAATACTACAGATACTGCACTCACATCAGACATCTGAGTTATTTATCTGAGATCTACAGGTACAAATACTACAGATACTGCACTCACATCAGACATTAAATGCTTTTTTAAATTTGAACTTTTTATTTATGCCATACAATTTAAACATCCCATCAATTAACACACATCCATCTCCACATTTGCTTATATATCTTTACATATAAACTTAATGGAACAGAGATACCAGATCAGACCACAGTTCAGTCAAATTACCTCCAATTTGGACTATTTGTTAGTTTATTAAATGTGTTCATAGGAGAGAACTGTTACATATCTACAGCTGATCATATGTGTCTCATTTTTTATCATCGTAAACATTCAGTTTATCATCAGCTCTCTGCTCTGAGCAAACACAGATTCTCTCAACAAACACATGTTGATCTTTTTCTTATTAAAAAAAGTCTCAGCAAACCCAGAGCTGCAGAACAATGTGACACCGAGAGCCAATAATGAGTTTATTCCAGATCAATATCGCCTTGGTCTTTTTAATATCAAGTAACCGATATCATAAGTGAGCGATACAGATCCACGAGCCTTAAATATCCGTTTGATTTTATACATTTATTATGTTTATTTATATGAAATCTTAATCTGAATTAATCAATCAAACTTTATTCATATAGCACCATTCAAACAAATAAAATGTAATTCAAGGTACTTTACAAGCAATTAAAGCAATTAAAATAATAGAATAAAATAAAAATGTGAAATACTACACAAAATAAATAAGTTATAGTAAAATGTTAATAAAAATAAAGTAAAATATATAATGATGATAAATAAAATAAGGATAAATAATAAAACACTACATAAAGTCAGATTAATCAGGTGGTTTTTAGTATTTTCAGCTCCTCTCAGATCCTCTCAGCTGTTCAGCAGCTCGGAGCGTAACGGCTGACAGCTGTAATATGAAAACTAACAGGTAACCAGTGTAAAGACTTTAAACTAGGCGTAATGTGTGCTCTCCTTCTGGTCTCAGTCAGCACAGTGCAGCAGAAGTTTGAATGAATTGTAGCTGGTTAATTGTATTGTGCTGTAGACCAGAAAGCAGAGCGTTACAGTAGTCCAGCCTGCTGGTTATAAAAGCATCAGGCTCTGTGTTGCTCAGAGAGAGAAAAGGCCTCACTTTGGAGATTCTTCACATGATAAAATGCTGCACATGAGCCTTGAAATTAAAATCACAATAAAAAATCACTCTTCGTGTCTTGCCTCTTGGTTTAGGTGGAGTCCCAGTGTGTTTAGTTTGGAGGCCAGTTTCTCTGTCTGACCTTTGAACCAATGGTCAGTACTAAAAGGTTCTGTGACATCTAGGCCTTTATATCTAAAATACAGTTAAAAAGTGAGTCAGTGCCTCCTGATGACACTGCCCAGGGGTCGCATGTACAGATTAAAGAGTAACGGTCCTAAAATTGATCCTTGTGGTACCCCACAGGTAGCCTGATAGTGTGGAGGAGTGGTCATCTATAGATACAAAGATAAGAGGTAAACCAGTTAAAAAGAGTTCCAGACAGGCCAACATGCTCAGTTAATCCGTCTAAAAGAATCAAAGGCAGCAACAGGTCAGGCAACACCACAGCTGATATCGTTCACTACCTTTAGCTGTCTCTGTGCTGTGATGTGTGCTGTAGGGCTGATTTACTAATGCAAAGATGTCTTCAGATACAGATTAAAAGTAGCTTTAAAAAGACAGGTAGGAATTGGGTCAAGGGAACATGTGGAGGGCTTCAGTTACTATTTTCTGAGAGTTTCAGCATCAACCAGGTCAAAACGTTCCTGCAGAGGATACAGGTACAACTGCAGTGCGCTCGCTCTGCTGGCACATACCAGATAGTTGTGGGATGAAAATGTCAGATTAATGTAGTGCAATTAAAAGTACAACATTTCCCTCTGAACTGTGGTGCAGGAGAAGTATAAAATGGGAATACTAAAGTACAAGTACCTCCAAGTACTGTTCCTGTGCAGTACTTTAGTAAATGTACTTGTTTAGTTTCCAGATGTTGGTGTGTGTTATGGTGGGAGATGTTGCTTATTATTCAGTATTTATCAGATTTATTATGATCTGATCTGTTTTTTTGTTGTTGTACAGTCACATTTTTTTATTTACGGCATAAAGCTGCACAAACAACAAACAACTGTTGACACAATCAAATGCAAAAAATGAAGACATTTCTGATCATTTCCTGTTTTGATGTAGTGAGTTGGTAGACATTGTACATGTGGGCAGTGATGACTGATCATTATAATTGATCCCTGTGTTTGTCTCTGTCAGGTATCGTGAATGAGAAGCTGCTGAGCGACTACCTGCATCATGTGTTTCCTTCCACCAAGCAGGGACCTGCGCTGGCCTCCCTCAGGTATCCAACCAGCAGTCCGTTAACCCATGAGTCCATCCACAGAAAATTAATGTAATTAAACGTATTTCATTCAATCAATCAATCAAACTTTATTTGTATAGCACCTTTTTAATACAGCTTAGTAAAACAATTTGAGATTAATGCACATGAGAAATAAAAATATAATAAAATAAAATGGATAATAAAAATGTCTAATAATAAATAATGAAATAAAAACTAAATATAAAAGATAAAGTAAATAAAATAGGTAAAAGTAGATAAAATGGATGATACATGTCTGGTGGGGATTTCTACAAAACTTACACAAAATGAACTTCAGTGTAAACTGACAGTAAAGTCGTATCGTAGCTTCAACAGGGAAACACTGTCCGAGGAAACAAAGAGGGAATTTGATGCTAAAAAGACTGTAAATGTGGCAGATATGACTGACCCAGGCCCTGTTTACACCTGGCATTAACATGCGTCTCGGGTGATCCGATCATAAGTGGACAGCTCTGACAGGTGTGAACGCACCGAGACGCATTGAGGACGCATTGAGATCCGATCACTCAGACCACATTCGGAGGTGGTCTGGGCCGCATGTGGCCACTTTCATTTAGCAGTGTGACCGCAGTGTGTCCTGGGTCACTTGAAGGATCACCTACTCAACTGACATCCTCCATTTCCCAGCAGACTCGGCACAGGAAGTGCATTGCTGCCTCCCGGTCCGTGAACCCTCCTTCCAAAGCTGTGTTCAACTTGTTTGATAACAGGATAAACAAATGCATTTTTTTTTTCCAGTTTTTCTCTTTAAATCAGCAGCTGGAATAGAAATTAAACCAAAGTTTAATTGTGTTTAAATGCATTTTCGCACTAAATGACTGTGTGGACACACTGTGGATTTTGGCCTCCATCACTTCCATTGAAAGCACATTTGAATCTTCGTCTGCTCAGCAGAGGAAATCATTGGCTGCAGCCTGCCCTCCCTCCATGACATCCACACCTGCAGGGCCAGGAAACAGGCCAGGGGTGTCCTGGCTGACCCCTCAGACCCCGACCACCACATAGTCCAGCCCCTCCCCTCTGGGAGGAGATACCAGACAATTAAAACCAACACCACCAGACACAAGCGCACTTTTTTCCCTGTGCCATAAACTCATTAACTCCTCAGCCTACATTGAGGGGATATTTTAACAGTCAGTATGAACAGGAGGAATAATTACAGTGAGGAAAACCTCTTTCACTGTTTTTGTGTGTGTGTGTGTGTGTGTGTGTGTGTGTGTGTGTGTGTGTGTGTGTGTGTGTGTGTGTGTGTGTGTGTGTGTGTGTGTTGACCTGGACTAGTGTTACACTGCCCTCAAGCCTCTGGCCTCTTTCCTTCAGTTCGGCAGATTCATGTTACCTCAGCAGCTCTATACATAGACACACGTTAACTCTTCAGTCTCTCCACCGGCTGAACGTGTTTATCAGGGATTATAAGCGGGAACAGGCAGCAGGTTGAGTTTCATATGTGTAAAAATAAAGCAGCTCAGTTCCTGTTGTTGGAAAAACAGCACTCACATTTATCAAACTGCTGAAAGTCAAATGTTGGACTTCAGTGAAAGATAAAAGTAATTTTACTTTATCTGCTCACTTTTAACAGTCCAGGACTCCTCTGCAGCTCCTAAATAGCGGCAGTCAGAGGAGAGATTTCCTCAGTTAAGTTAATATGATGCTTTTACTCCTCGTCTTAAAAGTAGGACTTAACATGGATCAGTCACTCTGAGTATTTTCAGAAATACGACCCCTGATCGATAAAAGTGAGATGTGGTGATCAGATAGAGACGGACCATCTGCAGTCATCTGGTTCATCAACAGTACATGTTGTAAGTTTTCCACTGTCTCTGTGGGAGATTCAGTACAAACCTTAAAGGCTCCAGCAGCCTCAACAACACTGTGTCTTTCTGAAAGGGATTCTTTCACTTTCACATGATCCTGTTTACCACAAAACTTCATCTCAAATTGCTCAAGTTGATTTTTTTATCGTTGATTAATCTGCAGGTTGTTCTTTTTCCCAGAATCACAGGTGACGTCTTCAAATGTGTTTGACCAACAGTCAAAAACCCAAAAATGTTCAGTTTATTAGAACATACAACAGAAACACTCAGCAAATCCTCCCCAGAGAGTTTTCGACATTCATGCTTCAAAAATGACTTAAACGATTCTTATCGATTATCAAAATAGTTGCTGATTATTATTCTGTTGATTGACTAATCGTCTAATTAGAACAACAAGCTCTGGACAATCTGCACATACAATCCTGATCATTTTGTGTGTTTTTGATAAAAGTAAAAATAGAAAAGTAATAACAACAGAAGGAGAGAAAAACAAATGTTGAATCTTAGATCTGCTCAGTAGAAAAATTTAAATAAGCATCGATCATTTGTTGGCTCTTTTCTCTTTGTTCTCCTCCAAATGATGCATTTGATCCTCTCTTCTTCTTCTTCTTCTCCTCCTTCTTCTCCTCCTTCTCCTTCTCCTTCTCTTCTTCTTCTTCTTCTACTTCTCCTTCTCCTTCTTCATCTTCTCCTCCTCCTCCTTCTTCTCCTCCTCCTTCTCCTCCTTCTCCTTCTCCTCCTCCTCCAGGAAGCCTCTCGGTTTCCAGGATCTCGGTGCTCACCTGGAAAGATTGTTGTCTGAGGGAGAACCCACTGAGGAGAGTCGAGGTGAACGTACAAGCTGTGTCCTAAATCCACTTTATATTTATACATCTATTTGACTTTTTTTGACAAGAAATCAACATATTTAATAGTTTTATACACACAGGAAATGATGCAATATGTGCAGCTTGCAAAGGTGAAACTGTGATGTTAGAAAGAAGCTGCAAGCAAAATGTTTTTCCAAAAATGTTGTTATGTTTTGTTTTCTGACACGTTTCACCACCATCAGTTTTTGGAGGTTTACGTTTCACATATGAGTGATTTTAAGAGCATTTATGGCTTTAATGAATTTTCTTATAATCTTCTTTTAAGTACACATGAATCGTATGAGTCCTGAACAGACCGTCTGACATTTGTTTGACTTCATCATATCATAAAGTCTTCATCTGAAATCGTAACTTAGAGTCTGTAAAACAGACAAAATAAAGTGTTCTGTTGAAGGCTCTTCTCCTAATAATGCCCCATACGAAGACAGAGAGCTCCTCACAGTCTCTGCATGTTGCACATATTGGATCAATATGTTGATTTCTTGTTTCCAAACTGTAAAAACAGTCTTTCTATAAAGATTATATGTAGTTTATTCTGTGTGCAGTTAGTATGTTGTAGTAGTTAGTATTGGGACGTGGCTGTAGACACACAGTGTTGGCAGTTAGGTGACCTTCCTGTTTCTGTGTATGACAGATGTTCTAAGTCTGTAGTGTCCTAACAACCTGAATGTAAAGATCAGAGTCTCTGTAGAGGTGTAGTGATGCTCCTCTCTCTGACTCCAGATCAGCCTGTTGAAGGTCGTCTGGGCCCTCAGCCTGTCGTCCTGGATCACACCAGCGGCTTCGAAGGACTTCTGTTTGTAGACGACGATCTACTGGGGGTAAGATGATATATACAGTTTAATTACAGTGTAATTCCAATGCTTAAGATATTTGTATGAATGAATCCAGGTTGTAGCCTTCATCACTGTAAACATGTGTTTAACACTGTGATGTTTGTAAGATTTCACTGTTTAAGCAAGAAAGACAAGAAATCTGTAGCAGAAATCTGCAGCAACAGTCTTTAAAATCCTTTAATACATCACATGTTTAAATATGTCACTGCAGTGATGGAGGCTTGTTTACTTCCAACAACAACCTGAATTCATCTGAACCAGTTTAATAAACCAGAGCTGCGACTGTCATAGAGGACTAAAGTATTCTTTATCATCAAATATTCATTTGAGAGGCTGGAAACAGAATTTTGACTTTTTTTTACTTAAAAAATGACTAAAAATGATTGACTGAAAAAATTGATTAGCAAAATAGTTGCCGATTGGTTAATTATTGCAGCTTTAAATAAAACATCTCAACACTTGCATTGGTAACCACTGCAATAAAAGAGGTCTTCTCTCCTGTTTCTGTAGTACGTGATTTTTAATTATACTTCTAATGATCTAACTTTTGTCGTTTTAGGTGATCGGCCACAGCAACTTCAGCTCCATCAGAGCCACCACGTGTGTTTATAAAGGTACGATCATATATGAGAAGGTAAGAAAACTGTCTCTGTATGCAGCTGAAGTTTATATCAACAGATATCTTCAGGCTTCATGTGACGTCTGAAACACTAGATAACAACATGTGACGGCCTTGTGCTCAGCTGTAGAGTGTTTGGTCTCATATGATCGTCTTTATGTCTGAGAAAATGCAGCAGAGCTTCTTAAAGACAGCAGCACATTATGTAATCTGCTGTAGAAACACACTGAATACACAGTACATCTCATACACTGTAAATGATCCTGCACCATTTATATACTGAACATATGTAATTCATCCCATATGCCTCCATTCTGGATCCTGTTTCCGGTCGATTCGTTAATCTCTTCTCACTTTTTTAATCGGCAAAGAGTGAAAGAAAACAGTGAGGTAGGAAACTTCTTAGCCGACTGTCTCTGCAGATACTGAAGGATAATGAGATGAAAAGTGAGTGTGTCTCTGCAGCATCACACTGCTGTACGACCACCAGAGAAATGATCAGCTGATCACCTCACGTCAGTTAAACTCTGATTCAGATCAGATCAACATGTGAGTCTGATCAGCTGGTGAAGTACGACGGCTCACATCGTTTTCAACTCGTCAACATTAAAAACTGTCAAGTTTCTGCTTCTCAGACAACAAAAGCAGATGGTCCGTCTCTACAAAAGCTGACATCTTTGAGTTATTTTAGCCTTTAGCTACTGCAAAAAGCTGCAACAATTAGTCGATCAATCGATTAGTCAATCAACAGAAAATTAACTATTATCAGCTATTTTGATAATCAAATAATTTTTTGTCCCTTTTTGCTAATATTTGATGGTTGCAGCTTCTTAAATGTGAAGATTTGAAGCTTTTTTGAGTGTTGATCAGATCAGACATTTGAAGACGTCTGATCTGATCACCATTTTCTGACAATTTATAGACAAAACTACTAATTGATTAATTGAAAAAATAATCTGCAGATTAATCAGTAATGAAAATAATTGTTAGTTGCAGCTCTACATGCAAATGTTGAAAAGAAAAACTCTAAAATTGGATAGAGGATAAGAATTTGATAAAATGCTATGAAACCTCACTCCAGTGTTTCTGGTGCTTCTGTTTAAACTCAGCAGCACAGCGACATCTGGTGGTTTAAAGAACTTACTGCAGCCGAAACACAACAACACCTCACTGATGTCATAGTGTCGGCCTCATATGTGTGCCATAAAAGTCCAATTTAATGTTTTCTATTAAATCTGTAATATTGCACACAGACACAGAAAGAAGCATCGTTCTGAATCAAAGCTCAACGTTTCAGCTTCATGAACAGAAACCATCAAACAAATCAATCCAGAGAATGAAGTCAGTTTTAAGAAGAGACTTAAAGGAAGTCCTTTCCTTAAATATGACATCAGCAACGTTTAGTCTAATTTCTCTTTAAAACAGAAAGCTCTGTCTTCATATTAAAGATGTTTGTTTTGTAATAATATTGTAATATTTCCTTGTTGTGTGTTTGGTTCTCTGCAGGTAAATGGGCCTACGAGGTGCTGATCTCCTCCCAGGGACTGATGCAGATTGGCTGGTGTACTCTCAACT